>CAKJTW010000032.1:23975000-24447500 GCA_917880005.1 Nanger dama | reverse complement strand
AAGACGGGCCAAGTGGAAGAGCCTCGCGGAACAGGGGCGGGGGTGGGGCTGAAGCATGGGCCCCACCCCCAGGCACACATCTGCCAGAACCCTGCTGTGTTCCGAGTCTATCACTTAGGGTTGTTTTTTTCCCTTAAATCGAGAGACGATTGACTAAACCATCAGCCACATGACTGAACTCAGTCTCCAGCCTCTTCCCTCCCCAGAGGTGGGCAGGGGGGCCTGCAAGTCCCAGCCTTTACAGCCTCTCCCCTGAAACTACCTGCAATGATTCTGTTAGTGTAAACTCACGTGTGCTTGAGAGAGCCGCCTTGTGAATGATCAAAACACTCTTATCGCTCTGGGAATTCCACAGTCTTCGGAAGCTCTGTGTCGGGAACAGGGGGCAAAGAACAAATGTGTTTTCATGACATCGAAGCTAAACCTGCTACCTTCCCAGCCCTTCCAGGCCTGACCATCCCGGTCAGACAGGCGCTCCCGAAGGAGGGACTGAGAACGCAGGGTGGCATCGCGTGAAGTAGACTCAGACCCGCAGAGGTCCTTCCGCCCACGATCCACCCGTGTCCTTGACAGCAGACACTTGGTGAGCGGGGGAGTTCAGAGACTGCGGCCTGAAGCTGCCCGCCTGCTGAGAGCGCAGTGTACCCGCAAGGCACGAGTTCTCCATGCCATGGGCCCAGGCTTTCCCAGCCCTGCCACGTGTCATCGCTGGACAGACAGCCTTCTCGTGGGAGGTCCCCCTCCATCACGAGGCAGTGACCAGTTTAGTCCTCAAGCGAAACCTCCGTGAGGGTTCTTCCCAGGAGCCTGCCTTCGGGGTGGGGGTGGGGGGCGCAGGGGGCTCGGGGGCTTCCCCCGCCCCTCCCCCAACCCCCTGTCCACAGGGTCCTGGGAGCCTTCATACCTCCCCAAAGAGGCGCCTCAAGACCTGGGAGGGGCACGGGAGGCTCTCTGTGGACTGGCTTGGGGTGGGGGGAGTGGGGAGGAACCCCAAAGGGTAGTGTCGAAAAACGAGGGTGCTTTCAGAGGAGGCGGCCTGGGGACCGACCCCGCAGGTGCTGGGGGGTGGGCATGTGTCAAGGGGGGTGAACTGTCCTGCCTAACAGCAGGAACTCGGGGTCGGAAGGGAACCCCCCCCGCCTCCACCCAGAGAGTATAGGAGGGAGAACAGGAGACAGGAGGCTGGCCCTTCACTGGAGAAGAGAGGGAAAAACAAAAGCACTTTCGCTGGAAAGGGGGTGAGACGGGGCTCCGGGTGTGGGGGGGTGTCCTCCACCCCCTGCCTGCAGCCCCCGCCCCCACGCCCCTGACCAGTTTCTGCGGGACAGCAGTTGCAAGCCTGCCTCCTGCCATAAGATGTGTTTATTTTCCTGCAGATGAAGCCACTAGCTGACCCAGAGGGTCCCTCCAGCCTGCAGCTGATGAGCTGCATGTCATGAGTGAAGGGCTAGCTTCGGTTTATCTTGTTCGCTTAGTAACATCACTTTGCATCAAGAGAGGGAAGCAGAGTTCCCCCAGCCTCCTTGATACGGATACTAGGCCAGACAAGTTTTATTATCATGGTTCCTCAGGTGAAATTCCCTACTAAATGCTCAAGTTTCGTTTCAGTAGGTCTTCAACCCAGCTGATTACGAAGGCTGCTTAGTGACCTTGGGAGTGAGCTTTCACCTTGCAGTTAATATTGAACTTGGAAATTTTCTATAAGATGCCAACATTCAATTTTTGGCAGAGTTTCCTTCCCCGCCCCCACCCCGCCACAGCCCCCAAAAAGCGTACAATTTCCTGTTCAGTTCTAAAAAGTGAATCTGATCCTTACTCTGTAGAAACCAAACTGTCCCCTCGCTGTGTAAAACGGCTTCGTAACTTGTTTCTGCAACTTGTGGTCTGCCGTGTGTGTGCAGGAGTGCACACGCCCAACCTCCCCAGTCTCATTGTGTGTGAGGCTGTGTGAAGGCCCTGTGCCGCAGGAGGAACCAGGTCAGGTGACCAGCGCCAAGCAGAAGCCTTGACCAAGAGCTCCCTCCGCCTCTTCTGCAGCCAAACTGTTTCACGTGCATTTTCAAGCTGTTCGAAAGGGGCTGACACAGGGCCCCTTTCGCTGGGGTCTGTGCCCCGAGAGGAGAGGACAGGGAGCCGTTGTCTCCTCAGAGACGAAGCCCTGGGCGAGCCGGTGAGAGTCGAGGTGTGAGCGCTGACCGAGGACCCCCGGGAGCCGAGACGTGTCTGTGGAGAGCGGGTGGGAGGGCGGAGGTTTGCTCTCCCGCGGAGCCGGGAGCTGCTGTCTGAGCCCCAGTCTCAGCTCTCTCCCCTCTCCGGCGCACCCCTGCGTACCCCAGGAGGGGCTGGAAGCGCGCCGCGTGAAGGGGACGCGCCCAGGTCGTGGGTTCTGCGCTCAGCCCCCTGAGCTGCTGGGCTGGCCTGGGACCGAGCGCACGCAGGTGGCGAGGGCAGGACCTGGGGAGGGCCGTGGCCGCGGAGGGGCCAGGCCGCCGGCTCCGCGCGCAGAGAGGCCCGGGGCTGGCCTGCGGTCCACCCTCGAAGGCCCTGCATTCCACCCGCAGGGGCCTTCCTGCCCGGCCTGCCCGAAGGGCCTGTGCTCCTGACCGGACAGGGCAGCTCTCTCCCGGACGGCATTCCAAAGAGTCTGCCTTGGCTCTGTAATTCTCAGACTGCCGAGAGCAGACCCCCTTGCGGCAGCTTTCTTTGTGGCCCCTTGATCCTGGCTCTGTCCGCCTCTGAGCTTTTCACTCAGAAGCTCGTTTTTCCACCCGGAAGAAAGAAGAGCGCTCTCAGGTCCGATGGGCCGGCCACGGGGCGTACCTGCCGCCCCCTGTGATGACCCTGGATAGGAGCCAAGTCCTCTTCCTCAGGCTCTGCCTGGCACAGGTCCAGACAAGCTAAACCAGTTTTACTTCCTGAGTCTCCTGCTTGAATAAACAAAAAAGAAGACGAAGAAGAGAATTTAGGATGCATTTAGTAAGCATTTCGGTGGTGGTTAGGTCACTCAGTCGTGTCCAACTCTTGCAACCCCATGGACTCTAGCCTGCCAGGCTCCTCTGTCCATGGGATTTCCCAGGCAAGAATACCAGAGTGGGTTGTCATTTCCTTCTGCAGGGGATGTTCCCGACCCAGGAACTGAACTCCTGCACTGCAGGCAAATTCTTTACCGACTGAGCCACCAAGGGAGCCCCAGTAAGCATTTTAGTGTACTTTAAAATGCCATATTTAACACATGGATGCTTTTAAAAGTGCAACGCAGGGAGCTCCCTGATGGTCCAGTGCTTAGGACTCCATGCTTTCTCCGCTGCGGCCAGGTGTTCAACCCCTGGTCAGGGAACCAAGATCCCACAAGCCTTGTGGCAAAACAAATAAATGAAAAGAAATAAAAAGTAGGAAATGAAAATGCAGTGCTGTGTGTCCTCCTCACAGTAGTACAAGATTTGTAAAACACCGTCAGATGTTTATTTTCTGGGACATGAGCTAAAGTTTTATGATTGAAGTATTTCTGGTCCATCCTTCTGTTAGGTAGGTAGAACAGGGAAGAGGAGTCCAAAACGGCGGTGGCTACAGACCAGGAAGGGAAAAGCCCATGAAAATGAAACAGAAGGTCCGAGGGCCGGAGTGAGGACCTCAGGTAAAACAAACAACACTGCTGGCTGGCCCAGTTTACACAGGACAGGCCCAGGCAGAGATAAACATACAAACAGAGGAGCCAGCGCCAGCTCTCTCTCTCCCTCCCGCAGCTGGGGCGCTCTTCTCCTGTCTTTAGATCGATGCGCCTTCACTCCTCAAAGACGGATTTTCCTGCTATCTTCTAAATGAAATAGAGCTGTAACACTGAGCTGTAATACCAATTTGTTTATAGCTATAACACGGTTCATTTGAGACCTGAGAGCTATAACACGGTCTATCCAAGACCTGAGAGCTGTGACTCGCGAGGGGGCTTTAATGTCCGTCACTCCAAATCTTTGTCATGATGAGACAAAGAGTCGAGGAACACACACTCAACACTTCCACTGTGACTCTTCGTGTAATCTCATCATGAAACAGTTTAATAGTTTAACTGTGAGGCCCAAGGAAGTAGGCCCTGGCCACAAACCTTGGTATCTCGAGGCCTAGAAACTATGCCAGGCCCAAGGGCCCGCGTTATCTCCTATGGGACCGGAGGGGTTTATCTCATCATAAGGTCAAAGGGAAGGTGAAGTTCAGGAATGTTCCAGTTTCCCACTCCCCGTGGCTAGTTTAAGGCTCAAGCAGATTTCTAATAATTGATTAGCAACTGTTTTCAAGTAAGCAGTTAGTAGCGGATTATCTTTTTGCCCGTTATTGGCTGTGGCTCTATCCCTGAATAGATGCTGTACAGCCGACAAGTAGATTTTCATCTTCTTGGCAGAGAGCTCCCCGCCTCTTTGAGCCTGGAGGCAGTTTTCCTCTGACAGTGAGTAGTTCTGGAGACCGGAGACATGGGCTCTCGGTGTGCTTTCTTCCATCTCAAAATGAAAGTGAAACTTGGTCCAAAAGTATGGGTTGGGGTAAAGCAGCCGAGAGTTTACACGAGGAGGCAGCCGACAGCTGTGCTGCTGCATTGTCAGAAAAAGAGAATCACTAACCTTGCAGAGAATTAGGCCCTTAAGGCATTTGCCTGGAAGGCAGGGTAAGAAGCCCTATTCTGACTTTATTTACAGGGAAAAACTTCAGATAAAACAGAGGGATGTGTTTGAGCAGCAGCCAGCAGCCTGTGACTCAGAACAAGAAGCACGCTTGGAGCTCAGAGGCCCCTCTCTGAACCCGGACAGACAGACGCTGAGGAAGCGCCAGGCAGGTCCTTGAATGCCCTGGAAAGAAAACAGCACCAGGGGTGGAGGGTGGGGCAGCGGGGCCATGTCTGGCCAGGGGAGGGGGCCCCAGGCCTGGGCTGCATCCGGGCAGCAGCTAGAGAGAGGGGAGGGGCGGGGTCTGCTGATGGGCCCAGGCTAGGGTGGGGGGCCAACCCCATCACGGAAAAGTGGTCAAAGCAGAAGCGCAAATGCCTTTTTTAAAGGTCCCCAAGCAAGCATGTGGAGAAGAGCCGCTGCGCTGTGAGAGGAGTGGGCAAAGCAGGGCTGTAGCCACACGTTCCGGGAAACAAGCTCACTCAGAAGGACAATACAGAGGATGGAGGGCAGTTTATTACACCGGTGGGCCCAAGCAGAGTCTCCTCTTAGCCAAGGACCCCACCAGTTTCTGTGAAAACCTTCTAAGGGTCTGCCCTAGTGGCTCAGAGGTTAAAGCGTCTGCCTGCAATGCAGGAGACCTGGGTTCAAACCCTGGGTCAGGAAGATCGCCTGGAGAAGGAAATGGCAACCCACTCCAGTGTTCTTGCCTGGAGAATCCCATGGATGGAGGAGCCTGGTGGGCTACAGTCCACGGGGTCGCAAAGAGTCGGACACGACTGAGCAGCTTCACTCAATATATACCCTAAGCCTTCGTGCCCAAACTTACCTCCCGGAAATTCCTTGAAACTAGACTGAACAAAGGAAAAGAAAGATACAGTCAAAGTTAACTCGTGATTCACATGCCTTAAGCCTAGATAGTTAACAGTGGACAATTATCAGTAGGCCTGTGGTCACACCCCAATAAGCATGATGTAATGGATGATTCTATTCGGCTACACACATGATTAGGGTACTCTTTTAGGCGGTGGATCAGTGCAAAGAAATAGAGGAAAAGAACAGAATGGGCAAGACCAGAGATCTCGTCAAGAAAATCAGAGATACCAAGGGAACATTGCATGCAAAGATGGGCTCGATAAAGGACAGAAATGGTCTGGACCTAACAGAAGCAGAAGATATTAAGAAGAGGTGGCAAGAATACACGGAAGAAATGTACAAAAAGATCTTCAAGACCCAGATAATCATGATGGTGTGATCACTCATCTAGAGCCAAACATCCTGGAATGTGAAATCAAGTGGGCCTTAGAAAGCATCACTACAAACAAAGCTAGTGGAGGTGATGGAATTCCAGTGGAGCTGTTTCAAATCCTGCAAGATGATGCTGTGAAAGTGCTACACTCAATATGCCAGCAAATTTGGAAAACTCAGCAGTGGCCACAGGACTGGAAAAGGTCCGTTTTCATTCCAATTCAAAGAAAGGCAATGCCAAAGAATGCTCAAACTACCGCACAATTGCACTCATCTCACATGTCAGTAAAGTAATGCTCAAAATTCTCCAAGCCAGGTTTCAGCAATACATGAACCGTGAACTCCCTGATGTTCAAGCTGGTTTTAGAAAAGGCAGAGGAACCAGAGATCAAATTGCCAACATCCTCTGGATCATCGAAAAAGCAGGAGAGTTCCAGAAAAACATCTATTTCTGCTTTATGGACTATGCCAAAGCCTTTGACTGTGTGGATCACAAGAAACTGTGGAAAATTCTGAAAGAGATGGGAATACCAGACCACCTGACCTGCCTCTTGAGAAATCTGTATGCAGGTCAGGAAGCAGCAGGTAGAACTGGACATGGAACAACAGACTGGTTCCAAATAGGAAAAGGAGTACGTCAAGGCTGTATACTGTCACCCTGTTTCTTTAACTTCTATGCAGAGTACATCATGAGAAATGCTGGACTAGAAGAAACAAGCTGGAATCAAGATTGCTGGGAGAAATATCAATAACCTCAGATATGCAGATGACACCACCCTTATGGCAGAAAGTAAAGAGGAAGTAAAAAGCCTCTTGATGAAAGTGAAAGTGGAGAGTGAAAAAGTTGGCCTAAAGCTCAACATTCAGAAAACGAAGATCATGGCATCCGGTCCCATCACTTCATGGGAAATATATGGGGAAACAGTGGAAATAGTGGCAGACTTTATTTTGGGGGCTCCAAAATCACTGCAGATGGTGACTGCAGCCATGAAATTAGAAGACGCTTGCTCCTTGGAAGAAAAGTTATGACCAACCTAGATAGTATATTCAAAAGCAGAGACATTACTTTGCCGACTAAGGTCCAGCTAGTCAAGGCTATGGTTTTTCCTGTGGTCATGTATGGATGTGAGAGTTGGACTGTGAAGAAGGCTGAGCGCCAAAGAATTGATGCTTTTGAACTGTGGTGCTGGAGAAGACTCTTGAGAGTCCCTTGGACTGCAAGGAGAGCCAACCAGTCCATTCTGAAGGAGATCAACCCTGGGATTTCTTTGGAAGGATTGATGCTAAGGCTGAAACTCCAGTACTTTGGCCACCCCATGTGAAGAGTTGACTCACTGAAAAGACTCTGATGCTGGAAGGGGACGACAGAGGATGAGATGGCTGGATGGCATCACGGACTCGATGGACGTGAGTCTGAGTGAACTCCGGGAGATGGTGATGGACAGGGAGGCCTGGCGTGCTGCGATTCATGGGGTCGCAAAGAGTCAGACACGATGGAGCGACTGAACTGAATTGGACTGAACCTGGCGGCGCAGGCATCGCTCAGCCAAGATGGATGCCAGCGAGAGGGACTCCGGGAAGTGGACGGACACACAGTGTCTCCTTTAGACCTTTCCCGAACTCTTCCAGTTGGTGGTGGCTTATTAGTTCCGTATTCCTTATCAGGATCTCCTGTCATAAAACAACTCACGCAAATGGTTACTGTGGTGCCCGGCCAGGGTGGGCAGTTTCAATCAGTGTACTTCCCCAAACACAGTCGCGGGGGCGCTCCCGAACCACCAGGCAGACAGCCTGCAAGAGGCGTCCGTGCAGCTGGCTCGCCGCAGCAGCTGCTGCTCTGTCCACAGACGGCAGGACACCGGAGCGCGGCCCCAGCGGACAGTGGGGTCTCGCTCACGCTTCAGGGGAAGGACACCCTGATGCAGGCCACAGCGCCCGATGAGCCCAGAGGACTTCAGCTCAGTGAGAGTGGCCAGACCAAGAAGACGGCACGACCCGACCCCACTTCTAGGAGGGCTCCAGCGGAGTCAGATTCTCAGAGACGCAGCGTAGAAAGCAGTTGCCAGGAGCCGGGGAGCCGGGAGTCACTGTTTCACGGGGCATCAGTCTCACTCGGGGAAGATGAAGCAGTCGGGGGGTGGATGGAAGCGCGCAGAGTCTGTACTTAAATGACCCCGAAGTCTGCGCTTCAGAATGGTTCAGGTGGTAACCTGGATGTTATGTGTATTTTATCATCATAAAAACTTTTTTAAAAAGTTCTCTTTAAAACCGGACTCTGTCTACATCAGAGTGCTCCCAGGACGTGCCCTCACTCAGCACGCTGTCCGTGGCCTGCCCGTCCTGCCTCCCCTGCGCGCGCTGTCTGGGCGCAGGCACCCCGCCTCCCAGGCCATCCTCCCAGGCCTCTGCGAGGCCGCCCGCGGGTTACAGCCAGAGCGACTGCGGCCGCTGAGCATGGACCCTCCACCACGCTTTGCGGCAGGAAATTTTGTGCTCTGGTTCCTAGAAATAAGGCCGTATATAGGAAAGCCCCCTTTCCTTATATAAAAATAAGTCGAGTAAGGAAAATGAAGAGGCCAGCGTCGAGGGGAAGCGTGAATTCCCAGCCACCGATGAAAGCCCCGGCGTCAAGCCCTTCCTGCTGTCTTCAGCCGAGGCGGACCGGCCCTGCCTCGGAGGGCAGGCAGGAAGGGGCGGGGGTCTAAAGGCAGCTTGGCAGAGAGGAAGTGGAGCTGGAGCGGGGCCAGGTCAGGGGGTGTCCAGCCCAGGCGTCAGCTGGGCCTTCTGGAGGAAGCGATGTTCAAGCTGAACCCATACCAGCTCACATAAACACGCTGTTCTGAAGCTGTTTCCTGTTTCCATGAGGGGTGGAGTGAAAATAGCCTGGAATCCAGGCCCCCGCGTGGGAGGAGAGGGGACGTTCTGGGGACATGAAACCCCCTTTCACGGGCTCAGCTGTACTCACGGCCAGCAGGGGCAAGGACGAGGGTGACAGCCGTGAGGTCGCCCCCACCCCCACCCCATTCTTTTCCTTTCCTTATCAGAGATTCCGACTCAAGTTCTGCAAAAACAGCTGGGCCTCGTTTTATCTTCACCTGGGGCTTCCCTGGTGGTTCAGAGGGTAAAGAACCTGTCAGCGATGGGAGAGACCTGCGTTCAAACCCTGGGTCAGGAAGATCCCCCAGAGAAGGGGAAGGCCACCCACTCCGGCATTCTTGCCCGGGGAATCCCAAGAACAGAGGAGCCTGGTGGGCTAAAGAGCTTCAGGATGACCGGAGCCACCCGGCAGCGGCAGCAGCTTCAGTGGCGGCAGAACACGCAGCGTCTCCTTGCGTGAACCGTGGGCCAGGTTCCCACCAGGGGAGACGGGGCTCGCCCTGTCCCCCGGCGCCTCTGACTCGGGCCCCTTCCTGCCCCTCCCCAAGCCCAGCCACCCTCCAGCCACGGGGTCAGCTGTGTTTACAACATCCTTAGCAGGGCATTTTTATTAAAGTGTCAGGAATCAGGTCAGGTTCTGGGAAGATGCTTGTAACAGTGTTTTAGCCTTGGCGACCACCTTACGCCACTGAGCATGAATAATGAAGACCTGGAATCGGGTGCGAAGGAATGCATCTCCGGCCTCCCAGCTCCTCCGTCTGCCCTTCTCTCTTTCCAGGCCCCTGTCTGGGTCGTGCCCCGCCCCACCTCTGCCCCACCCGAGGCTCAGCCCATCAGCCTGCTTCTCCACCTTTCTCTAACCTCTGCCCTCCTGTCTTCTCTCTCTCTGTAATCAACACCTCAGCTTGTGTCCCATTTTTGCCACTTAACTACCTGTGCCGTCTTAGACAAGTTACTAGCTCTTTGTCCTCAATTCTTTATTTGTACAGTGAAGATAAGGGTTCCTACTTTACCTGTGTCCAGGAGTGATGAAAATCAAGTGTAAATATAAATACTTAATAAATGTTGATTAACAGCGCTTCCTGAGTTGCAGAGTGCTCCACAACATGTTTTCTCACCAAGTTCTCTCTCATATTAAAGGTGGGTTTGTTTTCCTTTTGTAAGTCGTGGGCGCCTTGAAGAACAGACTCTGTGGCTCTCGCCACCTTAGCAGGTCGCAGCCAGGTGTCAGGCCTGAGCCGGACGGGAAGGGCCACATTACCCCGGATCTGGGAGATCGCATGCATCCAGCTCAATGTGAACGGCACCCCCAGAGCTGGACGCCGCCCCCTCCTCCCCCGGGACGGGGTCCCAGCACCTCGGAAAACAGGTTGGCCTTTCTCTGTCACAACTGAAGTTGCATTTAGTTTTCAGAGCTGGTGCTCAGAGGGTGTGTTTTAGATGTGGGGGTACACAGCACACCACCGAGGGATGACTCAGACTTTGGGGTCCCTGAGGTCGTCAGGTGAGGATAGCCTCGCTCAGCTCCTAAACCCCAGGGCTGCCCCTGGGACTCCTGCCTGCCTCTCCCCTGCCCAGGGCGTGGCACATCCGCCTCTGTTCACATTCTAAACAGAGCAGGCAAAGCTGAAACCAGATGATTGCCACCAGCTGATGGAAAGAGAAAAAAACCTTAAAAATATAAACTTGACCGAGAACACTAATATGATGCAAATTAACAGAATCGTTTCTGTGCTTAGGCACTTATTTGCATGGAGAAACCCAAAAGAAATCACTGTGATTCTTGAAATCTGAAACTGTTTTCTTGTGACTGCCATAACAAAGTAGCACAGACTCCAGAGCTTAAACAACAGAAATTTATCATCTCAGCTCTGGAGGCTGGACATCCAAGATCAAGGCGCCAGGAAGGCTGGATCCTCTGATCGCTATTCCCCTTGGCTCGTAGAGGGCATCTTGTCCACGCGTCTTTGTCATCTTCCCTCTGGGCATCTGTGCCATTCCCTCTTCTTAAAAGGATGGCAGTCGTATTGGCTCAGGGCCCAGCCGTGCGACCTCATTTTACCTTAACTACTTTAAAGGCACCTCCAAAGTCCACTTTCACATTCTGAGGTCCTGGGGGTTGGAGGAGACACAGTTTGGCCGGTAACAGGACCTCAATATTTCTAGGCAATTTCTGCACAAGCAGACTCAGCCTTGTCTTGCTGACTGACAAAGCTTTTCTCCATTATGTTTTTTTAATCACACTCCTTAGACGGCGTCCTTTGGAGTATATAGCATTAAGGAGGACCAGTTTTGTCAATAAATCAACTGAATTGAGAGTAATACCTCTACAGTTTTGTCTTTAAAAAGAAAAGAACAAGGAAAGGGAAAGGAACGGGCCTCAGTAATATTGAACCACAGACGCTGGGATGGCACACACAAGAGCACGCTGCGAGCTGCGGGCCACCTCCTTCAGCTCTTGCGGTCCTCATGCCTAGAAGCCAAGTCCACATACATCTGCTGTTGCCGTGAAACCGTGACTGTCAGGGAGCCGCGCCAGACATTACCGGCAAAGTGGAGGCACGGCCCCACCCCATCTGCTCGTCTCGCAGGCACGGCCCCGGGATGAAGGAGTTAGTCCGAGTGATTCTGACTTGTTCTTTCCTTTGTTCAGTTGAGTTGGCTGTTAAGGTGCTTAACAATGAATGTTAAGGTGCTTGAGAGAAGCATGAGAAAGCACAAAGCCTTCTACAGTTGTGCCCAGAAAATAATCTATAAAATAACCATTGACATTTGTTCAAGGATCTTCACAAAGAATGTCCCAGGATGAGCACAGAGGCCGCAGCTTGAGGCCATGGGAAAGATTATAATCCAAGACCTGTTTGTGAGGGGAATGTTTTTGGCAAAAGAAGTTTGCTGAGTTTAGGGTTTAGGATTAATTAAGAATTACTGGAAAATCCCATGGGTGGAGGAGCCTGGTGGGCTGCAGTCCGTGGGGTTGCAAAGAGTCAGACAGGACTGAGCGACTTCACTTTCACTTTTCACTTTCATACATTGGAGAAGGAAATGGCAACCCACTCCAGGGTTCTTGCCTGGAGAATCCCAGGGACAGGGGAGCCTGGTGGGCTGCCGTCTGTGGGGTCGCAGCCTTTTAGGAGATAATGATCTTAAGATGCTAGGGGAAAACAGGATTTAGAAAGATAAGAAATAAACTGAGGAATGTAGCATGAGTTACAATGTAATCACAAGTTAAGTACAGTAAATCTGGGTGGGGGAAAACTAAAAACGTCAAACCTCTGACCTAATGCTTTTGTCAAAGTATAAAAGAGAACCTAACCCACACCAAGGGAACATTTCATGCAAAGATGGCCTCGATAAAGGACAGAAATGGTCTGGACCTAACAGAAGCAGAAGATATTAAGAAGAGGTGGCAAGAATACACGGAAGAACTGTACAAAAAGATCTTCAAGACCCAGATAATCATGATGGTGTGATCACTCATCTAGAGCCAGACATCTTGGAATGTGGAGTCAAGTGGGCCTTAGAAAGCATCACTACGAACAAAGCTAGTGGAGGTGATGGAATTCCAGTGGAGCTGTTTCAAATCCTGCAAGATGATGCTGTGAAAGTGCTGCACTCAATATGCCAGCAAATTTGGAAAACTCAGCAGTGGCCACAGGACTGGAAAAGGTCCGTTTTCATTCCAATTCCAAAGAAAGGCAATGCCAAAGAATGCTCAAACTACCACACAATTGCACTCATCTCACATGCCAGTAAAGTAATGCTCAAAATTCTCCAAGCCAGGTTTCAGCAATACATGAACCGTGAACTCCCTGATGTTCAAGCTGGTTTTAGAAAAAGCAGAAGAACCAGAGATCAAATTGCCAGCATCTGCTGGATCATCGAAAAAGCAGGAGAGTTCCAGAAAAACATCTATTTCTGCTTTCTGGACTATGCCAAAGCCTTTGACTGCGTGGATCACAAGAAACTGTGGAAAATTCTGAAAGAGATGGGAATTCCAGACCTTCTAACCTGCCTCTTGAGAAACCTGTATGCAGGCCAGGAAGCAACAGTTAGAACTGGACATGGACCAACAGACTGGTTCCAAATAGGAAAAAGGAGTACGTCAAGGCTGTATACTGTCACCCTGTTTCTTTAACTTCTATGCAGAGTACATCATGAGAAACGCTGGACTGGAAGAAACACAAGCTGGAATCAAGATTGCCGGGAGAAATATCAATAACCTCAGATATGCAGATGACACCACCCTTATGGCAGAAAGTGAAGAAGAACTAAAGAGCCTCTTGATGAAAGTGAAAGAGGAAAGCAAAAAAGTTGGTTAAAACTCAACATTCAGAAAACGAAGATCATGGCATCCGGTCCCATCACTTCATGGGAAATAGATGGGGAAACAGTGGAAATAGTGGAAGACTTTATTTTGGGGGGCTCCAAAATCACTGCAGATGGTGACTGCAGCCATGAAATTAGAAGACGCTTACTCCTTGGAAGAAAAGTTATGACCAACCTAGATAGTATATTCAAAAGCAGAGACATTACTTAGCTGACGAAGGTCCGTCTAGTCAAGGCTATGGTTTTTCCTGTGGTCATGATTGGATGTGCGAGTTGGACTATGAAGAAGGCTGAGCACCGAAGAATTGATGCTTTTGAAATGTGGTGTTGGAAGACCTTTGAGAGTCCTTTGGACTGCAAGGAGATCCAACCAGTCCATTCTGAAGGAGATTAGCCCTGGGATTTCTTTGGAAGGAATGATGCTAAAGCTGAAACTCCAGTACTTTGGCCACCTCATGCAAGGAGTTGACTTACTGGAAAAGACTCTGATGCTGGGAGGGTTTGGGGACAGGAGGAGAAGGGGACGACTGAAGATGAGATGGCTGGATGGCATCACGCACTCGATGGACATGAATCTGAGTGAACTCCGGGAGATGGTGATGGACAGGGAGGCCTGGCGTGCTGCAATTCATGGGTTTGCGAAGAGTTGGACACAACTGAGCGACTGAACTGAACTGAACCCACTCCAGTGTTCTTGCCTGGAGAATCCCAGGGACGGGGGAGCCTGGTGGGCTGCCGTCTATGGGGTCGCACAGAGTTGGGCACGACTGAAGTGACTCAGCAGCAAAAGAGAACCTAGAGCTTGAAATAAACTGGTAGCTCTGTACTATGCATCAGAGGCTACATCATTGTTGCCGGTCCATCTCTTCAGGTTGAATCCCTGGCTGCTGGAGCTGGACTCCAGCACGCGATCCCTGCGTTTCAGAGTGTTTGAAAGTATTAATGAGTAGGAGTTTGGAGAGTTCCAGCTGTTGTCTCTGCAAGAATGCAAACTGCAATCTTTTCAAAAAGAAGTGGGAATGAATAGAAGAACAATATTAAGCAGTTCATAAAACTGAGAAATATCTGTCCAAGAAATGGGCAGAGTGGGAGTGGCGAGGCTGCAGCTGTCTCTGGCTTCATGGGCAGAGCTTTTGGGGACCGAGGGGCCGGTAGAATGAAAGAACCCTGCCTCCCCAGGTGTGGCGGGATCGTGTGGGGGAGAAGGTGCTGCAAGGTATGGGAGTGGCGGCGAGGCTCCCACGGAAGGTGGGTGTCTGTGCATGGACCGGTGACTCCCCAGGACCTGCATGTCCCAGGCACCACCCCCAGGGCTGGGGAGACACAGAAGAGGTCAGCCCTCCCTGCGCGACCCCTGGGAGAAGGGAAGAGGAGGGACCTCGAGGATGCCTGGTGAGGAGGTAGCTCCCAGGGGGAAGGCGGGCTCTAGTGTCGGATGCAGGAGTCCTTCCCACCCATAACGTCAGTCAACAAATGTGTGTGCGCGTGTGTGTGCACGTGCGTGTGCGTGCACACGCGTACACGAGAGCATGCGCGTGTGTGCGTGCCCAGCTGCTTCAGTCATGTCTGACTCTTTGCAACCCCATGGACCACCCACCAGGCTCCGCTGTCCATGGGGATTTTCCAGGTGAGAGTAATGGAGTGGGCCACCATTTCCTTTTCCAGGGGACCTTCCTGACCCAAGGATCAAACCAGTGTCTCCCGAGTCTCCTGCACTGCAGGAGTCAACGATCATTCTCTCTCTCTCTTTTTTTCTTCTCATGTTTATATCTCAGCGTCTGGGTCAGAAGTCAACATTCAGTGTATTTGTTAAACTAAGCTTAAAAAAAGGGATCATAAATACACTGAGTGAAGTCTCTCAGTCGTGTCTGACTCTTTTTGACCCCATGGACTGTAGCCCACCAGGCTCCTCCGTCCTTGGAATTTTCCAGGCAAGAATACTGGAGTGGGCTTCCATTTCCTTCTCCAGGAGATCTTCCCGACCCAGGGATTGAACACGGGTCTCCTGCACTGTAGACAGCCGTTTACCGCCTGAGCCACCAGGGAGGTCCTAATAAATACATTGTATATATATATATAAATACTACTGTATATCAACTAGATGAGGAACAGTGTACTACTATGTAGCACAGGGAACCATATTCAATGTCTTGCAAGAGCCTCTTATGAAGAAGTGCATATGTATGTGCAACTGAATCGCTTTGCTATACACAGGAAACTGACACAATGTTGTGAATCAACACTTCAATTAAAAAGGAGGAAATGCTTCAAATACTAGGCAGATTTTGGCGCTTGTGAGCACATCTCTGAACAATGAGGCATGTCACTGCTCTGCTGATTACTGAACGGAAACTCATTTGCTGAGTTATTGCTGTAAAACTTCTGTTTATCTCTTCCGGAATAATTAAAAATAGAACACTTTCCCTTATGTAGTAATCTCACCATTTTATGTGTGGCAGAAATATTCATGGAACTCCTAATAACAGTAGAAAAATTAAATCTCTCCGCTCAGCCCTTTCTGCCTCCCAGGCATGCATGTGTTGCTTGGATGCCTCTGGCTCATTCTGATAAAACAGCTAAAGGCAAAACTCTAAAGGCCTAGGGGAAAGACCAGTATTAAAACAATCTTTCTAATCCCTTGGGCTTCCCTGGTGGCTGAGAGGTTAATGTGTCTGCCTGCAATGTGGGAGACCTCTGGGTTTGATCCCTGGATCGGGAACATCTGGAGAAGGCAATGGCAACCCACTCCAATATTCTTGCCTGGAGAATCTCATGGATAGAGGAGCCGGGTAGGCTACAGTCCACGGGGTCGCAAAGAGTTGGACACGACTGAGCGACTTCACATTCACTTTCTAATCCCTAGAGGATGGGCTTCCCTGATGGCTCACCTGGTAAAGAACCTGTACAGTGCAGCAGACCTGGTTCTTCCGGGGGCTGGGAAGATCGTCTGGAGAAGGGAAAGTCTACCCCCTCCAGTATTCTGGCCTGGAGAATTCCATGGACTCCACAGTCCATGGGTCACAAGGAGTCGGACAGGACTGAACCACTTTCACTTTCAGTCCCTAGAGAGTCGATAACTCTTTCTGAGATGTGAAAAACCTAAAAATCATCCTGGTGAGCCAGTCAGCCTCTAAGCAGACTGTGGTACCCCCACAGGACCACGCCGCCAAGAGGTGCCACCCTGTCCCCACAGGACCACACTGCGAAGAGGATGGAGGCCGCCCTGTGCCCCATGCAGGACCCGTGCGAGAGGAGGGAGGCCACGCTGCGCGAAGGAGGATGGAGGCCACCCTGTGCCCCATGCAGGAAGCACCCGCTGCGGGATGGAGGCCGCCCCCCATGCGGGGGCCCGCTCGGAAGAGGATGGGGCCACCCTGGCCCAGCACTGGCGGCGCCGCGCCCCCGCCCCCTTCCGCTGGGAGGCGGGGCTCACAGTCCCTCACAGTGGGACATCCCGCATGGTGCTCACTTGGCACCTGACCTGTCACTAGTCACCCGTCCTTTTTCAGGCCCCTGAAGAGGTGGTTTCCACTGAGGTTGGGATATAATACAGCGCACACTTGTTCCTTGTCCCCAGTTCCCGGCACGGAGCTCCTGAAATCCGGTGATCCGAGTTGGAATCTTCAGCTCCACCCCCGACCTCCTTGGAAGGGAGAGGGGCTGGATACTGAGCCAAACTCGTGGCTGACGCTGAAGCCGTCAGGCTCACAGGAAACCCCCTGAATGAGGGGCCTGGGGAACTCCCACTGAGGGGTGCCCGGGGACGGCCTGGAAACCGTGCGGCCTCCCCACACCGGCCTCGGCAGCTGCACTCCTCAGGGCAAACCACGGCGGTATGGAAAGCACCTTCCTGAGTTCTGTGAGTCATTCTTGCCAATTCTCAAAGCAGGGAGGGCTGGGCTGGGTGGGGGGGGGGGGCGCTGAAGCTGCAGTAAGAATGCCGGTAAGAATGCCGGCAAGAATGCATGGTGAGAATGCATGGTGAGAATGCATGGTGAGAAAGCCCGCAAGGATGCATGCCCTGCCCTCCCACTGGCACTGGAGACCGCTCCTGAGCCCTTAACTTGCAAGAAAACACTAACTGCAAGCAGTGAGTGCACGCTGACTGGGCTTCTGCACACCCCGCTGGTAACTGGTTGGTATAAGAATCTCTCGAGTGTCTGTACACCTACCTACTGTCTCAGAGAAAAAGGAAGAACAGGAAAGATAAAGAGAAGAATGAGCAGGCCTGAGCGTTCCTAGGCTGGTTTGTTTTTTGCTTTGCTCCTAACTGCGCATCTGTAACTAAGTTTGCTTCTCTGCACCCCCTGCCCCCAACCCTGCAAGAGCTGCATTTGGCACCTATTATCCTTTGCTTTTTCCAGGGATCATGTGTGAATGTGAGAGCTGGACTATAAAGAAAGCTGAGCGTGGAAGAATTGATGCTTTTGAACTGTGGTGTTGGAGAAGACTCTTGAGAGTCCCTTGGACTGCAAGGAGATCCAACCAGTCCATCCTAAAGGAGATCAGTCCTGGGTGTTCATTGGAAGGACTGATGTTGAAGCTGAAACTCCCATACTTTGGCTACCTGATGGGAAGAGCTGACTCATTGGAAAAGATCCTGATGCTGGGAAAGATTGAGGGCAGGAGGAGAAGGGGATGCCAGAGGATGAGATGCTTGGATGGCATCACCAACTCAATGCACACAGGTTTGTGTGGACTCTGGGAGTTGGTGATGGACAGGGAGGCCTGGCGTGCTGAGGTTCATGGGGTCGCAAAGAGTCAGACATGATTGAGGGGCTGAACTGAGCTGATCCTTTGCTTGCTTGCGCTTATAACATTCCCTTCTCCTTGCAGTTACATGTCAGAAGGAAGGCCGCAGAGCCAGGCTGCCAGACTCAGTTGCTAAGTTACCGACAACAGCCTATGACTGGTTTCGACAAGAACCTAACACCTCTGCTCCTCATCAGCAGCTCCTGGCCGTGAGCACACAGAAGTGCCGAGAGGACAAGGGGTCAGGAAGGTGCATGGCCACGTGCTTGTGTGAGCCGTCAGGGGTGAATTAGTAAAAGGACGATTCAAGCGCCTCCTGGGCTCCCTGCTGGTCACGCAGGGCATTTGGAGGAAATCCCATCGTGTCCTGGGTTTCCCTGGTGGCTCAGCCTGCAATTCGGGAGACCTGGGTTCCATCCCCAGGTTGGGAAGATCCCCTGGAGAAGGGAAAGGCCCCCACTTGTATTCTGGCCTGGAGAATCCCATGCATTGGATAGTCCACGGGGTCGCAAAGAGTCAGACATGATTGAACGACCTTCACTTTCTTTATCATGTCTTTATTCAAGAAAACTGAATTAACTAATATCTTCACTATTTTTAATAAACACAAAAAATTTATTACCTTAAAAATTTGGTTTCTTCATAAACAATTTTGTAAAGCAATTATCCTTCAATCAAGAATAAACTTTTTTTAAAAATCGGTTTCTCACGTTACTTTGAAATAAATTCCAAAGTGAATTAATAACAAAGAATAAAGTGACGAAAATGCTAAAGAAAAATACAGGTGAATATTTACACGACCTGAGTCTTCAGCGACTGCTATGCTGGGGTTTCAGCCAAGAAACAGAATGTTTCCTGGCGTATCAGCAAACAAGGATGTCAGTCACCAGTGACTGTGGGCCTCCAGCGGCGCCCGGTGAGCCCCACGGGAGCTCGGGAAGGGAGAGAATACCTGCCATTAGCAGCCAGCAGACCACAGCCACTCCCCACGGTGAGCCCCGAGCGACTCAGGATGTGGAAACACAGGATCCTGGTCCCCGAGAGCTGAGGCGCACGGCACAGGAGCCACGTCAGGAGCCAGACTCTTGCGTCTCCCTGTACATGGAAAAGCACTACATTCAGATCCCTTAACTTGGATTATCTGGTTATCTTTAATTTACAAGAAAACTTTTGACATTGAAGACTACCGCCCCTTTCTTGCAAAGCTTCTATACAGCCTGGCTCCGACCTCTGCCTCCTCGGGGTCACTTGAGGTACTGCCTCCAGGGCCCAAGTCCTAAGAATTTCCACCAAATAAAACGTGACTCACTTTTTTAGGTTGCTGTTTTTTCAGACAACAACACGGAAGAATAAAGATGAAAACAATAGATGGCTGGGGGAAAGCATATTGTTTCACAAATGACGTTGAGAACTTGGCTATTTGTAAATAAACCAAGTCATATTTTCTCCTGAATGTCAACAACACACACAAAAAGTAGTGACAGATTAAACAGTTGAAAGTAAAGAAGTGAAGTTAATTGGTTTAAAAAGTAGAAACATAGAAGAAAAAACAGGCGACTAACTGGTTTCTCAGTAGGAGGGTAATTCCAATACTGAGAGCAGAAAGCAGGGTAGAAATCACTAAGGGAAAGCCTAAATTTTATTACTGGGAAAATATTGCTCATCAATAAAACACCACAAAGAAATATGCAAAAATATGAAGTTGGGCCCCTACCTCATATCACAGATATCAAACAGATTAACAATCTAAATAGAAAACTTAAAACCATAAAAGTCTTAGGAAAAAAAAAAAGCTGTAAATCTTCATGACTCTGGATAAGGCAGTAGATTCTTAGCTGTGACCCCCAAAATACAAGCAACAAAAGGGGAAAATAGATAAACTCAACTCCATTGAATTAAAACTTCTGTGGATCGAGGGACATTATCAAGAAAGAGAAGATATAACATAAAGAATGCTAGAGAGTACTCGCAAATGTTAGGCTGATAAAGGCTTAACATCCAGATGCAGAAAGAACTCTTACCACTCGACAACAGAAAGACCAACAGCTCAATGAAAAACGAACAAAGGACTTGAACACACTTTTCTCCAAAGAAGACACATACACAACGCCAGTAAGCACGTGAAAAGACGCACAACATTATTAGACGCTGCTGCTGCTGCGAAGTCGCCTCAGTCGTGTCCGACTCTGTGCGACCCCATAGACGGCAGTCCACCAGGCTCCCCGTCCCTGGGACTCTCCAGGCAAGAACACTGGAGTGGGGTGCCATTTCCTTCTCCAATGCATGAAAGTGAAAACTGAAAGTGAAGTTGCTCAGTTGTGTCCGATTCTTGAAACCCCATGGACTGCAGCCCACCAGGCTCCTCAGCCCATGGGATTTTCTAGGCAAGAGTACTGGAGCGGGGTGCCATCGCCTTCTCCGTATGAGATGTTAGGGAAATGCAAGTGAATACTACAGTGAGGTATTACTTCTTACCCACTTTCTTTTAATACTTTTAAAAGAAAGGAAATAACAAACATTGGTAAGACTGTGAAGAACCTGGAACCCTCATACAAGGTGAGTGGAGAGCAGCTACTGTGGAAAGCAGGCTGGTAGTTCCTCAAAGAGGCACACATGAAGTCACCATTTGACCCAGCAGCTTCTCCTCGTAATGTACCCAAAAGAATGAAAAGCAGATACTCAAATAAATACATGTATATGCATGTTCATAGCAGGATTGCTCACAATGAACCAAGAGTGGAAACTTACCAATGTCCATCAATATGTGTTCTTTGCATACAATGGAATACTATTCAATCACAAAAAAGGATGAACTGCTGACATCTGCTATAACATGGATGAATCTTGGACACATTTTTTTGTTGGTCAATCCCCAGTCATGTCTTAACTCTGTTACCCCATGGACTGAAGCACACCAGGATTCTCTGTGCGTCACCAACTCCTGGAGCTTGCTCAAACTCATGTCCATCAAGTTGGTGATGCCATCCAACCATCTCATCCTGTCGTCCCCTTCTCCTCCTGCCCTCAGTCTTTCCCAGCATCAGGTCTTTACCAAAGAGTCAGCTCTTTACATCAGGTAGCCAAAGTATTAGAGCTTCAGCTTCAACATCAGTCCCTCCAATGAATATTATTCAGGGTTGATTTTCTTTAGGATGGACTGTTTTGATCTCCTTGAAGCCCAAGGGACTCTCAAGAGTCTTCTCCAACATCATAGTTCAAAAGCATCAATTCTTTGGTACCCAGTCTTTATGGTCCAAACTCTCACATCTGTACATGACTACTGCAAAAACCATAGATTTGACTATATGGACCTTTGTGGGCAAAGTGGTGCCCCTGCTTTTTAATACGCGCATTGTGTGAGATGAAAGAGGCCAGACACAAAAGAGCTCGTGCATGATTCAGCTTACAGGAATTGCCAGCATGGGAAACCCATGGAGATGAAAGCAGGCTGGTGGTTGCCTCCGGCGGGAGAGAGCAGGGAATGGGTATCGACTGCTTAGAGGACACAGGGTGATGAGAAACATTTGAGGCTAGATCAGTGTGGTGGTTGAACAACAGTGTTAACAGACTAAGCACCAGTGTGTAATTCACTTTAAATGGTAATTTTAGGTTTTATAAATTTCACCTCAATAAATTGCTTTTTAATAAATTGTTTTTATTATTTATCAATTAGAAAAACTTATTTCTAATCTTTTTATTTTAAAGTCACAGAGCTCATCATCATATTGCTTATCCATGCACTGTAAGTGACACCCTGATGCGTAAAACGCAGCCCCATCCTCAAGGGTTTTAAAGCCAGAAAACACAGACGAGCAATATACAAAGAGCTACTGTCAGAGACGCACCATCTCCCAGGGGGCGGTGTGGGGACAAAGACGCACCTCTGGTTATGCAGGAAAGGAGACAACTCCCAGAGAAGATGACGCTGGAAATGAGCTTTAAGGGTTGACTGCGATTCTCCCTTTAGACTTGGGAGCGTGTGACCCTCCAGTGGCCGCGCGCTTGCCTGGGAGGCAGCGCCCAGTCCAGCCTGGTGGTCCTCAGAGCCGCCCCCTCTGCTGTGGGGGGCGGGAGCCACAGGTCCACACCCCCCCACCTCCTTCCCCAGGGCCTGGTGCAGGGCTGGCAATAGTCACGGGGGCCGGTGAAAGCCGAAGAAAGGCAAGGTGTGCTTTAAAGAGGGGAGTCCCAGGCAGGTCAGCGGAGACAAAGCCGAGCCTCCACTACAGGGGCCGCGGGTTCCATCCATGGTCGGGAACCTGGCATCCCATGGGCTACACAGCCAAAGAAATCCATGTGCTTTCCGGAACATTCCCAGAGAGCACAAGCACCAGGAAATCTATGAAACGGTAGTGACAGCTAGTGGCCTGGATGAACACCGACACAGGCTAGGGCAGGCGGGTGGCCAGAAAGAGAACACAGCGCGACCGGAAAGAGACGCGCATGGGAGCGGGAGTGAGCCCGCGGCCCACGGAGTGCGCTGCCTGCGGCCCACGGGATTCAGGCCGCACCTCCTGAGGCCTACTTGCCCTCGATCCCTGTTCGGGGCTCAGCCTGGGGGAGAAGCAAGGGCAGGTCGTTCAGGCTGGGGGCTGCCCAGGCCCTGGGGACACAGGGAGGGCCGGGCGGGCGGGCGCGGCGCGCCCCTACGGGGAGGAGAACCTGCCGCAGAAGAGAGTGCTGCGGGAGCCGTTGTGTCTGATGAAGAACAGGAAGGGGTGGTCGGCACAGAACCAGGGCTGGTTCGTGCTGCAGTCAACCTCGACCAGGGCCGAGGCGGCCGCGGCCTCCGTGCCCTCCTCGTTCACCTCCACCACGCTCTTGTGGGCGAAGGCAGACAGACACAGGCCTCTGCCAGGCGACATGTCTGAGAAGTCAGCCTGGCCCGGCTGGAAGGCCTCAACCACCCCCAGGCCTAGGAGCACTGACAGCATGTTGTAGGTCTGCTCCAGCTTAAATTTCGGGAGGAAGACAGACACCTGGGTCCTCTTCATGGCGGCAGGCTGGGTCCAGGCGAGGAGCTTCTCCCAAGTGAGATGCTTCTCCACCTGAAAGGCCAGAATCCGACTTTGGGATTCAGCAACCTCAGGCAGCCCTGAGTCTCCTTTCCCAGAGGGACTGCGCCACCGCCGCCCCCACCCTCGAGTCACCTGGCAGACAAGTGTGCCATCTCGTGCTCTGGTACCCGAGCTAGTGCGCCCCAGAGCGGGAGGAGGGGCTCGAGGGCCAGCCGGGCAGGAAGGGCGTGCGGGACACTCACCGAGCTCAGAGGCACGTGGTTGTCCGGGGAGCAGCACCAGCATGCTCAGCTCCCCGCCCGCGTACGGCAACTCCAGCACCTGGGCCTGCACCTCCTTCACGTGGGCGAGCCTGAGCTCCCTGTCCTGAAACATCATCTGCACCGGCCTCTGCTCCTTCTGCGGGAGTGAACAGACGACCCGGGATCAGACACAGATCATCAGAGGAGGCAGCACCGTCTCCAGGAGAGGCGGGGCACGGAGGGGTGTGCAGAACTCCCGATGGAAACGGCATCCACGCCCTGGTTAGTGCTACAAACTGTCCAGCAGCTTCTCCCTGATCCCATCACAAGGCGCCTGGCGTCAGCACACCGGTGCTGGCCTGGGAAAGATGGCTCATTCAGCGAAATAGACATGGAGCTCTGCTGTGCTCAGAAAGGAAGTCAGATTTCCAGAGCTCAAAGATGCCCGGTAAATATATCTAATGAAACAATAGAATCTGGTGAAAATCACTGCTATTTAATTGGGAAAATGTTTCATGAAACCTTAGAGTTTCACAGCAGTGCAGTCCAGAAAGATAGACAGGCTCGGAAAACAGTGTGACGGGAAATGCAAGGAGCCACAAGGGAGGTTCTCCGGGCCCAGAGGTTAGACTGCAGGGGTGGCAGGTTTAATTCCTGCTCAGGAAGCTAAGATTCCACATGCCGTGCTGCACTGTGAAAAAAAAAAAAACCCCATATGGGTCTTCATGAATTTAAACCCAGCTGTACCAATTCTGAAACTTTAATTGGAGGAAATAACTTTTTAAAATACAGAACTGCTATATGTACCCAGAAGGTGACTGAAATGCTACCCTTACTAAATTCAGTTTTACAAGTTGACACAGGTCATCTATTAAAAAGATTAAAACAAATTTCTAAACTCCATGCCAGCTGTGGATGGCTAGCTGGGCTCCCCTCCCACGCTGCAACTAGAAGGCTGATTATTTACTATATTCAAAGAAAAGGGTTTTACTCCTATAAATTTCTGAATTGCATTAAAATGGTATTTTTATAAGGGCTGGCTGTGGGGGAGTGGTTAACAAACTATTTTAATGCCTGTCTCAATTGAAATTATAGCTCAATATCAAGAGGTCTGTGTAAGTTTTATTATTAGAAAGCTATGATTACTGAATTTCTGATGATTAATTAATAGCAAATCAAGTCTGCATTTATTCTCATTTTTTAAATAATTGATTAAAGAAATACATTTTCTTATTCTTTCCCTCTGCAGACCCCCCACCACCCCCTACCTCCATCATAGTAATACCCAGATCACACTTTCCTAACACCTGTGGGGGTTTAAAATTTGGATGTTGTCTTCATTTTTTGCTTTCTATCTGAGCAATTTGGACTTAAAAGGAAAACTTAAGCTTTCAGGCTGAATGTAGGATGGCCACACTCATCCAGCAATGACTTGATGAGAAGTTGTCAAGGCTCTTGGAGCAATAAAAAATGCAAAAGGCTAAAGGCAACAAGTGTTTTTCATCCCTTCAGTTCTTCACCACCGAGTTTAAAACTTCATTCAGAAATGTGTGATGTTTCAACTTATTGTTAACCAATGATTTATGCTCTTGCAAAGTTAAAATTTTCAACTTTTTCACCAAATTCTCAGGATGTTCAGAAGCTTCCCCCACCTGGTTTACTCGAAAAGGCATTTCCCTGGTGTACGCCTTGTCGAATTCTTCACTCCACCTCCCTCTGAAGTAGACAGCGTTGACCAGAACCAGCTTGGTCTCTGCATTAATGGAGTTAGGAGGCAACAACTCTGGAATCTTACCTTAGGGAGAAGTAGAGAATACAAAGCATGATTAAAAAAACCCCAAAACCAAAAACCCTTGATGAGGCTCATTGGAGAATCCCGATCAGTAGTCTAGAACCTCGTTTCAGATTTGCCCAGTTTGGGTTGTTCTACACGGGACCCCCACACACGGATGGTGTTTATGATCACGGTGCTTCAGGACCTCTGCAAAGTGGGGGCGTGAACCACTTCATCACTCAAGGGTAAGTCTGCTCCAGGTGGGCGGAGACAGACAGGAAATGAGGGGTGGGCTGGAGAGGCTATGGCTGGAGAAGCCACAAGCAGAGCCAGCCTTCCAGGACTGCACGGAGACTTGTCACAGGAGGCCACATGAATGGCTCAGAGGGCACACCATCAGCACAAGGATAAGCTTCTGGAAGCCTCTAGCAAACGTTTCACTAATTTGATCCTCCAGACGTTCTCAGAGAAGGTCAGGCAGCGTGTGAAAGGCACTCCTTTCTCCCCTGGAGGTCAAGTCAAGCCTTTCAGTGAACTAAGGGCAGCCCTGCTAACTCAGGCCTCCAGAGGGCAGGGGAGAAGCAGGGCAAGGAGGGCTAAGTCCGGAAGGAAAGACAACCTCCTGCTCTGCTGGTTCACATACCAGCGGAAACAGCATTGCTCTCAGTGGAAAGTGAAAGTGAAGTCGCTCAGTCATGTCCGACTCTTTGCGGCCCCATGGACAGAGGAGCCTGGTAGGCTACAGTCCATGGGATTTTCCAAGCAATAGTACTGGAGTGGATTGCCATTTCCTTCTCCAGGGGATCTTCCCGACCCAAGGATCGAACCCAGGTCTCCCGCATTGTAGAGAGACGCTTTACCATCTAAGCCACCAGGGAAGCCGCCACGTGTAATTGGTGCAGAGGGGCCTGCGAGGGCCCAACATCGCATGGCAATCAGGGGGCCAAGGCCACAGGACACCCTGCGGAACAGGAGCAAACGAGGCTCAACCCGCCCCCGTGCAGTGATTTCAGTCTGCAGAGCGTCAGCCCGAGACAGCGTCTGCAGCAGGCCTGTCCAGGACTAGGCTCATCACATCTAGGGACAGGAGTGGAGGCAGGAGACGAGGAAGGAGCCGGAGGGGTCAGTCTGGTGTGACGGAGGGCCACAGAGGCTGTTCAGAGGCGGCCCCAGGCTCCTTCCCGGCAGAGATGGGGCGTTCAGCGATGCGTGAACACACGCCCGAGGGAGACGGTGCTTCTCTGCGGGGTGTTAACCTGCAAGCCCGGCCTGTGAGCGTCTGCTCCTGCTGGTCACTCTGCTCCGGGGAGAATGGACACAGTGAAGTCTCTGCTGGTGAAAGCCCCAGCATCTGATCAGAACCTCTGCGAGTCCATTACTGTTCAGGTAGTCCGTGGGGCCCAGACAATACAGCGCTGACCGTCAGGGAGACCAGGGGCGAGCAGAGCAAGAGGAGCGGAAGCGCGGGAGCACCGTGGAGCACTGACCTGCGGTCCTCTCTGAGATCCAAGCGTTGATCCGCTTCCTGGACGGCTCTGCAGCTTCAGCAAAGGAGAGCTGCTCCAGCTCAGCAGAGTAGAAGCGGAGACACGCTTCCTTAAAGGGCTTTGGAGGGGAGAGTGGTCAGCGAGTCTCCAAAATTCTGAACAGTATATATACTACATTAAGGTAACCATTAATCCCTTAAAGGTGATCATCTTAGTCTGATAGATATGAAAAGATCAGCGTTTATAAACAGGTAAGAACTCAGCTATGAATAATCATGATGGATCAATGCATTTAGAAATAGTCAAATTTCAACTAATTCAAAGTACAGTTAGAGAATTACTGTTCATGTTCATAAGCATCAGTTCTCTGAGGTCTCTCTCTCTCACACTCTACATTTGATCACAACCTGTACTGTACTGTTGATTGAACTTACAGAAAGAAATTCATACGTCTTCTCCCCAAAGACCCTGTTGGCTGTCCTGAGCAAGTACTGAGTGTCAGGCTTGTTCAGCTCAGCAAGTAGCTGCTGGAAATCCTGGTGAAAGTCCGTCTCTTTGTTTAAGGAAAGCACCTATTGAGATAAGTAATTTAAAATGACCAATATTGCCCTTCAATTTCTGGAAAGTTTTGTGACCAACATTTTTCTCAAATACTTCACAAAACATTCCTAAAAGGACACTACTTTCAGGACTCAGTACATACTAGGGAAGCAAGACGACGGGAGGAGGGGGAAGATACAGAAAGCAGAAAAGAAATTCGCAAAAGAGTTGGCTTTTCTGTCTCAGTTATCTCCCTCGTTTAAAGATGAGTAACGAGGAAAGAATGAAAGGACTGGAAAAATGCAGAGAAGGAGCTGCTTTAAAATCTCGCATCCTAAGGAAAGCGTAAGTGTACCTAAATGTAGGACAACTTAACTCTAAAATTTACCAAAAAAAAAAAAAAAAAGAGATTCACATAAAGGCATTAAAATCCGAGGAGAAATGAGTATGAACAATGACAGTGGGAGAGACGGTGCTTCCAGAGTCTGTCAGCGCCCAGAGCCCACAGCCGGCAGGCCGGGAGCCCCTCCCGAGATGTGCCAGGCAGCCAGGCGGAGTTCGCACCCTGAGCGCCTGTGACCTCAGCACAGGAAGGCCAGGCCCACTCCACGTCACACCAGACAAGCTGGGGGCTCCCCCACGGAGCTCCTCTAGGGCTCACCGGCCGGCCTGAACACCCTAAAGTTCATCAGGAATAAAGAACCACTCTCGACATCGCAACCTTCACCGACTCACACATGAGCTAGGAAATTATTACGATGAGTAATTGCTACCATGCAGGGTTCTCAGAAGAACGGAGAGGCAGAGTGAAACAGAAAGGCGCCCGGCAGTGAGGAGGCCCGTGTGCACCGCAGGCCCTCTCCGCCTTCTAGGCAACTCCTGCACACATTCCTCTGTCCGCTCCAGACACGTCCCTGGGGGCAGGACAGACTCCAGCAGATGTTTCTGAGTAGCTGCTCCTCAAGGCTAGCTCTCGCTTAAGCTGTCTCTGCAAGTGAAAAGCCCGCGCCTTTGCACCTTCTTTGCACATTACGCTTATCCCCTGACTCAGCTGGAAAGCACGGTGGTATATCATTGACTTGAAATACCTATTAACCTACCCTCTCACCAACGAACAGCTGTACGTTTTAGTACAAAATCAGTACTCTCAAACTGAGACAGAGCTCAGCTGCTGAGATCTCAAGCAATCGTTATCATTTCCTAAGCAAAAAGTATTAAGACAAAAGTTTGATAGTCACATCCAGGCTATTAACTGGAGAAGGATTACCCAAGAAAAACCTTGGTGAAGGAGACCTCAGCTCCGTCCTCTGCGTCTGAGCATCCCCAGCCCCTCCCGAGGCAGCAGCGTCTGCACCCCCGTCCACCTCACCCTCACACAGGCAGGCCTGGAGAAGGCAGTCTGCAGCCAGGAGAGCAGACAGGACACGGGAAAGAGTCCGGGTTCCCAGCTCACCTGGGCCACCTGGGCAGCGGTATCCCCTTTGGCTCCCAGGAGGACCATGGCCAGGACCGAGGAGAGGCTCACGGGAGAAAAAAATCACGTTTCCTGAAGGGCTGTTTTCACACAGGGCCTTTAAAAGGCGGAGGGTGAAGGTGCCATTTGCTTCACAGAGCGCATCCATGAGGCCAGGTCTGGAGTCAGAGCGGAGAGAGAGGCCCTCAGTAACTCTGAATGCCGTCCACCTGAAACAGGACACAGTCCTTTCAGGGTGGAGCGCAAAATAGTCTACGGAGCAAGATCCGTGTATGGGTGCTTTCCGTCCTAATAGGAAGTCCAAGGTTAAGGTCACTAACTACGTGTGGTCCTGGCAGCAGGTCAAGCGGCTGAGAGCCTCGGGGAATGAACAGAAACGGCTAACGGGGGCGCCCACCCCCACCTCCCCACACACTGCTGGGCTCCTGGGAGCAGTGATGTGCAGCCCTCCCATCTGAGAAGGGGAGGACAGGCCAGAGAGGAGGAGGGAGAGGCCCCACGTGAGAGCCTTGCCGGCCCTCGGCCGGGTCCCCACAAGGCCCGTGCACTCTTGCACATGCTCCTGAGGAACCCCTGGGAGATGCTCCTGAGGAACCCCTGGGAGATGTTCCGTTATGAGGCAGACCAGGTCTCCCCATTCCCCAGCTGATAGCTGAGAAATGTCTGAGAAGCTGCACTGGAGCCAGACAGGCTGGAATCGGGAGGAAATGGGCTGTGAAGCGAGGCATTTCCACCTACAGTGGCTGCTCCCGTCCGAGCCGGGCCTCGGGTCCTGACGGTCAGCAAGTGTCCCTGAACCCTGACCCAGCTCAGGGCGCCTGCCCTCCACTCCCCAGCCCTCAGGGACCCTCGGACACGGGACGTGGGGCCCAGGCACTGTGCTTTTTAAAAATTTGCAGTTCTATTTTTACCAGAAACAGGATTTGAAGGCTCCCTCCTTTCTTCCCTCAACAGCCACCAGCGGACACCAAGCCTGACATTGGCAACCAGGTCCTGAGGGACACAGGAGAGGAAAGGACTGAAGACAGGTGTTCAGGAGAGGTCCGTCAGGGTGACGGGGTGCAGCCAGGGCGAGCACCGAGGCCGTGGGAAGGCAGGGGAGGTCAGAGGGCATCAGGCAGGCGGGCAGGGTGGCCCCGGCCCACCTGAAACCAGACATGGCACGGCCATCGGCCCCCAGCCCACCTGTGGCCATCGTTCCTTGGTAACGAGACCCTCACTCACACCACGGCCGGCCTCAGGTCCTGAGGGGCCCCTGTGTCCTCCCTGCCCGCTCCAGCCCCCCCACAGCCACCACCAAGCCTCGCCTCCTGCCCCCTTCAAGCTCTCCAGCCAGGCTGGCCCTGAGCCCGCGTCTGGTCTGGCCCACGCTCTCCCTGCTGCCGCTCGGAGCCTGAGCACAGAGTGTCCCCACTCCCCCACCTCCCCGTCCTGACCCTCCCCTCGGGCTCTTGCCTGGCCCAGGCCTGGGGCTCAAACACACTGGACCGACACGGCTCATCCTCCTGCCAGAACTGAGAGCCCCTTCAGCCCCTCCGAGGCGCTGGGACCTCTGAAAGCTCCGCTTGCCCAGCTCCCCATCCTTCAACCAGGCAGTCACCCTTCTGCCTCCAGGTGGCAGCGGAGCGGCTTCTCGGTCCCCACCTTCTAGAGGCGCCCTGAGCCCGAGTCCCTGCCGGTGGGAGCTCCCCTTCAGCTCTCTCTCGCGGGGGAGGGGCTCACCTGCCTCCTCAGCTCCAGACGCTGACAGCTCCCAGCACGGAGTGGCCTCTGCTCCAGGAGGCCCCAGGAACAGAGCCCGAAGGGCGGGGCCACCTCCAGCCTCGCCCCACCCACAACTTGAGGCTCAACCTACTGCCCTGGGAGCTCAGGTTCTGGGCAGACCCAGGACCCCCGGGATGCGGAGGGTGGGGGTGGGGGGTCAGGGGGCAGGGTAAGGGTCTCGGGGTGGGCAAGGGTCGGGGGATGGGTAAAGGTCGGGGCGGGGGGTGGGGGTCTGAGGAGGGGGTGGGTAGGTGGGGGTCTCAGGAGGGGGTGGGTGGGTGGGTGGGGGTCTCAGGAGGGGGGTGGGTGGGTGGGGGTCTCAGGAGGGGGTGGGTGGGTGGGTGGGGGTCTCAGGAGGGGGGTGGGTGGGTGGGTGGGGGTCTCAGGAGGGGGTGGGTGGGTGGGTGGGGGTCTCAGGAGGGGTGGGGGGGGGGGGGCTCAGGAGGGGGTGGGTGGGTGGGTGGGGGTCTCAGGAGGGGGTGGGTGGGTGGGTGGGGGTCTCAGGGGGGGTGGGTGGGTGGGGGTCTCAGGAGGGCGTGGGTGGGTGGGTGGGGGGTCTCAGGAGGGCGTGGGTGGGTGGGTGGGGGTCTCAGGAGGGTGTGGGTGGGTGGGTGGGGGTCTCAGGAGGGTGTGGGTGGGTGTGTGGGGGGTCTCAGGAAGGGGTGGGTGTCTCAGGAGGGGGTGGGGGGGTGTCTCAGGAGGGGGTGGGTGGGTGGATGGGGTCAGGTTGGGCGGCCCCAGGCCTCCAGGAAGCAGAGTTTTTCAAAGTCTTTATTTCGTGATCTGACTTTCAGCTCTAGAGAAGAAACAGAGTAGGTCCTGGCAAGCGCACCCCAACAGGTCTGGGTCACCCGTCACAGCACCATCTCCCACCACCACCAAGGTCAGTCCCCCTTGGCCTCCTAACTCTCAGCCCAGTGAGCCCTGTACAGGTATTGTTAGCAAAAGACCGTGCCTGCAGCTCTGCCTGCGGGTGCTCAGATGCCATTTCTCAACAACCTACAAAGAGCAATGCTGAGCATGGCCCTGTTCTGCAAAGGTTTCCAGAACTTTGAAGGCCTTTCTCCCTCTAAACTTGATTCTTCCGTAACTTTGAAAAACCTTTCTTTAAACTATTTTCTTCCTTATCTTTGAAGACCTTCTCCCTGTAAACTTGTTTCCTCCATGAGTGCTCCATCCTTGCATAATGAAGATTGTCAACTCTAATAGCAGGGACGACTCGGCCTCTCCCTCGAGCATGGCGCTGGGCTGGGAGCCGGGCACCTGGCTGAGGACACGACCTCCGAGCTGGAGGAGCCTCACAGGTGGTGAGAACAGCAGAAGTGCTCAGAGGTGCCCCCTAGATGTAACGAGAAAACATCTGGAAGGTGGCAGCCACACACAGATTCCCCGAGAGAGTCCCCGGCAGACGCTTCACTCTGGACGGATGGCCGTTATGGAGGAGCCCCGTGCCCGGCATGGTCCCCGCTAGGTGACCAGCCTGCTGCTGCTGCTGTCATGGTCGGTCTGTCACTCTGCGACCCCAAGCGGCAGCCCACCAGGCTCCCTTTCCCTGGGTTCTCCGGGTCGGGGTGGGTTGCCTTTCCTTCCCCACTAGGTGACCGCCGGTGGGACAGCCTCACTCTCCTTGACTTGATTTTGTGCCCGTCCATCAACCGCACTGTCTGGACAGATTTCTAAAGGGATGGTGAGGCTTCCTGGGGGATGCGATTATGCACAAATGTTAAAGCTCTTCAGCCAGATGTAGAGGGAAACAGCATTTTAGATCCGGGTCTTCCTGGTGATGTCAGAGAACAGGTCCTCTGAGAATGACCTGAGAGGTCCCGGGAGGTTGAGGTGGGGGCGGGCCATGTGTCCCGGAGGGGACTGAGGAGAAGACAGTGGCAGGAAGGAGCCTTGAAATCCGAGCCAGGCCAGATCGGGAAGGGCCTGCACCCAGCATACGGAACCCAGAGAAGGGGCGCCCGGTGGTTCCCGGGTTCCGCACAGGAAGTGCTGGGCAGTCTCCCCTGCTCCTGCTCCTCCTGAACGTGACTTCAGGTTCTGGATTTGTCCCAGCTCGGGACCTCTCACATGTGAGTGGCTTTTCCACCTGGAAAACCGGCCAGACCCTAAGTCCAGAAGACCTCGTCTGTCCCGCACACCTGCCTTATCACCCCTCGCCCCAGCTCCTCGCCCCACCTCAGAGCATGCGCGTGGCGGGCTCTGCCTCAAGACGATCCACAGACTGTTTTCTTTGCAGAAACACTGCAGGACCCATCCCAGAGTCTCGGGGGTTCCTGCCCTACGAACACAAGGGTAAGACAGAAAACACCCAGGGCAAGCAGAGATTTTAAAAGAACGATTTGTCCTAAACTCGTTTACTATGTTTTTTCATTTCCGTTATCTCCTAGCCAGTGGCTGGATTTCTTATGTTTATTTGTTTCTGTCATGCACAATCCTCCGAGTCAGAAGATATTGTGTGAGAGGAGAGCCACACAGCTCAGTTCAGCACGCTCAAGTGGAAGAGAAGGGTGTCGGGGTCCCCCAGTCCCCTGAATGGGGTGCTTCTTCCCAGAGTGGCTCCCAGCTTTGGGCATCCCTGGGCCTCCGGGCCAGCTGTCTGCCTGCCCAGGAGTTAGCGTCCAGCCATGTGGAGCCAGGCCTCGTTCGACGTGTCCAAAGGAAGGACAGGAGGCAGGGGGCTTCATCCTGCTGCCGGCCTTTCTCTCCCGGGGGAGTCCAGGTGAGCCGTGATCCAGGGACGGCCGCTGGATGCAGTGCCAGCCCCAGCCTCCCCTGATGTTCGCAGCTGCCAGGGCAGATGCCGGGGAGCGCCTCTGACCCCAAGAGGAGAAGCAGGAGGCCCGCAGCCCCACCGCGAGGCGCCCTGCCCTCTGCCTGCTCTCAGAGACGCTGCTTCAGGGCCCAGGCGTTGCAGGCCTCGCGGAGGGCGCTTCCGCCGGAGCCAGCAGGACGCTCACCCCGCTGTGCACGGAGCCAGGGCCTCTGCCCGCTCGCCCTCAGCTCTGGGCCTTCACGCTCCTGACAAGAGGGCTCTCTCTTCTACCACAGGCGCAGGCAGCCCCTGTGTGCCAAGGCCCGAGGGACTTCCCTCCGTCCGGCTTGTATCCCCGTGGTAGGAGATGGGTTTAAACAAGGATGAAAAACCTGAGCTCGAAAGGAGAAAATAGCTTTTCATTTTTTCCTCCCTCTTCTCCCAACAGTAGATGCATGGACTTAATCCCGCCAGGCTCCTCTGTCCATGCGATTCTCCAGGCAAGAATACTGCAGTGGGTGGTCGTTCCCTTCTCCAGGGGATCTTCCCGAGCCAGGGATCCAAACTGGGTCTCCAGCACTGCAGGCAGATTTTTACCATCTGAGCGACCAGACAACTTCTGAAACGATACATCAGTTCAGTTCAGTCGCTCAGTTGTGTCTGACTCTTTGCGACCCCATGAATCGCAGCACGCCAGGCCTCCCTGTCCATCACCAACTCCCGGAGTTCACTCAGACTCACGTCTATCGAGTCCGTGATGCCATCCAGCCGTCTCATCCTCGGTCGTCCCCTTCTCCTCCTGCCCCCAATCCCTCCCAGAAAGACTCTCATCAGAGTCTTTCCCAGTGAGTCAACTCTTCACATGAGGTGGCCCAAGTACTGGAGTTTCAGCTTTAGCATCAATCCTTCCAAAGAAATCCCAGGGCTGATCTCCTTCAGAATGGGCTGGTTGGATCTCCTTGCAGTCCAAGGGACTCTCAAGAGTCTTCTCCAACACCACAGTTCAAGAGCATCAATTCTTTGGCGCTCAGCCTTCTTCACAGTCCAACTCTCTCATCCATACATGACCACAGGAAAAGCCATAGCCTTTTCTAGACGGACCTTAGTCGGCAAAATAATGTCTCTGCTTTTGAATATGCTATGTAGGTTGCTCATAACTTTTCTCCCAAGGAGTAAGCGTCTTCTAATTTCATGGCTGCAGTCACCATCTGCAGTGATTTTGGAGCCCCCAAAATAAAGTCTGACACTGTTTCCACTGTTTCCCCATACATAGGGGATTTCAAATCCTTTTAACAATCAATTAAAAATCAAGATATTTTGAAATGCTCTTTTCCATCTTAATTTTCCATATATGATTATTTTTAAGAAAGTAGCATTGTATCTGAGAAATATTTCCCTATCTGATTGAATCTGAAGGATCCTGCCAAAGAAATAGGAAAACTAGGCCGTGAGAAGGAAGCATTTTTGGAAGTTTTCCAACACTGTCCAGACGGGAGGAGGTTTATTTTTTTCATGATCTGACTTTCAGCTCTAAAGAAGAAAGAGTTTGTCCTGGCAAGCGAACCCCAACAGGTCTGGGTCACCCGTCAGAGCACCATCTCCCACCACCAAGGTCAGTGTCTCTTGGCCTCCTAACTCTCAGCCCAGTGAGCCCTGTACGGGTATTGTTAGCAAAAGACCATGCCTGCAGCTCTGCCTGCGGGCACTCAGGTGCCATTTCTCAGCAGCCTACGAGAGCGATGCTGAGCATGGCCCCTGTTCTGCAAAGCTTTCCGAAACTTTGAAGGCCTTTCTCCCTCTAAACTTGTTTCTTCCCTAACTTTGAAAAACCTTTCTTTAAAGTGTTTTCTTCCTTAATTTGAAGACCTTCTTCTGAACTTGTTTCCTCCATGAGTGCTCCATCCTTGCATAATGAAGACTGTCAACTCAAATAGCAGGGACGTCTAGGCCTCTCCCTTGAGCGTGGCACTGGGCTGGTCAATGGGCACCTGGCTGAGGACACGACCTCTGATCTGAGGAGCCTCACAGGTGATGAGAACAGCAGAAGTGCTCAGAGGTGCCTCCTAGATGTAACGAGAAAACATCTGGAAGGTGGTAGCCACACACAGATTCCCCGAGAGAGTCCCCGGCAGACGCTTCACTCTGGACGGATTTCATGGAGGAGCCTCCGTGTTCCCCACTAGGTGACCGACCTTAGGACAGCATCATTCTCCTTGATTTGGTTTTGTGCCCGTCCATCAACCGCAGTGTCCGGACAGATTTCTAGAGGGATGGTGAGGCTTCCTGGGGGATGTGATTATGCACAAATATTTTTTAAATTTATGTATTTATTTTAATTGGAGGCTAATTACTTTACAATATTGTGGTGGGTTTTGCCATACGTTGACATGAAGCAGCCAGGGTGTACATGTTTCTAAATCTTCTCTAGAAGCTACAGCAGCTATCTGCATGTCTTTGGAGAAATGTCTACTTAGTTCTTTGGCCCATTTTTTGACTGGGTTGTTTATTTTTCTGATATATTTTTCTGCAGTATTGAGCTGCAGGAGCTGCTTGTATATTTTGAGATTTAATTTTTAGTCCATTGCTTCGCTTGCTATTACTTTCTCTCATTCTGAAGGCTGTCTTTTCACTTTGCTTATAGTTTCCTTCGTGTGCAAAAGCTTTTAAGTTTAATTAGGTCCTGTTTGTTTATTTTTGCTTTTATTTCCGTTACTCTGGGAGGTAGGTCATAGCGGATCCTGCTGTGATTTATGTCAGAGAGTTTTGCCTATGTTTTCCTCTAGGAGTTTTATAGTTTCTAGTCTTACATTTAGATCTTTAATATATTTTGCATTTATTTTTGTATATGGTGATAGAGAGTGTTCGTCTTTCATTCTTTTACAAGTGGTTGGCCAGGTTTCCCAGAACCACTAGTGAAAGAGATTCTCTTTTCTGCTTTGTATATTCTTGCCTCCTTTGTAACAAATGTTAAAGCTCTTCAGCCAGATACAGAGGGAAACAGTATTTTAGATCTGGGTCTTCTCGGGGATGTCAGAGAACAGATCCTCTGAGAATCACCTAAGAGGTCCCAGGAGATGGTGGTGGGGGTCAGGAGGATGTGTTCGGAGGGGATTGAGAAGACAGTGGCAGGAAGGAGCCTTGAAATCCAGGCCAGATCCGGAAGGGCCAGCACCCAGCACGCGGAACCCAGAGAAGGGCGCCCGGTGGTTCCGGGTTCCGCACAGGAAGTGCTGGGCCTTCGGCACCCCTGCTCCCTGCAGCCCCGGCCTCATGGGTTTAGTTTCTGTAAAGAAACAGGAGGTGGCCGGGAGGAGGGACCCTGAGCCAGGAAGGTGTCCCACTATTCGGCAACACTGAAAGACAGATCAGGCTGATGGTTAGAAATGAACGTTGATTAACCAGGAGATTCCTGGATCACGAGGCTGACCCAGCACCACCCCCAGTGAGGTCAAGCCCTCGAAATGGCACCAGAAGCTGAGATGAAGGATGTGTGAGTCACAGAGGCGCCCTTGGCTCTGCAGCCCAGTCAGAGGGCCAGGACCCCTCCTCCAGCTCACTAATCTCACCCCACCACCACCCTGCGTGTCACATGGCAGAAAAGCAGGACTCCAAGTATGGCGGAACGGAGGGTGTTTCCCAGACCAAGGAATTTTATGAAAACTACACAGAATGAGAGCTTCAGACGTTTCTTTGAAAAGCCCTGTTCAGTCCTAGTGTGGATTTATGAGGCAGAGGAAAGGACCAGGTTGGACCTACAGGGACACTCAGGAAGATGTCAATGACAGGGGTAAATTCCCGGAGACTCAGAGTGAAGCAATCTGGGCCTCAGAAAGGGGCAAGAGGCCCTGGGTGGGGCGGTGAGGGTGGCGGTGACCTGCCCAGGAACAGAGAGCTGGGAAGGGAGAGCCAGGGTGGTCCCCCTACAGCACAGCGGGAACAGGGAGCGGGGGGACGCACAGGCTGGGGTCCAAGGGGTGGGCATATGGGAGTGACGCCAGGGAGGGGGCCGCAGAAACAAGAAAGGAGGCAGACATAGTTCAGAAGCAATATTAAAATTCAAAACAGAGTTTCAGACGTGTATCTCTCGGCCTGCGTTTAAGACATGTGCCAGCGTTGCTCGTATTTCCTTTTCAGGAATGTCGGAACCTGACTTCCTGACAGCAGTTACACCTGTTTGCTCCACAGATTGGTGGGCAGTTTCCAGAAGACACTGCATGTCACGTTTGTTACCTTGAGTGAGAAGTGATGGGAAGCTTGGTACACATCTGTCTCCACCACTGTTGACGGGAAATACCACCACTGACTTTGCACGTCACCCGCCAGGCCCCCAAAGAGAAACCTCCAGACTCATCACTGTGCTGGAGACGGGGTGGGTTCTGACGTCAAAGAGCCGGGACTATGTGTCCCGCCAGCGTTGCTCACAGGCAGCACCGCTGGCAAGTGGGGCCGGACGACCGCTCGTGACGGGCTCCTGGGCGCCTCCCGAGGGGCCGGCTGCGCCTCCCTCCAGTAGGGGCACAGACACCTCCGGGCGGGCTGCCTGTCTCCAGGGGACAGTGCCTGCCTGCTGAAGACTGGGGTCACAGACTCATTCAGCCCAGGAGGGCATAAACCATGACAACCGGAGGAAGACAGGAAAAATCTCTTTGGGAGTGAATCTAACCTGGCCTGGGGAATACAGGGAAGAGCATATGTAGAAACGAAAGTGAAAATGCTTCACCAGCCATTTCACAGAATTTTCCAGACTCAGCGGAGACTTTGTCACAGTGGGAGTTTAGGTGATTGTATCCCCCACCACCCCGACCCCTACCCCGGCCAGAGATTACCTGCTCTATGAGCAGAACCAGGACCCCGGGAACCCCAGTTGGGATCCCTGGATGCATCCAGGTGAATGTGCACACTCCCTGGGGCTAACTGGTGTTGTTGATCACATTACATGTGAATTACATACATGATATGGAACGCATGTTAATGTCCTGCATAAGGCAAGGTTTCAGGACACAGTCACCCTGAGTTTGTGGTCATCGGTTATCGGAAACCAAGACACCTGTTTACACACAAGCAGTCAGTTCTGGCTGCCAGGGCTCATAACCGGTGACTCTGGGCAACAGGCCTCAGTGGACAAGAGCCCCTTTCCCTGTGCACCCGCCGCCAACACTTCTCTGAGCAGGAACCACGCACACACTCAGCTCGCAGAACCTCAGAGCCGCACGCCGGGAGCAGGGCAGGTGTGATCCAGTTCTAAGCAGGGGAGACGGGGCTGAGGAATCGGGTGAGTCTGAGCCGAGACCCACAGAGAGCCCCCGACTGCTGCTGGCCCGCCTTCAGGTTGCTGTTTGCACTACCGTCCTGTACAGAGTTCCGTAGATAAAGAGTTCAGTTCCATGAAAAGAAAAGCCACATTTAAATCCCCATGTCCTCAATTGGTTTGCCGCAAGTTTTACCTTCATATTTTGTTCGAAGGATTCCTTAACAAAAAGAAACCCCTTTTCAGTTCATTTCAGCCGCTCAGTCATGTCCAAGTCTTTGTGACCCCATGGAGTGCAACACGCCAGGCCTCCCTGTCCATCACTGATTCCAGGAGCCTGCTCAGACTCATCAAGTTGGTGATGCCATGCAACCATCTTATCCTCTGTCACCTTCTTCTCCTCCAGCCCTCAATGTTTCCCAGCATCAGGGTCCTGTCCAGTGAGTCAGGTGTTTGTATCAGGTGGCCAGAGTATTGGAGCTTCAGCTTCAACATCAGGCCTTCCAATATTCAGGACTGATTTCCTCTAGAACTGACTGGTTTGATCTCCCTTGCAGTTGAAGGGACTGTCAACAGTCTTCTCCAACACCACAGTTCAAAAGCATCAATTCTTTGACGCTCAGTCTTTTTATGATCCAACTCTCACATCCATATATGATTCTGCAGTTTTGAGACCACTTCATTAATCTGGGGAAAGGCCGTCTGTGCCTCTGGGGACACCTCGGGAAAAAAGCAGGGCTGGGCGCATAAGACAAGGATGGGGGCACGACCGTGTCAACCAGCAGCTCTGCTGCTCGAGGCTTTATTTCACTTGCTTTGCTCAGTCGCTAATTTGGGTCTGACTCTGCGGCCTTGTGGACTGTAGCCCACCAGGCTCCTCTGTCCACGTGGTTTCCCAGGCAAGAATCCTGGAGGGGTAGCCATTTCTTCCTCCAGGGCATCTTCCCGACCCAGGGATCACCCTTCATCTGCTGCACTGGCAGGCGGATTCTTCACCCGGGAAGCCCACAGGAGCACTGAGGGTGAGCCAAAGGCCAGAGGGACATTGACCCAAGGACGCTGGCTCGGAAGAAAGGTGCCTATTCCTTCCCAGGAGGGCGGAACATGCCACCTGCACCTGTGACCTCCGATAGCCAAGGAATGTTGCAAGTAGAGGCAGAGCGAGCTGCCAGGACCGCCAGGCCCTCCTTCCGGGAGGCTGAGAGGGAGGAGTGGAGCCACAGGGCTGCGCAGTGCAGGCTCTAAAGCAGACAGGCCCCACTTTCCGGCGATTTCTGGGGTTTGAGACCGAGGAAGGGAAGGCAGACTGTGCCCTGCGCCAGGAGGTGGGGGAGGGACGAGCTCTGTGCAGCTGAGTCCACAGGCCTCTGGAGGAAAGCGCCTCCTCCTCAGGGGACCTCAGTCATTCTCAGCTGACTAGACCAGGCCCCCAAGTGCTGGCGGCCAGTCTGCACTCAGAGTCGACTCATTTTATCCTCATCTCCTGTGAAAACTACCTTCACGGCAACATCTCGATGGGTGTTAGACCAGTTAACTGGTCCTCTGAGCCAGTCAAGGCGACACACAAATTTACCTGTCACACTGGGCTACCTCGTTTTCCTGGTGGTCATGTATGGATGGGAGAGCTGGACCATAAAGAAAGCTGAGTGCCAAATAGTGATGCTTTTGAACTGTGGTGCTGGAAAAGACTCTTGAGAGTCCCTTGGACTGCAAGGACATCCAACCAGTCCATCCTAAGGAGATCAGTCCTGATTGTTCATTGGAAGGACTGATGCTGAAGCTGAAACTCCAATACTTTGGCCACCTGATGCAAAGAGCTGACTCACTGGAAAAGACCCAGATGCTAGGAAAGACTGAAGGAAGGAGAGAGAAAGGATGGCAGGGATGAGATTCTTGGATGGCGTCACTGACTCAGTGGACATGAGTTTAAGCTCCAGGAGTGGGTGATGGGCAGGGAGGCCTGGTGTGCTGCAGTCCAGGGGCTTGCAAAGAGGCACGACTGAGCGACTGAACTGTGCTGTTTGTTTCTCTCATGGAAACACATGCTGTGTGGATTTCAAAAGCCAACTATAGAAATATCCCGACCAAAATGAGTATATATTTTCATGTGAAAAGATTGGATTGAGAAGATCTTCCATTTCTCAGGATTTTCTTTGAGCTTACCTGGTACTCAGCATCTGAAAAAGGACTATTTTTCTCCATAAAGAATTCTGTAGTCCACGGCAGGCCTGGCTCCGTAATTTGCAGGGCTGGTGCAAAATGAGAACGCAGGACCCTCTGCTCAAAAGCTATAAAGAATCTGAAGACGATGAAAGCAGAGCACTGAGCCGGGCGTCCTTCTGGGGGCCCAGGGAGGCCCACCGGCCACCCCTCCTTGAAGCCAGAGATGGTCAAGATCAAGTGGGAGGATGGTAAGTGACAGTGAGCGTGGCTTGGTCACGTCTGACTCTCTGCGACGCTGAGTCAGTGGGATTCTATAGGCCGGAAACCTGGAGTGGGAGCCAGTATCTCCTGGGGACCTTCTCAACCCAGGGGTCGAAGCCTGGTCTCTTGCACTGCAGGCGACTCTTCCTGGTCTGAGCCACCAGCGAAAGACTATGATGAGGACAGGAATTCCGAGTTTATTGATGAGAAAGGCACGGGAGATTATAAGGCAATTCTCTTTAAAAATTTTAATAAGATCGTATTGAAAATACAGTTTTGAGGAAACTGCCAATGATATTTGATGCAGTAGATCCAGCTGAGAAAGAGCTGGGCAGAGGCCGAGCTGTGTGGCAGGTCCTGTGACACCCGGGACCACGGCGTCCATCCTCACAGGTCCCTGCTGACGGCCTGATGGGGACGAAGGACAGACGCCTCGGACCCTGGCTGGACGGACAGCTCACTTCAGGCGAGAGTGGGCACAGGCTGGGTGGGGGCGGGCGCTGATGCCACTGGCCCCCTGCCCGCTCCCAAGGGCAGCGTCTCTGCAGCCTGTCTCTCCTCAAGGCTCAGGCGCTGACTTAGGCACAGCAGAGACAGCGGACTAGAGACAGGCTAATGGTTAGAGGGAGTCCAGCTGCTGACGACTCCAGACATTTCTATAGTTGGCTTTTGAAATCCACACAGCATGTGTTTCCATGAGAGAAACAAACAGCACAGTTCAGTCGCTCAGTCGTGTCTCACTCTTTGCGAGCCCCTGGACTGCAGCACGCCTGGCCTCCTTGTCCATCACCCACTCCCGGAGCTTACTTAAACTCATGTTCATCGAATCGGTGATGGCATCCAACCATCTCATCCTCTGCCATACCCTTTTCCTCCTGTCTTCAGTCTTTCCCAGCATAGGGTCTTTTCAAATGAGTCAGCTCTTCCCATCAGGGGCCAACGTATTGGAGCTTCAGCTTCAGCATCAGTCCTTCCAATGAACCTTCAGGACTGATTTCCTTTAGGATGGACTGGTTAAAACCTTACCTCCTCTTTTTCTCCAGTACGAGCGCAGGATGGAAAGTCACCCGGCATACATCCATGATGTGGTCCGAAACGCCCCCATTTCGTGAACAGAACCTGTCTGCTCATCTCTGACCCCGGGAGCAACTGAACATACTCAGAGAGTGTGGACGGTCAAGTACTTGAACAGGCCTCTGACCACAGACCCTCCAGTGCAGACACAGTGGCTCGGGAAGGGCTTCTCCTGGTCTGGGTCCACGGCCCTCTCCTAGTCTGGTGGTTTCTGGAGGACTCACATTCAGGGGTCTCTGAGCCCCATTCCCCCTCCCGTGGCTGCCGTAGCCTCTGCTTCGCTCTGGTCTCAGGAGCAGGGCCACTGACCAGAGGAGACAGGGAAACCCGCTCATCCTTCCAGGCCCAGAGCAGAGCGCTCTCCCCAAGGGCCTGGATGGGGGCGGGTGGAGGGAGGATCCAGAGAGCAGACAGCCAGTGCTCCCCACCGGCGGGACCACCGAGTGCCCACCTCCGATGGGAGCTGCAGCTCCGAGAAGGTACAGGACACCTGAACACACAGGAACACACAGAGATACACACAGACACAGACATACACACTCAGACACAGACACACACACACACAGGCGGTCTTGATCAGCCCTTTTTTGTGGACCTTCGCCAAGGTCTTATGTGGTTTCAGCTCTTCGCATAGATCAGGGGGAGCATTGAGGAGCACCCGGGAGCCCCCACCACCTCATCATGGTGAGCAGAAGCGGCCGCAGAACAGGATGGCTCCGGTCTTGCCATGCTGGATGAAGAAGAGGAAGGGGTGGTCAGCGCAGAATCGGGGCACGATGCTCAGGCATTTCAACGTGATCCCAGCCATTGTGGCGGCCGCGGCCTCCGTGCCCTCCTCGGTGACCTCCACGAAAGACTTGTGCATGACCTTGGACAGGTGCAGGCCTCGCTGGGACGACATCCCGCTGAAGTCGGCCCGGGCTGCCTCGAAGGCATCGATCATGCCCAGGCCTCGGAGGATGCACTCCATGTCGTAACTCTCCTCCAGCGTGAACCGGGGAAGAAACACCTCCACCTCTGCCTTGTCCATCGCATCCGGCTTCGTCCACACGATGAATTTCTCGTAGCTCAAGGCCTTCTCCACCTGGAAGAGAAGGTGGAAGATCTCAGGGTCTGCAGCAGCGCTGCCCTGGGGACCTTCTGCTGTGACCACACACCGTGCCCTGCGGGCCCAGTGCGGCCTGCCGGCTGCACATGACTTCCCGGATCCCAGTGCCCAGCAGGGATCCCCATGAGACTCCAGGCCTCAGGGCCACGGCTGCCTGGTTACCGTGTTCAAGTCAGTGCTTTCGCTGGGCAGCAGGATGACCATGTTCAGCTCGTGGCCGACGTAGGGGAAGCACCAGAATCTGGGTGCTTATTTCTCTAACGTAGGTCATTTTATAGGTGGATTTCTTGAACATCATTTGCACAGGTTTCTCCACATTCTATAAAAGAAATGGATAAACGTTAACTGAAACAAGACCCGTGGACATGCTGGATGAGTCCTCAGAGCCGTCCACCTGTGCCCACACACTCTGTCTTGTCTTCCAGACCCACCCCAGCTCCGCATCATCAGCTCGTCTGCACCGCTCCAGCTCCCACCCCTGGTTCCCAGTGCTCAGGCCTCAGGCTGCTGTTCTCCTGCTGACCCAGGAGGGCTCCACCCGGACATTCCCGGCAGGACACCTCCCCCAGCTCCTGCCGGCCTGACATCTCCATCTGGACGCAAAGGGGCCTCCAGGGCAGCTCGCACACTGGCGGCTCGTGTTCCCCTCATCCTGCTCCATCTATACTTTCCCACCTCTGCTCATGGCGACACCATGCATCCCGCCGTCAAACCTTGGAGTGTCCTGGGCGCCTGTCCCTCCCGCCCACAGCTGACCCATGAGCATCCATGCTGGCTCCGGTCTTAAAGACAACAGGGCTGCCCTGGTGGCTCAGGGGTAAATAACCCGCCTTCCAATGCAGGAGACACAGGCGCCAGCCCTGGTCTGGGAAGACCCCGCAACCCAGGGGCTTCTAAGCCCACGGGCCACAACACTGAGCCTGGGCTGAGAGCCGGGAGCCGCAGCTCCTGCGGTCAGGGGCCTGCACCTGAGCTCTGCACCAAGAGAAGCACCAGCAGGAGAAGCCCGAGCACCGAGCCAAGAGGGCCTCCGCCACGGCAGCTGCAGGAAAGGCTGAGCGGCAAGGAGACCCGGCACAGCCAGAGTAACAGACACAGTGATCAGAAAACACAGAGCATCTGCCGTGTGCTTCCTACCCCACCACCCTCAGCCCAGCACGGTCCTCAGGAAAACTTTCAAGAAACCTCCCGGGTCCTGCACACGGGCCAAGGGGGCTCTGGGAATCAGAGCCACTGTCAGAGGCCACGGGCTCTGTGAGAGCTCAGAAGAGGGACACAGGAACCAGGAACCCAGGCTGGGGAGACCGCTAGGGAGGCTCCTGGACGGCCCTGCAGAGAAAGGCGGCTGTGTAGGTAGCTCCTGATGGGAGGGGTCAGATGGTAGGACCCAGGCCCATGGAGCGTCACAGCCACAGTCTGGAGTTTGAACTGGGTCTCAGGAGTCTTACGAGGCCCAGAGACCTGTGAGCTGCCCGGTGGGATATGAGATACAAGACGGAACACCTGCCGCACGGACCGCCCCTGATGATACAGCAGAGGAGGAGCAGGGGGAGAGGAAGCCAGGGTTTGCCCAGATCTACATCAGGGCCACCAAGGCCCCAAGAAGCAAAAGTTCCTTACGGTCAGCCTCCTGGCATGCTCCGTAAACCAAGGGGACCCCAGGGACCGTTTCCAAGAACCTCCTTCCTTATTATGAAACATTCTTGTTCACCTTGCTGACTTTGAATGGCCTTTCCTCAGTATGTTCTTTGTTAAACTGTTTATCCCAGTTTCCTTTGAAGTAGATGGCATTCACAAGAACCAGACGTGTCATGGGGTCAACTGAATTTGCAGAGAGCAAGTCTCTAATTTTACCTGCAAAGCAGAATTTGAAACCAGTTAGCTAACAGGGTTTCCTGGTGGAGATGCTGGGCACAGTGTTTACTGGTCCATCCCCTGGAGGAGTCAGTGCACAGACCAGAGGGTTCACTGTCCCCCAGACAACCACGTACAGAGAGTTGTCTGTTTACTCACTAAGTTGGGTCCCACTCTTTGTGACCCATGGACTGTAGCCCACCAGGCTCCTGCATCCATGGGGCTCCCCGGGAAAGAACACTGGAGCAGGTTGCCATTTCCTTCTCCTGGGATCTATCTGACCCAGGGATCCAACCCACCTATTCTGCATTGGCAGGTGGATTCCTTACCATCTGAGCCACCAGGGAAACCCATGCAGGGAGCCTGGCCCCAAAAGCAAGATCAGGGACAAAACCCTTAAAGTCTCTGCTCAGAAAAATACCATGAGTTGCATAAAACACATAAAAGGAACAAATAGTAAGGGCAGAATTATTCACAGGGACTGAAAAAGGAATGTTCAGACTACAGCTTAGGGGACCCTCCAGAAGGGGAGAGGTCAAAGCCAGTGTGGAGAGCACGGAAATGAAGAAGCGCAAGTGAACCAGGGCTTGACCGCGTGTCCTGCAGTGATGCTCAGCGACCTGCAGAGCACGCGCTCTGCTGGACAGGCAGGGAGGTGGGGCCTCATCCAGAGTCTTCATTCCACCCTTTGTGAAAAGCCAGACTATAGGAACATTAACAGCAACAGCCAAAAGCCAAAGTGTGATTGCTCTGAAGAGGTGCACCAAATGTTGATGAGGAGGGGGAAAGCTAGAGAAATTGATTGCTGATTAAATTTCAGAAGTGGATTTGAAAGTTCCAGTTCTTTAGAGAAAAAAGCAGTATCTGTTTACATTCGATGGTCTTGAGAAGGAATTGATGGAAAATAAAACCGATTCAAATACTGTGGAAACAGAATCAGTGACACGTCCTCACCTTCTGTCTTTTCGGCTACCCATGTGTTTATGTGATTCCTGGATTCCTCCGTAGCGCTGACAAAGTCCAGCTCTTCCATCTCTGCTTGGTAGAACATGCGGCAGGCATCTTTGAAAGACTAGGAGAGACGGAATGACAGAATCACATGGACACAGAAACAGACAAGGCCGACAGCTGACTTCTTCACTGCACCAAACCCAACACTGATCATTTGATGGTTACTTGTGTGATATACAAATGAATGTGCGCAATTAACCTTCAATATGGTTTCTCAGGTTTCAGCTACATTGAATAAGTAACTGAGTAAAGCGCCGGCTTCCCAGGCGGCACAGTGGTAAAGAATCCGCCTGCCAGTGCTGGAGACGAGGGTTTGATCTCTGCGTGGGAAGATCCCCTGGAGAAAGAAATGGCAACCCACTCCGGTATTCTTGCCTGGACAATCTCATGGACAGAGGAGCCTGGTGGGCTACAGTCCATGGGGTCATAGAGTCAGACACAACTTAGCAGCTCAACAACAACCACCCAACCATTCAGGGCAGTGTGGCCACACTGCCGCCAGCACGCGTTCCGGCTTCCGGCCTGTGTGACCCTGGGGAGGTCGCTGCATGTCTCTGGTTCCTTGCCCCCTGGAAGCAAGGACACAGAAGTAGCTACGTCTCAGAGGTGCCCTTAGGACCAGGAGAATTGGCTCTGCCCGATGTCACTAGGCTGAGTTCTCCCCACACCGTGGACCCTGCGTCTTGTGGTCCGGGTGCCTCATTTCATAGAACCCTCACATCATTCAGGCTCTGCCAACCTACTGCTCCACTCTTAATTGGGGCTTTTGAACAGATGTCAGTGTCTCAGTCTAAGAAAACAGTCTGGAAGCAAAGTGGTCACCTCCAAGTTGATACTTCATCATACCCTTGGCGATTTCAACAGCTTTCAATCTGAAAACAAGCGCCAGCTTCTCAAATTACTATTTAGTAAGTAATGACCAGTCAAAAAACAGACTAAAGGAATGTCTAATTATACACTGTGATTGGTATTGGGTCCTTGGAATGCTCGATATTATGAAATAACTGTCAAATATTTCTTATCTTTTCATTTTATATTCCAAATCAAAATAATATTTAAATATCAATGTCATAAGTCATAAGTTGCACAGTCGTGTCCGACTCTTTGCGACCCATGGGCTGTAACCTATCAGGATCCGCCATCCATGGGATTTTCCAGGCAAGAACACTGGAGTGGGTTGCCATTTCCTTCTCCAGGAGATCTTCCGAACTCAGGGATTGAACCCGGCTCTCCCACATTGTAGCAGACTCTTACCATCTGAGCCACTAGTGAAGTCTAAATATCAATGGTTTTCTTCAAACATCCACTAGAAAAAGGAACTTAAGGAAAATTAGCCGATTCTTTGTGTTTATTGGGAATTTTTCTTTTTGTATATCTAAGGGTTATACAAATATGACAATACCAGGAGAAGGAAATGGCAACCCACTCCAAGATTCTTGCCTGGGAAAGTCCATGGGCAGAGGGGCCTGGAGGCTGCAGTCCACAGGGTTACATGCCTGAGCATGCAGGCATACGGGTGGAGGGAGGAGGGGGCTGGTAGCAATAAACTGGTAGGACTTAAAAGAAAAGATGACAATAAACTTGTAGCTAATAAGGCATGTAGAAATAAAGCATGTAGCTAAGATGGATAAAAACAAGTAAACCAGGTTATAAACAAAATTCATACCAGCCCGTTAAAACCTTACAAATATTTGACTTCATGCTGACTATATTCACTTTACACCATCTGTTTTAAAGCAGTTTAAATTAACTACACAAAGGACCTATAAATAGGCAATTTTCAGACAAGATATAAATGTTTCATCAACATGAAAAGCTGCTCAGGCTTATGAACAATCAGAATGTAAAAGGCTCAGCACCTATAGCGCTGAGCAGAGGGTGTACGTGCCCACCAGCTACCCTTCCTGAGGAGGGGAAGGGCTGAAGCCAACGGGGCGGGAATGAGGCAGAATTCACTGAGATCTGAGAGCCTTCCTCTGTCGCTTCCTTCTAAAGTCCATCTGAGTAGCACGCACACACAGGACAGAACCACACACACACGGTCCCTGCCGGCTCAGCCAGGGCTGGGCCCCACCCCACGCCCACCCGGGGGCTGGCAGCTCGTCTCGGTACAGCCACCCCTGAGTGTGCCGCCCACCACCTTGAGAAAGGGTGAGGAGGACACACTCTGCTGCTGAGCCTGAAGCTCCGGCACTGTGGCCACCAGATACGAAGAGCCGACCCGTTGGAAAAGACCCTGATGCTGGGAATGATCGAATGCAAAGGAGAAGGGCCCACAGAGGACGAGGGGCTGGATGCATCAGCAACTCAATGGACATGACTCTGAGCAAACTCTGGAATGTAGTACAGGACAGAGGAGCCGGGCCTGCTGCAGCCCACGGGGTCACAAAGAGTCGGACACGACTCAGCGACTGAACAACAGAAGGCACACATGCGCTGAGATGCAAAGACTTTCTCTGTGTGCAGGGGACAAGCCCTGATACTGGCCGTGGGGGGCAGGGAATGGGCGAGACTGGGAGGACTCTGGCTTTGTCTGCATTTTATACAATAAGAACACACTACAGATCACTTGGGCTGTGTTTGAAAAAAATTTGAAAACCAGGAAAGCACTGTAATTAAATAGAACCAGAGAAAAAAAGACAAAAAGTTAAAAAAAAATCTGCATAGGAAGAGATAATTAATATATTTACATGTATAAACAATTGAACAAGTCTCACAATGCACAAAAAACTACCAACAGGTGAAAACCACCACCAGAGATATTCTATTTGATCACTTCACTGTTTGGGCAAACTCACCCTACAATCATCTCACTGAGGCTTCAGGAACATGTGAACAGGGCAGTTACAGGGCTCCTCTTATAGGCAATGACAGAACGGTTCCAGGAAGCGTGAGGGCGTGACTGGGGTCCCACATCCCGCCCACCGTGTGCGTCTCAGCCCACAAGGCCTCTCTGCACCTCAAGGCCCGCCTCCCGTCTGCACAGGACCTCGGTCTCTATCTGCTTCTGGCAATCGGAAGAATGACTTACCGAGAGGAAATCGTAAGTCTTCTCTCCAAAAAGCCTGTTGGCGGTTCTGAGCAAGTACTGTGTGCCGGTCCTATTAACTTCATTGAGAAGCTTCTGGAAGCCCTGGTGGACATCTTCCTCTTCGCCACTGCTCTTGCTTAGAGAAAGTGTCTGAAATCATAAACAGATAAAACCCACAGCTGCAGTACGCCCTGACTACAGGGAATGGACACAGCACTAGAGTCAGCCTAAGCACCGCACTGACCTTCACCGCAGCTTAAAAACAAGACTCACGCAAATAGTCACAGTGGCTGTGGGAAGGCCCCCAGCCCGCCTCCCGCTTGGGCTCGGGCAGCGGCGTGGGCGCGGAAATGCCCCTCGGCGAGCCCAGGGCCCTGTGCTCACGGTCTGCCTGCAGACAGAGCTGCGGACAGGCCTCCTCCCTCTGCACATGCAGGCCACGTCCTCGGTCTGGACTGGCCTCGGGACGGGCTCCGACCAGCGGGAGACAGGAGAAGTGGCTCTTCCGGGCCCGGGCCTTTGTAGAGGCCTGGCACCTCCACGTTTGCTGTCTTGCCCCCTGTTGCCAGGGTGCAGAAATGCCCAGCTATCCTGCTGGGGCCTTGTGACAACGCGGCCAAGTGGACACACAGAGGAGAGCGCCTCGTGGGATTGCGGCCGCTCCTGGATCACGAGGATCCCAGCGGGCACTGTGCGGCCAGGCCGCAGAGTCCCAGGCACAGTCCTGGTCATTCCTGGTCGTGGGGGTTTGTCTGGGAGCCACAGAGAGAAGGTCCAGACAGCCATCTGGTGCGGTTCCACAGTAACACGAAGCTGAAGCCTGGGCACCGCTTTGGACCCAGCGGCCGGCAGAGGCCGGAGGGCAGGGGGGGCACCACTGCTGGAGGACAGGAGCTCGGGCGGGAGCCCTGGAGAGGGCCCGTGCAGGGTGGGGAAGGCCGGCCCCCCCCCTGGAATCGGAATCTGCACAGGAGGTGCCCAGAGAGAGGGCGGCCCCTTCAGAGCCTGGGAGACAGGGAGGGGAGACAGTGCCGAGCTCAAGAGGGGACTGCTCCCTTTTCAGCAGGACTTTAGGGAATGCGAGCGTCTCCCAGGTGGCACAGTGGGAAAGGACCCACCTGCCGGTGCAGGAGACAAGACTCGCGGGTTCCATCCCTGGGTCAGGAAGATCCCCTGGAGGAGGACATGGCAACCCACACCAGTGTTCTTTCTGGAGAACCCCATGGACAGAGGAGCCTGGAGGGCTACCGTCCTCGGGGAAGCTAACAGTCAGAGACGACTGAGCAGGAGCACCTGTGTATTTGCGTCCTGACACTCGCTGGGTCGGGGGGTGCAAGTGTTTCTCTCTCCCAGCCTCTCCAGCTGGCACAGGACCCCGAAACTGATGGCTTTAGGGCAGAGGTCAAACTCACGGCCCAGGCTCAAGGGGCGGGATCAGGACTCTGTTAAACCTGGAGGCCCTCTGCACCCCAGGACCTTGGGAAGGGGAAGGGTAACCCACATGCGGGAAGGCTGTGACCCCAAGGGGCCAGGGGTGAGTGCCCCACCGCCACTGTGGCCCAGGAGCTGGCGTCCACACCCTGTGCAACCTGCCTGGGGCTGGCTCTGGGCATCTCGGCAGGACGGGCCTCGGCCAGCAGGGCCTTGGGCAGCGGGTCTGAGCAGAGGCTCGATGAACGCTTGCTCATTCAAGCCTATCCTGCTGGAATCGGGTGCTGCGCTGTCAGGAGCCCCAGGCGACACATCAGAGAGACCCTGGAGGGGGCCCAGGGAGGGGGCAGACGGGCGAGTAGGCCTGTCTGTCGAGCAAGGCCATTGGGATTCGGATCGCAGACACCAGCTAACGGGCCTAAGAAACAGCGTCTTCCGCCGCCCACAACCAGCTTCCCGAACCTACCTGGCACATCTGGGCTGCGGTGTTGCCCCCTGGCCCCCATGAGGACCATGGCCAGGGCAGAGGAGAGGCTTAGGGGCGAGATAAACACATTTTTTGAGTTGTTCTCACCCAGCTTTTTCAGAAGGGTCAAGGCAAAGGTGCTGTTTGATGCTGACAGCGCATCCATGGTGGCGAGGCTGAAAGGATGGATTTAAAATCAGTGTCATGCAAATTCAGGCCACAGGTAGATCACATCTCATTCTGCTCTTAACTGTTGTTAGTATTTATGTTTTGATTCGAAGAGCAAACAGGTACACGCACAAAACTCGGTTTCCTCAGGGTTTGCCCTGCTGCCCCAGGCCCAGGCCGTGCTGACTCCTCTTGGGACAAGGGCCTTGGGATACACCCACGTCCACCTCCAGGGCCCTGCTTCGGATGTCGATAGCCCCGCCATGGAGGGTGTTTGGCCCAGAACAGGACACTGTGGGGCTGGGTGGGGGTGCGCGAGGGATCAGGGCCTTCCTGTGCATGGCAGGAAGGGATGACAGCTGAGCCTGATAGCGACCTGGGAGAAACAAGCAGGTGAGCCAAGGAAAGGGCCCGAAGCTGCAAAAGGCCCTGCAGGCTGGCAGCCCCGCTCCGGGCCCTGCATCAGCTCCCTGATTTCTGCTCCCTGCATGAGGACGGGGACGCACCAGGTAATCTGTGCTCCTGATGGCGTGCAGGGCAGCTCACTCCAAAACACTCCACTGCAGCACAGTGATTGCTCTGAAGTAAAGAACTTGAGAAACAGGTGGTGCAAAAAGCTTACACTGCCCTTCTGTTCCCCCTGGAGCTGAAAATAAATCTCCATGTGGAAATACCGTCCCTATACCAGGAGGTAGAGAGACATCTTTACAACTAAAGAGGGGAAAGCAAAGCCCAAAGGCTGTACAAGAAACCAGCAAACCCCTGATACTTCATGCTCCTGCTGCTCCAGGCAAACCCTTTGTCTGTCAAGTCTTCACACACACATGCTGCCTGCCTTGTCACTTCTTGAGCCTTGTATCTTTGAGATTTGTACTAAATTCAGTGGGGTTGGTTTTCGCTATTGATTTGTCTTAGGTCAATTTAATTACTAGACCAGCCAGGAAGAACCTAGAGGAGAAGAAACACTATCCCTACACACATTCTCTTCCATCTTAAATATCCAATTTGTTGCTTTCTAACTAAGTTGAGTCTGACATTTTGTGACTCCATGGACTACAGCCTACTTGGCCCCTCTGTCCATGGATTTTTCCATTTCCTTATCGGGGGGATCTTTCTGACCCAGAGATGAACCCGACGCTCCTGCCTTGCAGAAGGATTCTTTCCACTGAGCCACCAAGACAGGCCTTAATATCCAATAGCTTAACACTAATACAGAGAAAAGCAGAAGTTCACTTGTCGTCAAAGGCCACAGCGAGGCTGGTAATAGTCCTTTTTCTGCACTGACAACAGCTGCTGATGGTCATTAAAGGTGAGAGCATACCCACTCCCTGCAAAATCGCTAAACTCAAAAGGAAGGAATGAAGCAGTGAGGCCCAGAGGTTTGTTCAGGATACTCTGACGGCAGAAAAGGCAGAAAAGAAAAGGCAGAAAAGACATCAATCGTGAGATAAGGGAAGAGCCCACGCTGACGCAGGCCCCGAAATCAAACAGGAAGCGCCGCTTCGAGCACTCCCCAGGGCACTGACGCAGAACACCAGAGGCAGCACCCGAGCTCCCCAGGCAGGGACTCACGAGGGTCCTGGTGCCCAGGGCTGGGGTGAATTGCTCTGCTGGTTCAGGCCCTGCAGACTCAACTCAGGAACAAGGCAAGGAAAGCTATCAGAAACAACACAAAGTGAGCATTATTAGCAAACTCTGTGACGCCTGACCTGCTGAGCAGCCAGAATCCAGGAAGCAGTCCAACACAGGGGAAAGAAGGGAGCAGAACCCGGTCCCGAGAGAGCCGATCTAAAAGCAGCGTAGTTCCGCTGGGCTCCAAGGAGCAGAGCGAGAGCTGAGCTCCAGGTCATGACTCTACAGGCCACCCTTCACCACTGTGGCCCTGCCCCCTCCCCAGAAAAGACAGAGAGATGGGGGGGAGGGTGGGGGGGAACTAAAACATCCTTTCCAAATAGAAACTTGAACAGTTCGAGAACCATTCATTTCCAATGGGGACAAAGTGAGACAGGAATTTCTTCTCGCACTGTGCACATGATGCTATAAAGTGGTGGCCCAGTGTTTCCAGTGTAATTAAGAATTGCTGTTTGTCACTAAGTCATGCCCGACTCTTTCATGACCCCGTGGACTACAGCCTGCCAGGCTCCTCTGTCCACGGGATTCTCCCAGGGAAAAGAACGCTGCAGTGGGTTGCCAAGCCCTCCTCCAGGGCTCTTCCTGACCCAGGGTTCAGACCCATGTCTTTCACGGCTCCTGCATTGGCCGGCGGGCTCTTTACCACTAACGCCTCTAGGGAAGCCCCCGTGGTGGATCAAGGGTGCCTTCATTCCCCAGGAAGTCTGGTTTACTGGAGACTTGGCTCCTGTGTTGTCCCCCGCCTGGTCTGTGTGTGTGTGTGTGTGTGTGATGTGTATTATCTACTGTGTAATCCGGATGGTTCCTTCTCCTCTATAGGTTTACTGAGGGGATCACGTCAACTGACGCCTGGCCCACAGTCGGTGTTCAATAAGTGGTGAACAGAACTGCACACACCTTTCCTTCTTCTATGTCCAGAAAGCCTGGTGGTGTAAGGTGTGTGGGCTTCCCGGGGTCTGACAACAACCCCTTTGTGGATGTAGCCAGCTCTCAGTGCAAACAGAAAAGAACAGTGGATCCAGTGACGCTGGCTTCCGCTCCTGTCACTGGCTGCAGTGACCAGGCCAGACGCTGAGTTGTAATACAACACTTAGGACTGGAACGGCCTCCTGTGGTTCTAAATACTTAGTTAACATGGCCAAGTAGGACTAAAACCATGGCCTTTCTAGGGGTGGTATAACGCTGAGGGTGCAGTTAGTCACCAGTTGTGGGGACTCCTGGACACGCCACGCCCCAGAACACTGATAACCACAGCCCTTCCTGTTCTTGGGGACCTCAGTCAAAGGGTTGCTTTTCACGCCTAAAGCACACCAGCGGGGAGGCACGCAGTCTGGCCAGTCCCAGCAGAACCCGGCCTCCCCGAGCAGCTCAGTAATCCTGGCAGCATGTGCAGGTTCATTTCCCATACTTTTTTCCCTCAAACTAGAGCTTTATGGGGGTGGGGAGGAGAGAAGGCAAGAAAGGAACTCAGGTGCCAAGTTATCTAGCACCCAGGCGCGACGAAAGTTTCTCCCAGGCCCTCTTTGGTCCTGAAGATGCCACTCTGGGAATACCGCGCTGCAGCCTGTCTAGCGAAAACGAAACCAGCCTAACAAGCTCTGAAATGGTCCTCACGATCATCCTCGCAGGCCTGAGGGACCCCGAGCGCAGGCCGCGCTGGGCGGGAGACCGCTGGGCGCCGGTCCGCCTGGGCACTCAGGCCGCCTCCTATCCGCCCTCCGGCCTCCACCCCCGTCCCCCGGGTCCGTACGCCCGGCGCTCGCCGAGGGTCACCTGGGCACGCGGGGCCCGGGAAGGCTGGGCGCCGCCCCCCATGCGGGTCCTCCGGTCCCCGGTCCCGGCCGGCGGCGCCGTCTCACTCACCGGGTCGCCACGTCCGCCGCGGCCGCCTGATCCCAAAGAAAACCCAGCCCGGCCCGCGCCCGCCGCCCGCCGCCCGCCGCCCGCCGCCCGCCGCCCGCCGCCCGCCGCCCGCCGCCCGCCTCGCGCGCAGGCCCGTTAGGCGGCTGGAACCTCCCCACAGAGTCGCCGGCCAAACACCGCGCGGGGAGGGGCGGGCCGGGCCGGAGGGCGGGGACGAGTGCACGGGGCGGGGCCTAGCGGGGGCGGGGCCGAGCTGGAGGGGCGGGGCGGGAACGAGCGGAAAGGGCGGGGTCTAGAGTGAGGGCGGGGCGGTCAGAACGGGAGGGCAGGGCCGAACAGGAAGGGCACGCCTGGCCGGACCGGGCCGAGCCGGACCGGAGAGCCTTGCCGCACGGTTGCGGTTGGGCCGAATAGCAGGGGGCGAGCCAGGAGCCAGGCGAGCCGCGGGTTCGGTCTGGCCCCAGTGCGGAGACCGCTACACGGGGCCGCAGCAGGAGAGAAGGCCCGGCCCTAGGAGGCTTTCTGCGGGCGAGCCCCGGGTCTTCGCGGGGCGCACGGGCTGATCCTTGGTCCGGACGGGCGACGCCCGGACACCTGGGCTTGAGTCTCTGCGCGAAGCCAGGCGCGCTCCTCCCGGTGCACAGAGGCCCCTGTGAACCAAGCGCGGTGGGACCCTGGCCTGCCCGCCCAGCGCAGCCTTGGAGGGCGGACAGGGCGCCGGTGACCGCAGTGGGGAAATGAGCAACCTCGTCTGAAACATGACAGGTTCAGTTTGGAAACCTGGGAGAGCTGGGGGCGTCCCTGGTGGCTCAGGGAGTAAAGAATCGGTCCGCAGAATAGAAGACCCAGGGTCCCTGGGTGGGGAAGACCCGCTGGAGAAGGAAAAGGCAGCCCACTGGAGTATCCTTGCCTGGAGAATCCCATGGACAGAGGAGCCTGGTGGGCTGCAGTCCACGGGGTCACAGAGAGTCGGACAGGACTGAGCGACTCTCACCTTCAGATAGCATAGTGCTTTCTCCACCCTAAAGCCTAAGCCAGGGGCTGTCAGCAGCGACCCTGCACTCACCTCTGGCCGGATGATTCATTGCTGTGGGAGGGGCTGTCCTTGCCCCTCTACCCACTAGATGCCGGCAGCAAAGCCCTGGTGTGAGCGCCTCAGCTTTATTTTTGGAGCAGTGAACTCTGAGGGAGGCTCAGACACCTCCCTCCACCCTGAACTTCTCCAGCCCTCTTCACCCCAGGTTATTCACTTGGCTCTATCCTTCCAACTTATCTTTGTGCAGAAATAAGCAACGTATTGTAAAATGAGAAATAAAATTGAGTCACTGTGACAAGGGGCTTTAAACAGAGCCGAAAGTCCATCAAGGCGATGGACTTAGGCCTCGGCCTTACCAGGTGGAATCAGGAATTTTTGAACTGGGCCAAACCGCAGACCCTCCGAGGACTCTGCAAGAACACCTGCAGCTGGTCACAGGAAGGAAGGGACTTTCCCCTCCTGGCCTGGTGGCCTTAGCCATCCCCTGGCCAGCCCCCCGGCTTCTAAAGCACGACTTGCAAGGTGAAGCAAACAGCAGTGCAGAGTTACACCAGAGCTGTATTTCTGCGCGCAACCGATGATGTCAGTTTGCGGCTTTTGATTATAAGCAGGAGCCTGGAAAACTGCAATTTGAAGTCTCACCCATGGGTTGGATGCACAGCCAGGGACCTTTTCCCAACTGGGACTCCAGATGGCTGTTCTTTGGGACCCCCATCGCTGCTCAGGGCTTCCCAGGTGGCCTGAAGAATCCCATGGACAGAGGAGTCTGGCCCGATCGTGAAGATTCGGACTCACCACGCACACACAGGACTGCTCAAGTCTGGATGCAGGCTGTCAGCCCAGTTTGGTGATGGGTACACTGTTAATTCTCCCTATTGTTTCTACTTCTCTTCTTTTAATGATCACATGTTGAAATCGAACCAGATGATTCTCTATTAAATATTGAAATTGTTTATTGTATATAAGAAGTGGTTTCTTTTGTTCATGAATCCTTCCAACCTAAAACGAAAGTAAAACCTGCAGCAAAACAATGTGTGTGTCTTATTGAGAGAATTCACTTCAAATGGACAAATGACGTCAGCAAAGTTTGTCTTTGTGACCCCGCCCAATTTGTCCCTGGTGCTAACCCTGGCGGAACACCTGATCCTCACTCAGAAAGAAAAAGACACTTTCTTTCCCCACTTGTCCCCAGGTAGGGGGCTACTTTCTTCTCTTTCCGTTTCAAAGGACTCAGCACTTTCTGGAAAGTACAAGTAAACAGAGCCTGTTAGGCATGCATCAGGCAGTCTAAATTTCCAGCCGGTGATCTGGAACCATGAACAAAGGAAGCTGATCAAGGGTCTAAACACAGCTTGTGTCCTTTGTGAATTGGGGATTGTTACAGTCAGTGTTTTCATTCGCTATGCTTTATTTTTGAAAATAACCCTTCTTTCAAATGTTGGAAATAATACATTGGCAAAAATACATTTAGAAAGCACGTTGCAACCCATATCCAGGGCACTTAACACAATCAGTTTTGACACACAGCAACTCACCCAGGACCAGACCGCAGAGCAGCCACTAAACGTACCCCTGGGTCAGTCAGCATTCTGTCCTGCTGAGGCTTCAGCTCCAACACAGAAGGAGAGGGTGCTCACCTCCTCACCGCAGGTTCTACCGGGACGTTTGCACCACTAATAGGATTGTTTCTGAGTGAATTTTCCAGCATTGCCTGAACTGACTGACTCGAAATGCTAGAGAATATCTGCCTGATGTCCGTGGTGGAGATGCATGCAGATTGATAAGGCTGTCTGTAAATAGTCCACTGGGGGCTTAGATGCATAAACATAAAAAGACTTACCCTAATGGATGAGACCAGCGATGATTATGTCAATTGCTTACTGAGTCACAGTAATTAAATGGATGTTTACTAAACATCTGTAATGCAAAGCTCTAGACTAGTCCAGGGTGAAACTTCTGGCCTCCAATGGAGGACATGAAATAAGCTCCCGGAAACAGCTCCGGGCAGCTATCCCTAACCCCTAACCTCTGGCTTCCTGAGAGACAGTGAACCCTGGGATGTTTCCCACAAACGACAGAAGTAATCCAGATGACACAGAGCACACCTGGTTAGCAAGCCACAGTATTTACAAGCTTTCCAGGTCTGATGGCCCAGCAGTGCTTGCAGAGAAACAGCAGCAGCCCCGCCAGTAATTCAGCCGTGAAACGTGCTCAAGTCCTTCCTTCTGAAAGACAGACCAGGCGGGCAGCAGACAGCACATTGTGAGGCTGTGGCCGCAGAGCGGGATCCCTCACGTGGACAGAGTGCCTGAAACCTTGCCTTTTGGCAGTGTGTGTGTGCTCACTGAGTCAGAGCCAACCATTTGCAACTGCACGGCCATGTACTGTACCCACCAGGCTCCTCTACTCGTGGGATTTGCCAGGCAAGACTATTGCAGCAGGCTGCCTCTTCCTTCTCCAGGGGGTCTTCCCGACTCAGGGATCGAACCCATATCTCCTGCGTTTCCTAGAGAGCAGGTGGATGTTTTACCAGTGTGCACCTGGGAAGTGACAGATCATTAAAGAAGCGGGTTAAAATCAGACTCTGCCCAAAGAGAGAAAATTGATGAGATGGCACCCTCTTTGGGGCACTTGTTCAGTTGCTAAGTCGTATGTGACTCTGTAACCCCATGGCCTGCAACACACCAGACTTCCCTGTCCTTCACCACCTCCTGGAGTTTCCTCAAGCTCATAATCATTGAGTCAGTGATGGCATCCAGCCATCTCATCCTCCCCTCGTCCCCTTCTCCTTCCGCCTTCAATCTTTCCCAGCATCAGGGTCTTTCCAGTGAGTCAGCTCTTCGCATCAGGTGGCCTAAGTATTTCAGCTTCAGCATCAGTCCCTCCCATGAATATTCAGGGTTGATTTCCTTTAGGATTGACTGGTTGGCTCTCCTTGCAGTCCAAGGGACTCTCAAGAGCCTTCTCCAGCACGAAGTTCAGAAGCGCCATGTGGATTCAGACCCCAGGCTCCTCCATGTCTTCTCTTTCGGGACAGTTTGGAAAAGACCCTGAGCTCCACCCAAGCAGGACAACCCTCTCCCCACCACGCTCCCTGCTCCTAGACTTACTGCAAAGACCTCAGCTTCCTTCAGTGCTTTTGGGGACCTGGGCAAGAAACCTGCCTTCTTTCCAACTAGCAGAGGTTCAGGCACCGACACTGGAACATGTCTCTCTGGGGGATCACCCAGCTCTCCTTCCAGATGCATAGGGACCACGTGCTAGACAGGACTTCTCACCCCACTGGCGCTCCTTCCCTAAGTGCAGCCAGGACCTGCAAGCCGGGTAAACCCAGGTTCCTTCAGTGCCGCCTGATGTTGACCTTTCGGTGCCCCTGCTAGAATTCTTAGGAAAATCCAGCGTGAATCTACTGGCTCCACGGTCACAGTTAAGATAACTGACTGCAAGGGGAAGCCAGACGCAGCCAGGCGCGGCCCTCCTCCCAGGAGATAGTATCGTACCCCACAGCCCGCAGGCCAGGAGCCCCTCCCGAGATGTGCCAGGCAGCCAGGCGGAGTTCGCACCCTGAGCACCTGTGACCTCAGCACAGGAAGGCCAGGCCCACTCCACCTCACATCAGACAAGCTGGGGGCTCCCCACGGAGCTCCTCTAGGGCTCACGGGCCGGCCTAAGCATCCCGAAGTTCATCAGGAATAAAGAACCACTCTCGACACCGCAACCTTCACCGACTCACACATGAGCAAGGAAATTATTATGAGGAGTAATTGCTACCGTCCAGGGTTCTCAGAAGAATGGAGAGGCAGAGTGAAACAGAAAGGGGCCCAGCAGTGAAGGGGTCCCGTGTGCACCGCAGGCCCTCCCCGCCATCTGGGTGACTCCTGCACACATTCCTCTGTCTGCTCCAGACACGTCCCTGGGGGCCACCATGTGAAGGGGCCCCTCTCCCGGCTAACCTGGGCCACCTGGGCAGCGGAGAAACCCTTGGGCTCCCCAGGAGGCCCATAGCCAGTACCGCGGAAAGGCTCACGGGAGAGAAGTATGTTGCTTGAAGGGCCGTCTTCACACAGGGCCTTTGAAAGGTGGAGGGAGAAGGTGCCATTTGCCTCACAGAGCGCATCCATGAGGCCAGGTCTGGAGTCAGAGCGGAGAGAGAGGCCCTCAGTAACTCTGAATGCCGTCCACCTGAAACAGGACACAGTCCTTTCAGGGTGAAGCGCAAAATAGTCTACGGAGCAAGATCCGTGTATGGGTGCTTTCCGTCCTAATAGGAAGTCCAAGGTTAAGGTCACTAACTACGTGTGGTCCTGGCAGCAGGTCAAGCGGCTGAGAGCCTCGGGAATGAACAGAAACGGCTAACGGGGGGCGCCCACCCCCACCTCCCCACACACTGCTGGGCTCCTGGGAGCAGTGATGTGCAGCCCTCCCATCTGAGAAGGGGAGGACAGGCCAGAGAGGAGGAGGGAGAGGCCCCACGTGAGAGCCTTGCCGGCCCTCGGCCGGGTCCCCACAAGGCCCGTGCACTCTTGCACATGCTCCTGAGGAACCCCTGGGAGATGCTCCTGAGGAACCCCTGGGAGATGTTCCGTTATGAGGCAGACCAGGTCTCCCCCATTCCCCAGCTGATAGCTGAGAAATGTCTGAGAAGCTGCACTGGAGCCAGACAGGCTGGAATCGGGAGGAAATGGGCTGTGAAGCGAGGCATTTCCACCTACAGTGGCTGCTCCCGTCCGAGCCGGGCCTCGGGTCCTGACGGTCAGCAAGTGTCCCTGAACCCTGACCCAGCTCAGGGCGCCTGTCCTCCACTCCCCAGCCCTCAGGGACCCTCGGACACGGGACGTGGGGCCCAGGCACTGTGCTTTTTAAAAATTTGCAGTTCTATTTTTACCAGAAACAGGATTTGAAGGCTCCCTCCTTTCTTCCCTCAACAGCCACCAGCGGACACCAAGCCTGACATTGGCAACCAGGTCCTGAGGGACACAGGAGAGGAAAGGACTGAAGACAGGTGTTCAGGAGAGGTCCGTCAGGGTGACGGGGGTGCAGCCAGGGGCGAGCACCGAGGCCGTGGGAAGGCAGGGGAGGTCAGAGGGCATCAGGCAGGCGGGCAGGGTGGCCCCGGCCCACCTGAAACCAGACATGGCACGGCCATCGGCCCCCAGCCCACCTGTGGCCATCGTTCCTTGGTAACGAGACCCTCACTCACACCACGGCCGGCCTCAGGTCCTGAGGGGCCCCTGTGTCCTCCCTGCCCGCTCCAGCCCCCCACAGCCACCACCAAGCCTCGCCTCCTGCCCCCTTCAAGCTCTCCAGCCAGGCTGGCCCTGAGCCCGCGTCTGGTCTGGCCCACGCTCTCCCTGCTGCCGCTCGGAGCCTGAGCACAGAGTGTCCCCACTCCCCACCTCCCGTCCTGACCCTCCCCTCGGGCTCTTGCCTGGCCCAGGCCTGGGGCTCAAACACACTGGACCGACACGGCTCATCCTCCTGCCAGAACTGAGAGCCCCTTCAGCCCCTCCGAGGCGCTGGGACCTCTGAAAGCTCCGCTTACCCAGCTCCCCATCCTTCAACCAGGCAGTCACCCTTCTGCCTCCAGGTGGCAACACAGTGGGATCTAGGTCCCCACCTTCTAGAGGTGCCCTGAGCCCCAGTCCCCACCAGGGCTAACCTTCAGCTCTCTCTCACATGGGATGGGCTCATCTGCGTCCTCAGCTCCAGACACTGAAAGCTCCCAGCACGGAGTGGCCTCTGGTCCAGGAGGCCCCTGAACAGAGCCCGAAGGGGCAGGGCCACCTCCAGCCCCGCCCCACCCACAACTTGAGGTTCACCACTGCCCTGGGAGCTCCAGTTCATTCTGGCCTCCAGGATGCGGAGGGTGGGGTGGGGTCAGGGGTGTGAGGTGTGGGGGTCGTGGGTGGGTAAGGGTGGCGGTCAGGATGGGTGGACCCAGGCCTCCAAGATTCTGGGGGGTCAGGGTGGGTAAACTCAAGCCTCCAGGATGTGGGGTTTTTTCATTCTTTATATTGTGATCTGACTTTCAGCTCTACAGAAGAAATAGAGTTGGTCCTGGCAAGCACACCCCCAGCAGGTCTGGGTCACCCGTCAGAGCACCATCTCCCACCACCACCAAGGTCATTCCCTCTTGGCCTCCTAACTCTCAGCCCAGTGAGTCCTGTACGGGTATTGTTAGCAAAAGACCGTGCCTGCAGCTCTGCCTGCGGGCACTCAGGTGTCATTTCTCAGCAGCCTACAAAGAGCAATGCTGAGCATGGCCCTGTTCTGCAAAGGTTTCCAGGACTCTGAAGGCCTTTCTCCCTCTGAACTTGTTTCCTCCATGAGTGCTCCATCCTTGCATAATGAAGATTGTCAACTCTAATAGCAGGGACGACTCGGCCTCTCCCTCGAGCGTGGCACTGGGCTGGGAGCCGGGCACCTGGCTGAGGACACGACCTCCGAGCTGAGGAGCCTCACAGGTGGTGAGAACAGCAGAAGTGCTCAGAGGTGCCCCCTAGATGTAACGAGAAAACATCTGGAAGGTGGCAGCCACACACAGATTCCCTGAGAGAGTCCCCGGCAGACGCTTCACTCTGGACGGATGTTATGGAGGAGCCTCCGTGCTCGGTATGGTTCCTGCTAGGTGACCAGCCTTGCTGCTGCTGCTAAGTCATATGAGTCGTGTCCGACTCTGCGACCCCATAGACGGCAGCCCACCAGGCTCCACTTTCCCTGGGATTCTCCAGGCAAGAATACGGGAGTGGGTTGCCATTTCCTTCCCCACTAGGTGACCGGCCGTAGGACAGCCTCACTCTCCTTGACTTGATTTTGTGTCCATACCATCAACCGCACTGTCTGGACAGATTTCTAAAGGGATGGTGAGGCTTCCTGGGGGATGCGATTATGCACAAATGTTAAAGCTCTTCAGCCAGATGTAGAGGGAAACAGCATTTTAGATCCAGGTCTTCTCGTGACATCAGAGAACAGGTCCTCTGAGAATGAGCTGAGAGGTCGTGGGAGGTGGTGGTGGGGGTCAGGGGGATGTGTCCCGGAGGGGACTGCGGAGAAGACAGTGGCAGGAAGGAGCCTTGAAATCCAGGCCAGGTCCGGAAGGGCCTGCACCCAGCACACGGAACCCAGAGAAGGGCGCCTGGTGGTTCCAGTTTCCACACAGGAAGTGCTGGGCAGTCGGCTCCCCTGCTCCCTGCAGCCCTGGCCTCATGGGTTTCGTTTCTGTAAAGAAACAGGAGGTGGCCGGGAGGAGGGACCCTGAGCCAGGAAGGTGTCCCACTATTCGGCAACACTGAAAGACAGATCAGGCTGATGGTTAGAAATGAACGCTGATTAACCAGGAGATTCCTGGATCACGAGGCTGACCCAGCACCACCCCCAGTGAGGTCAAGCCCCCAAAATGGCACCTGAGATGAAGGATGTGTGAGTCACAGAGGCGCCCTTGGCTCTGCAGCCCAAGCAGAGGGCCAGGACCCCTCCTCCGGCTCTCTAATCTCACCCCACCACCACCCTGCGTGTCACATGGCAGAAAAGCAGGACTCCAAGTATGGCAGAATGGAGGGTTTTTTCCAGACCAAGGAATTTTATGAAAACTACACAGATTGAGAGCTTCAGTTTCACAAAGAGGTTTCTCTCTAAGAGCCCTGTTCAGTCCTAGTGTGGATTTATGACGCAGAGGAAAGGACCAGGTAGGACCTACAGGGACACTCAGGAAGATGTCAGTGACAGGGGTAAATTCCGGAGACTCAGAGTGAAGCAATCTGGGCCTCAGAAAGGGGCAAGAGGCCCTGGGTGGGGCGGTGAGGGTGGCGGTGACCTGCCCAGGAACAGAGAGCTGGGAAGGGAGAGCCAGGGTGGTCCCCCACAGCACAGCGGGAACAGGGAGTTGGGGGACGCACAGGCTGGGGTCCAAGGGGTGGGCATATGGGAGTGACGCCAGGGAGGGGGCCGCAGAAACAAGAAAGGAGGCAGACATAGTTCAGAAGCAATATTAAAATTCAAAACAGAGTTTCAGACGTGTATCTCTCGGCCTGCGTTTAAGACACGTGCCAGCGTTGCTCGTATTTCCTTTTCAGGAATGTCAGAACCTGACTTCCTGACAGCAGTTACACCTGTTTGCTCCACAGATTGGCGGGCAGTTTCCAGAAGACACTGCGTGTCACGTGTGTTAACTCCAGTGAGAAGTGATGGGAAGCTTGGTACACATCTGTCTCCACCACTGTTGACGGGAAATACCACCACTGACTTTGCACGTCACCCACCAGGCCCCCAAAGAGAAACCTCCAGACTCATCAGTGTGCTGGAGACGGGGTGGGTTCCGACGTGAAAGGGGCCGGGTTACGTTCCCGCCAGTGTTGCCCACAGGCAGCACCGCTGGCAAGTGGGGCCGGACGACCGCTCCTGACGGGCTCCTGGGCGCCTCCCGAGGGGCCGGCTGCGCCTCCCTCCAGTAGGAGCACAGACACCTCCGGGCGGGCTGCCTGTCTCCAGGGGGACAGTGCCCGCCTGCTGAAGACTGGGGTCACAGACTCATTCAGCCCAGGAGGGCATAAACCATGACAACCGGAGGAAGACAGGAAAAATCTCTTTGGGAGTGAATCTAACCTGGCCTGGGGAATACAGCATATGTAGAAACGAAAGTGAAAATGCTTCACCAGCCATTTCATAGAATTTTCCAGACCCAGCGGAGACTTTGTCACAATGGGAGTTTAGGTGATTCCTGTATCCCCCACCACCCCGACCCCCACCCCCGGCCAGAGATTACCTGCTCCATGAGCAGAACCAGGACCCCGGGAACCCCAGTTGGGATCCCTGGACGCATCTCAGGCGAACGTACACACTCCCTGGCGCTAACTGGTGTTGTTGATCACATTACATGTGAACTACATACATGATATGGAGCGTATGTTAATGTCCTGCATAAGGTGAGGTTTCAGTACACATTCACCCTGAGTTTGTGGTGATCGGTTATCGGAAACCAAGACACCTGTTTACACACAAGCCGTCAGTCCTGGCTGCCAGGGCTCATAACCGGTGACTCTGGGCAACAGGCCTCAGTGGGCGAGAGCCCCTTTCCCTGTGCACCCGCCACCAACACTTCTCTGAGCAGGAACCACGCACACTCAGCTCTCAGAACCTCAGAGCCGCACGCCGGGGGTAGGGCAGGTGTGACCCAGCTCTAAGCAGGGGAGACGGGGCTGAGGAATCAGGTGAGTCTGAGCCGAGACCCGCAGAGAGCCCCCCGACTGCTGCTGGCCCGCCTTCAGGTTGTTATCTCCACCACCATCCAGAACAGAGGTCTGCTGATAAACAGTGTGCTTCATGGCGAAGAAGAGCCACATTTAAGTCCCCACGTCCTGAACTGGTTTGCCAGAAATTTTACCTTCATTTTCCATTGAAAGGATTCCTTAACAAAAAACACCATTGTTCAGTTCAGTTCAGCCGCTCAGTCTTGTCCAAGTCTATGTGACCCCATGGAGTGCAGCACGCCAGGCCTCCCTGTCCGTGATGACCTCCCGGAGCCTGCTCAGACTCATCCAGTTGGTGATGCCATGCAACCATCATCCTCTGTCACCCCCTTCTCCTCCAGCCCTCAGTCTTTCCGAGCATCAGGGTCTTGTCCAATGAGTCAGGTGTTTATATCAGGTGGCCAAAGTATTGGAGCTTCGGCTTCAACATCAGTCCTTCCAACATTCAGGACTGATTTCCTTTAGGATTGACTGGTTTGATCTCTTTGGAGTCGAAGGGACTGTCGACAGTCTTCTCCAACACCACAGTTCAAAAGCATCAATTTTTTGACGCGCAATCCTTTTATGATCCAACTCTCAACATCCATATGTGATTAACCACTTTTAAGATCATTCCATCAAGCTGAGGAAAGGCTGTCTGTGCCTCAGGGGACACCTCGGGAAAAAAGCAGGGCTAGTTCCTAAGACAAGGATGGGGGCCCGACCCTGTCACCCAGCAGCTCTGCTGCCCGAGGCTTTATTTCACTTGCTTTGCTCAGTGGCTAATTTGGGTCCGACTCTGCAGCCCCGTGGACTGTAGCCCACCAGGCTCCTCTGTCCACGGGGTTTCCCAGGCAAGAATCCTGGAGGGGTAGCCATTTCCTCCTCCAGGGCATCTTCCCAACCCAGGGATCACCCTTCATCTGCTGCACTGGCAGGAGGATTCTTCACCCGGGAAGCCCACAGGAGCACTGAGGGCGAGCCAAAGGCCAGAGGGACATTGACCCAAGGACGCTGGCTCGGGAAGAAAGGTGCCTATTCCTTCCCAGGAGGGGCGGAACATGCCACCTGCACCTGTGACCTCCGATAGCCAAGGAATGTTGCAAGTAGAGGCAGAGCGAGCTGCCAGGGACCGCCAGGCCCTCCTTCCGGGAGGCTGAGAGGGAGGAGTGGAGCCACAGGGCTGCGCAGTGCAGGCTCTAAAGCAGACAGGCCCCACTTTCCGGCGATTTCTGGCATTTGAGAGCGAGGAAGGGAGGGCAGACTGTGCCCTGCGCCAGGAGGTGGGGGAGGGACGAGCTCTGTGCAGCTGAGTCCACAGGCCTCTGGAGGAAAGCGCCTCCTCCTCAGGGGACCTCAGTCATTGTCAGCTGACTAGACCAGGCCCCCCAAGTGCTGGCGGCCAGTCTGCACTCAGAGTCGACTCATTTCATCCTCATCTCCTGTGAAAACTACCTTCACGGCAACATCTCGATGGGTGTTAGACCAGTTAACTGGTCCTCTGAGCCAGTCAAGGCGACACACAAATTTACCTGTCACACTGGGCTACCTCGTTTTCCGGTGGTCATGTATGGATGGGAGAGCTGGACCATAAAGAAAGCTGAGCGCCAAATAGTGATGCTTTTGAACTGTGGTGTTGGAAAACACGGTTGAGAGTCCCTTGGACTGCAAGGACATCCAACCAGTCCATCCTAAGGAGATCAGTCCTGATTGTTCATTGGAAGGACTGATGCTGAAGCTGAAACTCCAATACTTTGGCCACCTGATGCAAAGAGCTGACTCACTGGAAAAGACCCGGATGCTGGGAAAGACTGAAGCGAAGAAGAAAGGGGATGGCAGGGATGAGATTCTTGGATGGCGTCACCGACTCGATGGACGTGAGTTTAAGCTCCAGAAGTGGGTAATGGACAGGGAGGCCTGGCGTGCTGCAGTCCAGGGGCTTGCAAAGAGGCACGACTGAGCGACTGAACTGTGCTGTTTGTTTCTCTCATGGAAACACATGCTGTGTGGATTTCAAAAGCCAACTATAGAAATATCCCGACCAAAATGAGTTTATATTTTCATGTGAAAAGATTGTATTGAGAAGATCTTCCATTTCTCAGGATTTGCTTTGAGCTTACCTGGTACTCAGCATCTGAAAAAGGACTATTTTTCTCCATAAAGAATTCTGTAGTCCACGGCAGGCCTGGCTCCGTAATTTGCAGGGCTGGTGCAAAATGAGAACGCAGGACGCTCTGCTCAAAAGCTATAAAGAATCTGAAGATGATGAAAGCAGAGCACTGAGCCGGGCGTCCTTCTGGGGGGCCCAGGGAGGCCCACCGGCCACCCCTCCTTGAAGCCAGAGCTGGTCACAGACAAGATCAAGTGGGAGGATGGTAAGTGACAGCGGCGGGCTCGTCTGACTCTCGGAGACCCTGAGTCTGTGGGATTCTATAGGCCGGAAACCTGGAGTGGGAGCCAGTATCTCCCGGGGACCTTCCCAACCCAGGGGTCGAAACCCGGTCTCCCACAGTGCAGGCGACTCTTCCCGGCCTGAGCCACCAGGGAAGGACTATGACCCAGACAGGAATTCCGAGTTTATTGATGAGAAAGGCACGGGAGATTATAAGGCAATTCTCTTTAAAAATTTTAATAAGATCACATTGAAAATACAGTTTTGAGGAAACTGCCAATGACATTTGATGCAGTAGATCCAGCTGAGGAAGAGCTGGGCAGAGGCCGAGCTGTGTGGCAGGTCCTGTGACACCCGGGACCACGGCGTCCATCCTCACAGGTCCCTGCTGATGGCCTGATGGGGACGAAAGACAGACGTCTCGGACCCTGGCTGGACAGACAGCTCACTTCAGGCGAGAGTGGGCACAGGCTGGGGGAGGCGGGCGCTGACGCCACTGGCCCCCTGCCCGCTCCCAAGGGCAGCGTCTCTGCAGCCTGTCTGTCCTCACGGCTCAGGCGCTGACTTGGGCACAGCAGAGACAGCGGACTAGAGACAGGCTGAGAATGCGGGTCACACCATTAGTTTAGAGGGAGCCCAGCTCCTGATGATGCCGCGGGAGGCCAGTGGACTCCGCACCACTTTCCACCTGAACCTCAGCATCGGCTGGGTGCGGGCCCCACGTCTCAGCAGGGAACACGGGCGGCTGCAGAAAGCTTCATGCAGTTCAGTCGCTCATCCGTGTCTGACTCTTTGCAAGCCCATGGCCTATAGCACACCAGGCCTCCCTGTCCATCACCAACTCCCTGAGTTCCTCGAACTCATGTCCATCTAGTTGATGATGGCATCCAACCATCTCATCCTCTGCCGTCCCCTCCTCCTCCTGCCTTCAACATTTCCCAGCATAGAGTCTTTTCAGTGAGTCAGCTCTTCCCATCAGGGGCCAAAGTATTGCAGTTTCAGCATCAGTCCTTCCAATGAACATTCAGGACTGATTTCCTTTAGGATGGACTGGTTAAAACCTTAGCTGCTTCTTTTTCTCCAGTACGAGCGCAGGATGGAAAGTCACCCGGCGTGCATCCATGATGTGGTCTCAAATGCCCCCATCTTGTGAACAGGACCTGTCTGCTCATCTCTGACCCCGGGGCAACTGAACATGCTCAGAGAGTGTGGACGGCCAAGCACTTGAACAGGCCTCTGACCACAGACCCTCCAATGCAGACACAGTGGCTCGGGGATGGACTTCTCCTGGTCTGGGTCCACGGCCCTCCTCTCTTCTGCTGCTTTATGGAGGGCTCACGTTCGGGGGTTTCTGAGGCCCACCCCCTCCCCGTGGCTGCCGTAGCCTCTGCTTTGCTCTGGTCTCAGGAGCAGGGCCACTGAGCAGAGGAGACAGGGAAGCCCGCTCATCCTTCCAGGCCCAGAGCAGAGCGCTCCCCCGAGGGCCTGGAGGGGGCGGGCGGAGGGAGGACCCAGAGAGTAGGCAGCCAGTGCTCCCCACCAGGGGGACTACCGAGCACCCGCCTCCGATGGGAGCTGCACCTCCGAGAAAGTACAGAACACCTGAACACACAGAAACACACACACACAGACACACACTCAAACACATACACAGACACACAGACATACACACACACATACAAAGATACACACAGACACAGACACACAGACACAAAGATACACACACACACACAGAGACACCCACACAGACACACACATAGACGCAGAGATACACACAGACACACACACACACAAAGACACAACAGACACACACACAGCACAGACACGCATAGACACACACACACACACACACACACACACACACACACACAGATACACACACACAGGTGGCCCTAATCAGCCTTTTATTTGTGGACTTTGCCAAGGTCATTTGGGGTTTCAGGCTCTTTGCAGATATTGGGAAGAGCCCTGAGGAGCACCGGGGGCCCCACCACTTTGTCATGGCGAGCAGAAGCGGCCACAGAACAGGATGGCCCCGGTCTTGCCGTGCTGGATGAAGAAGAGGAAGGGGCGGTCGGCACAGAACATGGGCACGACCCTGAGGGAGCGCATCATGACCACCACGCCTGTGGCAGCCGCGGCCTCCGTGCCCTCCTCGGTGACCTCCACGAAGGCCTTGTGCATGACCTTGGACAGGTGCAGGCCTCGCCGGGAGCGACATCCCTCTTAAGTCGGCCTGGGCCTCCTCGAAGCGTCGGTCATGCCCAGTTCTTGGAGTAACTCTTTCATGTCGTAACTCTCCTCCAGCGTGAACCGGGGAAGAAACACCTCCACCTCCTCCTCGTCCATCACATCCGGCTTCGTCCACGCGACGAATTTCTCATAGGTCAGGGCCTTCTCCACCTGGAGGAGAAGGTAGAAGACTTCAGGGTCTGCAGCAGCCCTGTCCCCGGGACTGTCCGTAGTGACCCACACAACATGCCCAGCTGCCCAGGGGTGGCCTGCCGGCTGCACATGACTTCCCAGAGCCCTGTTCCCAGCAGGGATCCGGACGAGCCCCGAGCCCCAGGCCACAGCTGCCTGGTTACCGTGTACAAGTCAGTTCTTTCACTAGGCAGCAGGATGACCATGTTCAGCTCTTTGCCGACGTAGGGAAGCACCAGAATCTGGGTGCTTATTTCTCTAACGTAGGTTATTTTACAGGTAGATTTCTTGAACATCATTTGCACAGGTTTCTCCACATTCTATAAAGAAAATGGATAAACGTTAACTGAAACATACCCGTGGACACGCTGGACGACTATTAGAGCCGTCCACCTGAACCCACACACTCTGTCTTGTCTTCCAGACCCACCCCAGCTGCGCGTCGTCAGCTCGTCTGCACGGCTCCAGCTCCCACCCCTGGTTGCCAGTGCTCAGGCCTCAGGCTGCTGCTCTCCTGCTGACCCAGGAGGGCTCCACCCGGACATTCCTGGCAGGACCTCTCCCCTGGCTCCTACCAGCTTGACATCTGCATCTGGACGCAAAGGGGCCTCCAGGGCAGCTCGCACACTGGCGGCTCGTGTTCCCCTCCACCTGATCCATCTATACTTTCCCACCTCTGCTCATGGCAACACCACGCATCCCGCCGTCAAACCCTGGAGTGTCCTGGGTGCCTGTCCCTCCCGCCCACAGCTGACCCATGAGCAGCCATGCTGGCTCCGGTCTTAAAGACAACAGGGCTGCCCTGGTGGCTCAGGGGTAAATAACCCGCCTTCCAGTGCAGGAGACACAGGCGCCAGCCCTGGTCTGGGAAGACCCCGCAGCCCAGGGGCTTCTAAGCCCATGGGCCACAACACTGAGCCTGAGCTGAGAGCCGGGAGCCGCAGCTCCTGCGGTCACGGGCCTGCACCTGAGCTCTGCACCAAGAGAAGCACCAGCAGGAGAAGCCCGAGCACCGAGCCAAGAGGGCCTCCGCCACGGCAGCTGCAGGAAAGGCTGAGCGGCAAGGAGACCTGGCACAGCCAGAGTAATAGACACAGTGATCAGAAAACACAGAGCATCTGCCATGTGCTTCCTACCCTACCACCCTCAGCCCAGCACGGTCTTCAGGAAAACTTTCAAGAAACCTCCCAGCTCCTGCACACAGGCCCAAGGGGCTCTGGGGGATAAGAGCCACTGTGAGAGTCCATGGGCTCTGTGAGAGCTCAGAGGAGGACACAGGAACCAGGAACCCGGTCTGGGAAGACCGCTAGGGAGGCTCCTGGACGGCCCTGCAGAGAAAGGCGGCTGTCTAGGTAGCTCCTGACAGGAGGGGTCAGACGGTAGGACCCAGGCCCGTGAAGGGTCACAGCCACAGTCTGGAGCTTGAACTGGGTCTCAGAGGTCTAGCAAGACCAGAGACCTGCGAGCTGCCCCGTGGGATGTGTACTACAAGACGGTACACCCGGTGCACGGACCGCCCCTGATGATACAGCAGAGGAGGAGCAGGGGGAGAGGAAGCCAGGGTGTTCCCGGATCCACATCTGGGCCGCCAAAGCTACAAGAGGCTCAAGCTCCTTGAGGTCAGCCTCCTGGCATGCTCCGTAAACCAAAGGGACCCCGGGGACCATTTCCAAAACCTCCTTTGCTTTATGAAACATTCTTGTTCACCTTGCTGACTCTGAATGGCCTTTCCTCAGTATGCTCTTTGGGAAACTGTTTATCCCAGTTTCCTTTGAAATAGATGGCATTCACGAGGACCAGACGTGTCGCAGGGTTAACTGAATTTCCAGAGAGCAAGTCTCTAATTTTACCTGCAAAGCAGATTTAAAAACCAGTTAGCTAACAGGGTTTCCTGGTGAGGTGCTGGGCACAGTGTTTACTGGTCCATCCCCTGGAGGAGTCAGTGCCCAGACCAGAGGGTTCACTGTCCCCCAGACAACCACGCGCAGCGAGTTGTCTGTTTACTCACTAAGTTGGGCCCCACTCTTTGTGACCCATGGACTGTAGCCGACCAGGCTCCTGCGTCCATGGGGCTCCCTGGGCAAGAACACTGGAGCAGGTTGCCATTTCCTTCTCCTGGGGATTTTTCTGACCCAGGGATCCAACCCGCCTATCCTGCATTGGCAGGTGGATTCCCTTACCATCTGAGCCACCAGGGAAACCCATGCAGGGAGCCTGGCCCCCAAAAGCAAGATCAGGGACAAAACCCTTAAAGTCTCTGCTCAGAAAAATACCATGAGTTGCATAAAACACATAAAAGGAACAAATAGTAAGGGCAGAATTATTCACAGGGACTGAAAAGGAATGTTCAGACTACAGCTGAGGGGACCCTCCTGAAGGGAGAGGTCGAAGCCAGTGTGGAGAGCATGGAAAGGAAGAAGCGCAGGTGGACCAGGGCTTGACCGCGTGTCCTGCAGTGATGCTCAGCGACCTGCAGAGCACGCGCTCTGCTGGACAGGCAGGGAGGTGGGGCCTCATCCAGAGTCTTCCTTCCGCCCTTGTGAAAAGCCAGACTATAGGAACATTAACTGCAACAGCCAAAAGTCAAAGTGTGATTGCTCTGAAGAGGTGCACCGAATGTTGATGAGGAGGGGGAGAGCTAGAGAAATTGATTGCTGATTAAATTTCAGAAGTGGATTTGAAAGTTCCAGTTCTTTAGAGAAAAAAGCCATTTCTGTTTACATTCGATGGTCTTGAGGAGAAACTGATGGAAAATGAGACCGATTCAAATACTGTGGAAACAGAATCAGTGACACATCCTCACCTTCTGTCTTTTCGGCTACCCATGTGTTTATGTGATTCCTGGACTCCTCCGTAGCGCTGACAAAGTCCAGCTCTTCCATCTCTGCTTGGTAGAACATGCGGCAGGCATCTTTGAAAGACTAGGAGAGACGGAATTACAGAATCACATGGCTACAGAAACAGACAAGGCCGACAGCTGACTTCTTCACTGCACCAAACCCAACACTGATCATTTGACGGTTACTTGTGTAATGTACAAACGAATGTGCGCAATTAACCTTCACTCCGGTTTCTCAGGTTTCAGCTACGTTGGATAAACAACTGAGTAAAGCGCCGGCTTCCCAGGCAGCACAGTGGTAAAGAATCCGCCTGCCAGTGTTGGAGACGAGGGTTTGATCTCTTTCTGGGAATATCCCCTGGAGAAGGAAATGGCAACCCACTCCAGTATTCTTGCCTGGACTATCCCATGGACAGAGGAGCCTGGTGGGCTACGGTCCATGGGGTCGCAAAGAGTCAGACACAACTTAGCAGCTCAACAACCACCACCCAACCATTCAGGGCAGTGTGGCCACACTGCTGCCAGCACGCGTTCCGGCTTCCCTCCTGTGTGACCCTGGAAAGGTCGCTGCGTTTCTGTCTTCCTTGCCCCCTGGAAGCAAGGACACAGCAGTAGCTACGTCTCAGAGGTGCCCTTAGGACCAGGAGAATTGGCTCTGTCCGATGTCACGTGGCTGAGTTCTCCCCACACCGTGGACCCTGCGTCTTGTGGTCCGGGTTCCTCATTTCATAGAACCCTCACATCACTCAGGCTCTGCCCACCTGCTGCTCCACTCTTAATCGGGGCTTTTGAAAAAGACGTCAGTGTCTCCGTCTAAGAAAATAGTCTGGAAGCAAAGTGGTCACCTCCAAGTGGATACCTCATCATACCCTTGGTGATTTCAACAGGTTTTAAACACATCTGAAAACAAGCGCCAGCTTCTCAAATTTCTGTTTAGTAAGTAATGACCAGTCAAAAATCAAACTAAAGGAATGTCTAATTATATACTGCCATTGCTATTGGATTCATGGAATACTCGATCACTATGAAATCACTGACAAATATTTTGAATTATTTGGTTTTATAGCCCATATCAAAATAACATTTGAAACATCAATGCTTTTCTTCAAATATCCACTAGAAAAGAAAGGAACTTAAGGAAAATTAGCCAATTCTTTGTGTTTATTGGGAATTTTTCTTTTTTTAATATCTAAGGCGTACGCAAATATATCAATACCAGAAGAAGGAAATGGCAACCCACTCCAGGATTCTTGCCCGGGAAAGCCCATGGGCAGAGGGGCCTGGAGGCTGCAGTCCACAGGGTTACAGGCCTGAGCATGCAGGCATAAGGGTGGAGGGAGAGGGGCTGGTAGCAATAAACTTGGAGAACTAATAAAAAAGATGACAATAAACTAGCATGTAGCTAAGACTGAATAAAATAAGTAAACCAGGTTGTAAAAAAAATTCATATCAAGCCATACAAACTTTACAAATATATGACCTCATGCTGACTACATTCACTTTATACCACCTGTTCTAAAACAGTTAATTTAGAGTCTGAAACAAGTGTGAAAAATAATGAAGAAAATCATAAACAGAATAAGATCGCTATGCTAAACATACAACGAACTCAGTTAAAAAAACAAACATAGAGCCCAAAAGTAAAACCACACAAAGGACATATAAATAGGCACTTTTCAGAAAAGATACAAACGTTTGATCCACATGAAAAACTGCTCAGACTCATGAACAATCAGAATGTTAAAGGCTCAGCACCTGTAGCGCTGAGCAGAGGGTGGACATGCCCACCCACTACCCTTCCTGTGGACAACTTGAAGGTCTGTAGCCATCGGGGTGGGAATGAGGCAGAATTCACTGAGATCTGAGAGCCTTCCTCTGTCGCTTCCTTCTAAAGTCCATCTGAGTAGCACGCACACACAGGACAGAACCACACACACACACGGTCCCTGCCGGCTAAGCCTGGGCTAGACCCCACCCCACGCCCACCTGGGGGCTGGCGTCTGCGTCTCGGTACAGCCACCCCTGAGCACACCGCCCACCACCTTGAGAAAGAGTGAGGTGGACACACTCTGCTGCTGAGCCTGAAGTCTGTCACTGTGGCCACCAGATATGAAGAGCCAGCCTGTCGGAAAAGACCCTGATGCTGGGAAAGATCGAAGGCAAAGGAGAAGGGCCCACAGAGGACGAGGGGCTGGATGCATCACCAACTCAATGGACATGACTCTGAGCAAACTCTGGGATGTAGAGAGGTCAGAAGAGCCTGGCCTGCTGCAGCCCACGGGATCACAAAGAGTTGGACACGACTCAGCGACTGAACAACCACAGACACAAATGTAGTGAGATGCAAAGACTTTCTCTGTGTACAGGGGAAAAGCCCTGAAACTGGGGGTGGGGGCAGGGCATGGACGAGAATGGGAGACCTGGCTTTGTCTGCACTTTTATATAATAAAAACACACAGATTACTTGAGCTGTGTATGAAAAAAATTAAAACCCATGGAAGCACTGTAATTAAATAGAACCAGAGTAAAAAACACGAAACGTAAAAAAAATTCTGCATAGGAAAAAATAATCAAAATATTTACAGGTATAAAATAGTTGAACAAGTCTCACAATGCACAGAAAACTTCCAACAGGTGAAAAACAACACCAGACATATTCTATTCGAAAACTTCCCTGTTTGGGCAACTCACCTGCAAATGTGGTATGATCTGTGTTAGTTCTCTGACAATCAACTCACTGAAGCTTCAGGAAAATGTGAACAAGCTTGTTACAGGGCTCCTCTTACAGGCAATGACCGAAGGGTTCCAGGAAGCATGAGGGCGTGACTGGGGTCCCACATCCAGCCCACCATGTGCATCTCAGCCCACAAGGCCTCTCTGCACCTCAAGTCCTGCCTCCCATCTGCACAGGACCTCGGTCTCTATCTGCTTCTGGCAATCGGAAGAATGACTTACCGAGAGGAAATCGTAAGTCTTCTCTCCAAAAAGCCTGTTGGCGGTTCTGAGCAAGTACTGTGTGCCGGTCCTATTAACTTCATTGAGAAGCTTCTGGAAGCCCTGGTGGACATCTTCCTCTTCGCCACTGCTCTTGCTTAGAGAAAGTGTCTGAAATCATAAACAGATAAAACCCACAGCTGCAGTACGCCCTGACTACAGGGAATGGACACAGCACTAGAGTTAGCCTAAGCACCGCACTGACCTTCACCGCAGCTTAAAACAAGACTCACGCAAATAGTCACAGTGGCTGTGGGAAGGCCCCCCAGCCCGCCTCCCGCTTGGGCTCGGGCAGCGACGTGGGCGCGGAAATGCCCCCTCGGCGAGCCCAGGGCCCTGTGCTCACGGTCTGCCTGCAGACAGAGCTGCGGACAGGCCTCCTGCCTCTGCACACGCAGGCCACGTCCTCGGTCTGGACTGGCCTCGGGACGGGCTCGGACCAGTGGGAGACAGGAGAAGCGGCTCTTCCGGGCCCGGGCCTTCGTAGAGGCATGGCACCTCCACGTTTGCTGTCTTGCCCCCTGTTGCCAGGGTACAGAAATGCCCAGCCATCCTGCTGGGGCCTCGTGACAACGCGGCCGAGCGGACACACAGAGGAGAGCGCCTCGCAGGATCGGGGCTGCTCCTGGACCACTAGGAGCCCAGTGAGCACTGTGCGGCCAGGCCGCAGAGTCCCAGGCACAGTCCCGGTCATTCCTGGTCGCAGGGGTTCGTCCAGGAGCCACAGAGAGAAGGTCCAGACAGCCATCCGGTGCGATTCCACAGTAACACAAAGCTAAAGCCTGGGCACCACTTTGCACCCCAGCAGCCGGCAAAGGCCGGGGGCAGGGGGGCACCACTGCTGGAGGACAGGAGCTTGGGCGGGAGCCCTGGAGAGAGGCCCGTGCAGGGTGGGAAGGCCGGCCCTACCCTTGGAATCGGAATCTGCACAGGAGGTGCCCAGAGAGGGCGGCCCCTTCAGAGCCTGGGAGACAGGGAGGGGAGACAGTGCCGAGCTCAAGAGGGGACTGCTTCCTTTGCAGCAGGACTTTAGGGAATGCGAGCGTCTCCCAGGTGGCGCAGTGGGAAAGGACCCACCTGCCGGTGCAGGAGACAAGACTCACAGGTTCCATCCCTGGGTCGGGAAGATTCCCTGGAGGAGGACATGGCAACCCACGCCAGTGTTCTTTCTGGAAAACCCCATGGACAGAGGAGCCTGGAGGGCTACCGTCCTCGGGGGAAGCTAACAGTCAGGGACGACTGAGCAGGAGCACCCGCGTGTTTGCGTCCTGACACTCGCTGGGTGGGGGTGCAAATGTTTCTCTCTCCCAGCCTCCAGCTGGCACAGGACCCCGAGACTGATGGCTTCAGGGCAGAGGCCAAACTCACGGCCCAGGCTCAAGGGCGGGATCAGGACTCTGTTAAACCTGGAGGCCCTCTGCACCCCAGGACCTTGGGAAGGGGAAGGGTAACCCACATGCGGGAAGGCTGTGACCCCAAGGGGCCAGGGGTGAGTGCCCCGCCGCCACTGTGGCCCAGGAGCTGGCGTACACACACCCTGTGCAGCCCGCCCGGGGGCTGGCTCTGGGCATCTCGGCAGGACGGGCCTCGGCCACCAGGGCCTTGGGCAGTGGGTCTGAGCAGAGGCTCGATGAACGCTTGCTCATTCAAGCCTGTCCTGCTGGAATCGGGTGCTGTGCGGTCAGGAGCCCCAGGCCACACGCCAGACACTGGAGGGGGGCCTAGGTACGGGCAGACGGGAGAGTAGGCCTGTCTGTCGAGCAAGGCCTTTAGGTTTCGGATCGTGGACACAGGCTCACAGGCCAAAGAAAGAGCATCAGCTGCCGCCCACAACCGGCTTCCCGAACGTACCTCGGACATCTGGGCTGCGGTGTTCCCCTTGGCCCCCATGAGGACCATGGCCAGGGCAGAGGAGATGCTTAGGGGTGAGATAAACACATTTTTCGAGTTGTCTTCACCCAGCTTTTTCAGAAGGGTCAAGGCAAAGGTGCCGTTTGATGCTGACAGCGCATCCATGGTGGCGAGGCTGAAAGGATGTATTTAAAATCAGTGTCACGCAAATTCAGGCCACAGGTCGACTGCGTCTCATTCTGCTCTTAACTGTTGTTAGCACTGACGCTCTACCTCAACCAGCAAACAGGTACTCGCACAAAACTGGGTTTCCTCGGGGTTTCCCCTGCCGCCCCAGGCCCAGGCCCTGCTGATCCTGCTCGGACAGGGCCTTGGGATTCACCTGCGTCCACCTCCAGCGCCCTGCCACCGAGGGCATCTGGTCTAGAACAGGACACTGTGGGAATGGGCTGGGGTGCACGAGGGATCAGGATCTTCCTGTGCGTGGTGGGGAAGGATGACAACTGAGCCTGACACCGACCTGGAGAGACAGAGCAGGTGAGACCGAGGAAAGGGCCTGAGGCCGCAGGGCTGGAGGCTGGCAGCCCCGCTCCTGGCCTGCGTCAGCTCCCTGATTTCTGCTCCCTGATTTCTGCTCCCTGCATGAGGACGGGGGTGCACCAGGTAATGTCTGCTCTTGATGGCGTGCAGGACAGCTCACGCCAAAACACTCCACTGTAGCACATTGATTACTCTGAAGTAAAGAGACTATGCCAAAGCCTTTGAGCGTGTGGATCACAATAAACAGTGGAAAATTCTGAAAGAGATGGGAATACCAGATCACTGATACCAGATCACTGACCTGCCTCTTGAGAGACCTATATGCAGGTCAGGAAGCAACAGTTAGAACTGGACACGGAACAACAGACTGGTTCCAAATAGGAAAAGGAGTACGTCAAGGCTGTATATTGTCACCCTGCTTATTTAACTTCCATACAGAGTACATCATCAGAAACGCTGGTCTGGAAGAAGCACAAGCTCGAATCAAAGATTGCCTGGAGAAATATCAATAACCTCAGATATGCAGATGACACCACCCTTATGGCAGAAAGTGAAGAGGAGCTGAAGGGCCTCTTGATGAAAGTGAAAGAGGACAGTGAAACAGTTGGCTTAAAGCTCAACATTCAGAAAACAAAGATCATGGCATCCGGTCCCATCACTTCATGGGAAATAGATGTGGAAACAGTGTCAGACTTTATTTTGGGGGAGCTCCAAAATCACTGCAGATGGTGACTGCAGCCATGAAATGAAAAGACACTTACTCCTTGGAAGAAAAGTTATGATCAACCGAGATAGCATATTCAAAAGCACAGACATTACTTTGCCAACAAAGGTGTGTCTAGTCAAGGCTATGGTTTTTACTGGGGTCATGTATGGATGTGAGAGTTGGACTGTGAAGAAAGCTGAGCACCAAAGAATTGATGCTTTTGAACTGTGGTGTTGGATAAAACTCTCAAGAGTCCCTTGGACTGCAAGGAGAGCCAACCAGTCCATTCTGAAGGAGATCAGCCCTGGGATTTCTTTGTAGGGAATGATGCTGAAGTGTAACTCCAGTACTTTGGCCACCTCATGTGAAGAGTTGACTGATTGGAAAAACCTCTGATGTTGGTAGGGGTTGGGGGCAGGAGGAGAAGGGGATGACAGAGGATGAGATGGCTGGATGGCATCACTGACTCAATGGACGTGAGTGTGAGTGAACTCCGAGAGTTAGTGATGGACAAGGAGGCCTGGCGTGACTGCGATTCATGGGGTCGCAGAGTCTGACACAACTGAGCGACTGAACTGTACTGAAAGAGACTTGAGAAACAGCTGGGGCAAAAGCATACGCTGCCCTTCTTCTGTTCCCCCTGGAGCTAAAAATAAATCTCCACATGGAAATACCGTCCCTGTACAGGAGGTAGAGAGACATGTTTACAGCCAAAGAGGGGAATGTAAGGCCCAAAGGCTGTACAAGAAACCAGCAAACCTTGATAATTCACGACCTTGCTGCCCCAGGCAAACCCCCTTGTCGGTGAAGTCTTCACACACACATGCTGCCTGCCTTGTAACTTCTTGAGCCTTGTATCTTCGAGGTTCGCACAAAATTCAGTGGGGTTGGTTTTCTGCTATCGATTTGTCTTAGGTCACTTTAATTACTAGACCAGCCAGGAAGAACCTAGAGGAGAAGAAACACTATCCCTACACACATTCTCTTCCATCTCAAATATCCAATTTGTTGCTGAGAAGCTAAGTCGAGTCCGACATTTTGTGACTCCATGGTCTACAGCCTACCTGGCCCCTCTGTCCATGGATTTTCCAGGCAAGAATTCTAGAGTGGGTTGCCTTTTTCCTTATCCGGGGGATCTTTCTGACCCAGGGACTGAACCCGAGGCTCCTGCACTGCAGAAGGATTCTTTCCACTGAGCCACCAGGACAGGCCTTAGTATCCAATAGCTTAATACTAATACAGAGAAAGCAGAAGATCACTTGTCTTCAAAGGCCACAGCGAGGCTGGTAATAGTTCTTTTTCTGCACTGACAACAGCTGCTGATGGTCATTAAAGGTGAGAGCATACCCACTCCCTGTAAAACCGCTAAACTCAAAAGGAAGGAATGAAGCAGTGAGGCCCAGAGGTTTGTTCAGGATACTCTGATGGCAGAAAAGACGTGAATAGTGAGATAAGGGAAGAGCCCACGCTGATGCAGGCCCGAAATCAAACAGGAAGCGCCGCTTCGAGCACTCCCCGCGGCACTGACACAGAACACCAGAGGCAGCACCAAGCTCCCCAGGCAGGGACTCACGAGGGTCCTGGTGCCCAGGGCTGGGGGTGAATTGCTCTGCTGGTTCAGGCCCTGCAGACTCAACTCAGGAACAAGGCAAGGAAAGCTATCAGAAACAACACAACGTGAGCATCATTAGCAAACTCTGTGATGCCTGACCTGCTGAGCAGCCAGAATCCAGGAAGCAGTCCAACCCGGGGAAGGAAGGGAGCAGAACCCGCCTCCCAGAAGAGCTGATCAAAAAGCAGCGTAGTTCCCCTGGGCTCCAAGGAGCAGAGCGAGAGCTGAGCTCCAGGTCATGACTCTGCAGGCCACCCTTCACCACTGAGCCGCGACCCCGCCCCCAGAAAAGACACAGAGAGAGGAGGGGGGGCCGCAAACTAAAACATCCTTTCCAAATAGAAACCTGAACAGCTCGAGAACCATTCATTTCCAATGGGGACAAAGTGAGACAGGAATTTCCTCTCGCACTGTGCACATGATGCTGTAAAGTGGTGCCCAGTGTTTCCAGTGTAATTAGGAATTGCTGTTTGTCACTAAGTCACGCCCGACTCTTTTATGACCCCGTGGACTACAGCCTGCCAGGCTCCTCTGTCCACGGGATTCTCCAGGAAAGAACGCTGCAGTGGGTTGCCAAGCCCTCCTCCAGGGCTCTTCCTGACCCAGGGTTCAGACCCATGTCTTTCACGGTCCTGCATTGGCCGGCGGGCTCTTTACCACTAACGCCTCTAGGGAAGCCCCCATGGTGGATCAAGGGTGCCTTCATTCCCCAGGAAGTCTGGTTTACTGGAGACTTGGCTCCTGTGTTGTCCCCGCCTGGTCTGTGTGTGTGTGTGTGTGTTATCTAATGTGTAATCCGGATGGTTCCTTCTCCTCTATAGGTTTACTGAGGGGATCACGTCAACTGACGCCTGGCCCACAGTCGGTGTTCAATAAGTGGTGAACAGAACTGCACACACCTTTCCTTCTTCTCATGTCCAGAAGGCCTGGTGGTGTAAGGTGTGTGGGCTTCCCGGGGGTCTGACAACAACCCCTTTGTGGATGTAGCCGGCTCTCAGTGCAAACAGAAAAGAACAGTGGTCCCAGTGACGCTGGCTTCCGCTCCTGTCACTGGCTGCAGTGACCAGGCCAGACGCTGAGTTGTAATACAACACTTAGGACTGGAACGGCCTCCTGTGGTTCTAAATACTTAGTTTACATGGCCAAGTAGGACTAAAACCATGGCCTTTCCAGGGGTGGTATAACGCTGAGGGTGCAGTTAGTCACCAGTTGTGGGGACTCCTGGACACGCCACGCCCCAGAACACTGATAACCACAGCCCTTCCTGTTCTTGGGGACCTCAGTCCAAGGGTTGCTCTTCACACACCCTGTCCGCCTCGGCCCTAAAGCACACCAGCGGGGAGGCACGCAGTCTGGCCAGTCCCAGCAGAACCCGGCCTCCCCCAGCAGCTCAGTAATCCTGGCAGCATGTGCAGGTTCATTTCCCATACTTTTTTCCCTCAAACTAGAGCTTTATGGGGGTGGGGGAGAGAAGGCAAGAAAGGAACTCAGGTGCCAAGTTATCTAGCACCCAGGCGCGACGAAAGTTCTCCCAGGCCCTCTTTGGTCCTGAAGATGCCACTCTGGGAATACCGCGCTGCAGCCTGTCTAGCGAAAACGAAACCAGCCTAACAAGCTCTGAAACGGTCCTCACGATCATCCTCGCAGGCCTGAGGGACCCCGAGCGCAGGCCGCGCTGGGCGGGAGACCGCTGGGCGCGGGTCCGCCTGGGCACTCAGGCCGCCTCCTATCTGGCCTCCGAGTCCCCCGCCCCCGGCCCCCGGGTACCCAAGGCCCGGCGCTCGCCGAGGGTCACCTGGGCACTCAGGCCGGCTCCTATCCGCCCTCCGGCCTCCACTCGGTCCACCGGGTCCGTAACGCCTACCTGGGCACGCGGGGCCCGGGAAGGCTGGGCGCCGCCCCCATGCGGGTCCTCCGGTCCCCGGTCCCCGGTCCGGCGGCGCCCGTCTCACTCACCGGGTCGCCACGTCCGCCGCGGCCGCCTGATCCCAAAGAAAACCCAGCCCGGCCCGCGGCCCGCCGCCCGCCTCGCGCGCAGCCCGGTTCCGCGCCCCAGCATCCCCAAACGTACCTGAACGCGGCCGGAGCGGGCTGGGCATGGACGGAGGCGCCGGGCCTAAATACCGGGCGAGAGGGGCGGGCCGGGCCGGACCGGGCTGGACAGAGAGGGACCAGCCGGGGGCGGGGCCGAGCGCGAGGGGCGGGGCGGGAGACGGCGGGGCGGGGCGGCCCGGGGCGGCGAAGGCCGAGCGGGAGGGGAGGGGCCTAGCTCGGGGGCGGGGCCGAGGGGAGGGGCGGGGAGGGCCGAAACGGAGAGCGGGGCCTAGAGGGAGGGTGGGGCCGAGCCGGCCGGCCAAGCTGCAGGGGCGGGGCCGACCGGAAGAGGCGGGACGGGCAGGACAGCATAGCGGGTCGAACGGGAGGCGCGGGGCGGATCGGACCGGAGGCGGGGAACGAGTGAAGGGGCGGGGCCTAGCTGGATGGCGGGGCGGGCACGACAGAAGGGCTGGGGTCAAGCTAGAGCGCCGTGGTCGAGCGGGAGGGGCTGGGCCGACGGGGAGAGACGGGCCCGGCCTGACCGGACCGAGCCGGACCGGGGGCCGTGCCGCACGGTTGGGGCGGGGCCGAACAGCAGGGGGCGAGACAGGGGCCAGGCGAGCCGCGGTTCCGGTGCGGGCCCAGTGCGCAGACCGCTACACGGGGCCGCAGCAGGAGAGAAGGCCCGGCCCTAGGAGGCCTTCAGCCGGCGAGCCCGGGGTCTTCGCGGGGCGCACGGGCTGATCCTTGGTCCGGACGGGCGACGCCCGGACACCTGGGCTTGAGTCTCTGCGCGAAGCCAGGCGCGCTCCTCCCGGTGCACAGAGGCCCCTGTGAACCAAGCGCGGTGGGACCCTGGCCTGCCCGCCCAGCGCAGCCTTGGAGGGCGGACAGGGCGCCGGTGACCGCAGTGGGGAAATGAGCAACCTCGTCTGAAACATGACAGGTTCAGTTTGGAAACCTGGGAGACCTGGGGGCGTCCCTGGTGGCTCAGGAAGTAAAGAATCGGCCTGCAGAATAGAAGACCCAGGGTCCCTGGGTGGGGAAGACCCGCTGGAGAAGGAAAAGGCAGCCCACTGGAGTATCCTTGCCTGGAGAATCCCATGGACAGAGGAGCCTGGCAGGATTGCGAAGACTCATACTTCACGCACACACGGGACTGCTCAAGTCTGGATGCAGGCGGTCAGCCCAGTTTGGTGATGGAAACACTGTTAATTCTCCCTATTGTTTCTACTTCTCTACTTTTAATGACCGCACATTGAAATCAAACCGATGATCCTCTATTAAATATTGAAATGGTTTATTGTGTATAACAAGTGGTTTCTTTTGTTCATGAATCCTTCCAACCTAAAACGAAAATAAAACCTGCAGCTAAACAATTGGAGTCTTCTGTTCAGAGAATTCGCTTCAAATGTACAAATGATGTCAACAAAGTTTGTCTTTATGACCCCGCCTAATTGGTCCCTGGTGCTAACCCTGGCAGAACACCTGATTCTCACTCAGAAAGAAAAGGACATTTTCTTTCTCTACTTGTCCCCAGGTAGGGGGCTACTTTCTTCTCTTTCCGTTTCAAAGGACTCAGCACTTTCTGGAAAGTACAAGTAAACAGAGCCTGTTAGGCATGTATCAGGCAGTCTGAATTTCCAGCCAGTGATCTGGAACCATGAACAAAGGAGGCTGACCAAGGGTCTAAACACAACTTGTGTCCTTTGTGAACTGGGGATTGTTACAAGTCAGTGTTTTCATTCGCTGTGCTTTATTTTTGAAAATAACCCTTCTTCAAATGTTGGAAATAATACATTGGCAAAAATACATTTAGAAAGCACGTCGCAACCCATATCTGGGTCACTTAACACAAGTCAGTTTTTACACACACAGCAACTCACCCAGGACCAGACCGCAGAGCAGCCTCTAAACGTCCCCCTGGGTCAGTCAGCATTCTGTCCTGCTGAGGCTTCAGCTCCAACACAGAAGGAGAGGGTGCTCACCTCCTCACAGCAGGTTCTACCGGGACGTTTGCACCACTAATAGGATTGTTTCTGAGTGAATTTTCCAGCATTGCCTGAACTTACTGAGTCGAAATGCTAGAGAATATCTGCCTGATGTCCATGGTGGAGATGCGTGCAGATTGATAAGGCTGTCTGTAAATAGTACACTGGGGGCTTCAATGCATAACATAAAAAGACTTACCCTAATGGGTGAGACCAGCGATGATTATGTCAATTGCTTACTGAGTCACAGTAATTAAATGGATATTTACTAAACATCTGTAATGCAAAGCTCTAGACTAGTCCAGGGGTGGAACTTCTGGCCTCCAATGGAGGACATGAAATAAGCTCCAGGAAACAGCTCCAGGCAGCTATCTATACCCGTCTGGCTTCCTGAGAGACAGTGAACCCTGGGACGTTTCCCACAAACAACAGAAGTAATCCAGATGACACAGAGCACACCTGGTTAGCAAGCCACAGTATTTACAAGCTTTCCAGATCTGATGGCCCAGCAGTGCTTGCAGAGAAACGGCAGCAGCCCCGCCAGAGATTCAGCCGTGAAACGTGCTCAAGTCCTGGTCCTTCTGAAAGACAGACCAGGCGGGCAGCAGACAGCACATTGTGAGGCCATGGCCGCAGAGCGGGATCCCTCACATGGACAGAGTGCCTGAAACCTTGCCTTTTGGCAGTGTATGTGTGTGCTCACTGAGTCAGAGCCAACCATTTGCAACCCCACGGCCATGCACTGTACCCACCAGGCTCCTCTACTCGTGGGATTTGCCAGGCAAGACTATTGCAGCAGGCTGCCTCTTCCTTCTCCAGGGGTCTTCCCGACTCAGGGATTGAACCCATATGTCCTGCGTTTCCTAGAGAGCAGGTGGATGTTTTACCAGTGTGCATCTGGGAAGTGACAGGTCATTAAAGAAGCGGGTTAAAAATCAGACTCTGCCCAAAGAGAGAAAATTGATGAGACGGCACCCTCTTTGGGGCACTTGTTCAGTTGCTAAGTCGTATGTGACTCTGTAACCCCATGGCCTGCAACACACCAGACTTCCCTGTCCTTCACCACCTCCTGGAGTTTCCTCAAGCTCATAATCATTGAGTCAGTGATGGCATCCAGCCATCTCATCCTCCCTCGTCCCCTTCTCCTTCCGCCTTCAATCTTTCCCAGCATCAGGGTCTTTCCAGTGAGTCAGCTCTTCACAACTGGTAGCCTAAGTATTGGAGCTTCTGCCGGGAGCCAGCGTGAGGAACTCCGCCCATGGCAAAGGTCAAGAGGAAGGAGGCTTGCCATACGCAAAGGCGCGATCAAGCCTCAGGAACCCCCTGTTCCCGAGCATTTACCCCCAAAGCCTGAGTCTATCTAGAAATTATTAGTATGGTGGTTGGTTAGGAATTATATTGATGAAGGGTTTTTCATTTGTTGTGGCTAATTCCTTGCCCTGGGTGGGACAGGGGTGTCTCAGGTCAAACCTCTCTGCTGGCAGACTAGCTTGTGTGACAGGATTATCCATACTCCTGCCACTACTCATGACTGTTTACTACCCCTCAACCATAAACAGCACAGAGAGTTTTGGAGGATTTTGAGAGTCTTAATTAGCATAAGGCTTTCTCATTGTTGAGTCAATGATTGCCGCCAGGCCTCCATATCCTTAGGCACCTGGGAATATATTAATCAATGTATTTGGAATATAGAAAAGGAAATATAGTAGTTTTGAAGAAGGAAATGGAAACCCACTCCAGTGCTCTTGCCTGGAGAATCCCATGGAGGGAGGAGCCTGGTAGGCTACAGTCCATGGGGTTGCAAAGAGTCAGACACGACTGAGCAACTGAACTGAACTGACTACTAGACTTTTTGAGTTAATGAATTTTCTCTTTGTTATAGATCACTGTACTTTGTTATAAATCACTGTGTCCTTGTTATGTAAAAATGTAACTTTATCACTGTGTTAAGACTAAATACATCTTAAGGGGAACATTGGTGAAGGGCATTCATTTGTTGGGCTCATGTTTTGCTGCTAAATCTCCACATTCCCTGCCCTTATAATGAATATAACTAGCATATAGGAGAAATAAGTATTAACCTTTAAGATTAATCATGTTAACCTTGGGTTAAATAAATTCCTTTCTTGATTATAAGTCACTACACCCTCACCCTATAGGAATGCAACTTTATTCGGAGGGTGGTGCCTGGTTTAAGAAAAAACACCCTTGGAAAAAATAAGTTTTTTGGTTATCAGAAAGAAAGGGTCATAAATGTCAGCAGGCCTCATGCCCAGAAGATGATGTAAAACCCCTAAGACCTTTTTTAATGTAAAGCACCTGATTTTGATAAAGTTCAGGACTGCTGATCCCCATGTGACTCTGTATTCATCCCTATGAGTAACAAAAGGTATATAAGCAAACCTAAAAAATAAAGAAATGGGATCAGTTTCTGGAAACACTGATTCCCCCATGTCGCCCCCCACAGCCACCACCAAGCCTCGCCTCCTGCCCCCTTCAAGCTCTCCAGCCAGGCTGGCCCTGAGCCCGCGTCTGGTCTGGCCCACGCTCTCCCTGCTGCCGCTTGGGAGCCTGAGCACAGAGTGTCCCCACTCCCCACCTCCCCGTCCTGACCCTCCCCTCGGGCTCTTGCCTGGCCCAGGCCTGGGGCTCAAACACACTGGACCGACACGGCTCATCCTCCTGCCAGAACTGAGAGCCCCTTCAGCCCCTCCGAGGCGCTGGGACCTCCTGAAAGCTCCGCTTACCCAGCTCCCCATCCTTCAACCAGGCAGTCACCCTTCTGCCTCCAGGTGGCAGCCCAGTGGGATCTAGGTCCCCACCTTCTACAAGCGCCCTGAGCCCCAGTCCCTGCTGGTGGGAGCTCTCCTTCAGCTCTCTCTCGCGCAGGAGGGGCTCACCTGCCTCCTCAGCTCCGGATGCTGACAGCTCCCAGCTCGGGTGGCTTCTGGTCCAGGAGGCCCCTGAACAGAGCCCGAAGGGCAGGGCCGCCTCAACCCACCCCACCCACAACCTGAGGTTCAGCCCACTGCCCTGGGAGCTCAGGTTCTGGGCAGACCCATGCCTCTGGGTTGCAGAGGATGGGGGGTGGCAGTCAGGGTGGGGGGTGTGGGGGTCGGGGGTTGGAAAGGGTCAGGGAGTGGGAAAGAGTTGGGGGAGTGGGGGACAGGGTGGTTGGACCCAGGCCTCCGGGAATCTGGGGGGTCAGGGTGGGCGGACCCAAGGCTCCAGGATGCGGAGGTTATTTCAAAGTCTTTATTTCATGATCTGACTTGCAGCTCTAGAGAAGAAACAGAGTTGGTCCTGACAAGTGAACCCCAGCAGGTCTGGGTCACCCGTCAGAGTACCATCTCCCGCCACCACCAAGGTCAGTCCCTCTTGGCCTCCTAACTCTCAGCCCAGTGAGCCCTGTACGGGTATTGTTAGAAAAAGACCGTGTCTGCAGCTCTGCCTGTGGGCGCTCAGGTGCCATTTCTCAGCAGCCTACAAAGAGCGATGCTGAGCATGGCCCTGTTCTGCAAAGCTTTCCGAAACTTTGAAGGCCTTTCTCCCTCTAAACTTGTTTCTTCCATGAGTGCTCCATCCTTGCATAATGAAGATTGTCAACTCTAATAGCAGGGATGCCTCGGCGTCTCCCACGAGCATGGCACTGGGCTGGCCCTGGAAACCTGGCTGAGGACACGACCTCCGATCTGAGGTGCCTCACAGGTGATGAGAACAGCAGAAGTGCTCAGAGGTTCCTAGTTGTTTTGAGAAAAGATCTGGAAGGTGGCAGCCACACACAGATTCCCCGAGAGAGTCCCTGGCAGACGCTTCACTCCAGACAGACTTTATGGAGGAGCCTCCACGTTCCCCACTAGGTGATCGGCCGTAGGACAGCCTCATTCTCCTCGACTTGGTTTTGTGCCCGTCCATCAACCGCAGTGTCCAGACAGATTTCTAGAGGGATGGTGAGGCTTCCTGGGGGATGTGATTATGCACAAATATTTTTTAAATTTATGTATTTATTTTAATTGGAGGCTAAGTACTTTACAGTATTGTGGTGGGTTTTGCCATACGTTGACATGAAGCAGCCAGGGTGTACATGTTTCCGCATCTTCTCTAGAAGCTACAGCAGCTATCTGCATGTCTTTGGAGAAAAGTCTGCTTAGTTCTTTGGCCCATTTTTTGATTGGCTTGTTTGTTTTTCTGGTATATTTTTCTGCAGTATTGAGCTGCAGGAGCTGCTTGCATCTTTTGAAATTAATTTTTGTCTGTTGCTTCGCTTGCTATTACTTTCTCCCATTCTGAAGGCTGTCTTTTCACCTTGCTTATAGTTTCCTTCATGTGCAAAAGCCTTTAAGTTTAATTAGGTCCCATTTGTTTATTTTTGCTTTTATTTCCATTACTCTGGGAGGTGGGTCATAGCGGATCCTGCTGTGATTTATGTCAGAGATTTTGCCTATGTTTTCCTCTAGGAGTTTTACAGGTTCTGGTCTTACATTTAGATCTTTAATCCATTGGAGTTTATTTTTGGGTATGCTGATAGAAAGTGTTCTGTTTCCATCTTTTACAAATGGTTGGCCAGGTTTCCCAGCACGACTTGTTACAGAGATTCTCTTTTCTGCTTTGTATATTCTTGCCTCCTTTGTCACAAATGTTAAAGGTCTTCAGCCAGAGGCAGAGGGAAACAGCATTTTAGATCCGGGTCTTCCCAGTGATGTCGAGAACAGGTCCTTTGAGAATGACCTGGGAGGTCCCTGGATGTGGCGGTCGGGGAAGGTACATGTGTCCCGAAGGGGACTGAGGAGAAGACAGTGGCAGGAAGGAGCCTTGAAATCCAGGCCAGATCCAGAAGGGCCTGCACCCAGCACATGGAACCCAGAGAAGGGCGCCCGGTGGTTCCAGGTTCCGCACAGGAAGTGCTGGCCGTCAGATCCCCTGCTCCCTCCAGCCCCGGCCTCATGGTTTTAGTTTCTGTAAAGAAACAGGAGTGAAAGAGAGTCATTTCCTAGGCAGGTTGATAAGAAGTCTAGGGGTCCCCAAGGAGAGAGGAGTCTGGAATTCTCAAGGAGGAAGAAAGTGAAGAAGGAAGTAAAATGTTTCCCAGGGAGTTGAATACTAGGTCAGCTTTACTGGGACGGAAAGCCCCCAAATTTTAAAGGGAACAATGGATAATACCAGGTATGTCACCGCAATGTTTGCTCTGCAACCTAAGAAACAGGATCTAGCTCTAGGAAACAGGAACCTGACGCTAACTGCAAATTGTCACCAATGGTTACATAAACCTTACCTGCCTGCCCACCAATCATGCTCTGCCGAGTAGCCTAGTCCCCCTCCTCCCCTGCACAATAGGATAAAAGTCTCCCAGAGCGGGTGTCTGGGGCTCCCCACCTTCGATTGGCTTGGTGGGGGCCCGGATCCGAAATTGCCAATAAACTGCTTTTCTCTGAACTCCGACTGGTGGTCTCTATTGGCAGTTAGTCTCCCACAAGGAGGTGGCCGGGAGGAGGGACCCTGAGCCAGGAAGGTGTCCCACTATTCGGCAACACTGAAAGACAGATCAGGCTGATGGTTAGAAATGAAGGCTGATTAACCAGGAGATTCCTGGATCACGAGGCTGACCCAGCACCACCCCCCAGTGAGGTCAAGCCCCCGAAATGGCACCAGAAGCTGAGATGAAGGATGTGTGAGTCACAGAGGCGCCCTTGGCTCTGTAGCCCAAGCAGAGGGCCAGGACCCCTCCTCCGGCTCTCTAATCTCACCCCATCACCACCCTGCGTGTCACATGGCAGAAAAGCGGGACTTCAAGTATGGCGGAATGTACAGTTTTTTCCAGTCCAAGGAATTTTATGAAAACTACAGACTGAGAGCTTCAGTTTCACAAAGAGGTTTCTCTCTAAGAGCCCTGTTCAGTCCTAGTGTGGATTTATGACGCAGAGGAAAGGACCAGGTAGGACCTACAGGGACACTCAGGAAGATGTCAATGACAGGGGTAAATTCCCGGAGACTCAGAGTGAAGCAATCTGGGCCTCAGAAAGGGGCAAGAGGCCCTGGGTGGGGCGGTGAGGGTGGCGGTGACCTGCCCAGGAACAGAGAGCTGGGAAGGGAGAGCCAGGGTGGTCCCCCTACAGCACAGCGGGAACAGGGAGTCGGGGGACGCACAGGCTGGGGTCCAAGGGGTGGGCATATGGGAGTGACGCCAGGGAGGGGGGGCCGCAGAAACAAGAAAGCAGGCAGACATAGTTCAGAAGCAATATTAAAATTCAAAACAGGGTTTCAGACGTGTATCTCTCGGCCTGCGTTTAAGACACGTGCCAGCGTTGCTCGTATTTCCTTTTCAGGAATGTCGGAACCGGACTTCCTGACAGCAGTTACACCTGTTTGCTCCACAGATTGGCGGGCAGTTTCCAGAAGATACTGCATGTCACGTTTGTTACCTTGAGTGAGAAGTGATGGGAAGCTTGGTACACATCTGTCTCCACCACTGTTGACGGGAAATACCACCACTGACTTTGCACGTCACCCACCAGGCCCCCAAAGAGAAACCTCCAGACTCATCTCTGTGCTAGAGACGTGGTGGGTTCCAGCGTCAAAGAGCCGGACCATGTGTCCCGCCAGCGTCGCCCACAGGCAGCACCGCTGGCAAGTGGGGCCGGACGACCGCTCCTGACGGGCTCCTGGGCGCCTCCCGAGGGGCCGGCTGCGCCTCCCTCCAGTAGGAAGCACAGACACCTCCGGGCGGGCTGCCTGTCTCCAGGGGGACAGTGCCTGCCTGCTGAAGACTGGGGTCACAGACTCATTCAGCCCAGGAGGGCATAAACCATGACAACCGGAGGAAGACAGGAAAAATCTCTTTGGGAGTGAATCTAACCTGGCCTGGGGAATACAGGGAAGAGCATATGTAGAAACGAAAGTGAAAATGCTTCACCAGCCATTTCATAGAATTTTCCAGACCCAGCGGAGACTTTGTCACAGTGGGAGTTTAGGTGATTCCTGTATCCCCCACCACCCTGACCCCTACCCCCGGCCAGAGATTACCTGCTCTATGAGCATAACCAGGACCCCGGGACCCCAAGTTGGGATCTCTGGATGAATCTCAGGCGATTGTGCACACACCCTGGCGCTAACTGCTGTTGCTGATCACATTACATGTGAATTACATACATGAAATGGAGCGTATGTATTGTCCTGCATAAGGCGAGGTTCCAGGACATATTTACCCTGAGTTTGTGGTGATCGGTTATCGGAAACCAAGACACCTGTTTACACACAAGCAGTCAGTCCTGGCTGCCAGGTCTCATAACCGGTGACTCTGGGCAACAGGCCCCAGTGGGTGAGAGCCCCTTTCCCTGTGCACCCGCCGCCAACACTTCTCTGAGCTGGACCCACGCACACTCAGCTCTCAGAGCCTCAGAGCTGCATGCCAGGGGCAGGGCAGGTGTGACCCAGCTCTAAGCAGGGGAGACGGGGCTGAGGAACCAGGTGGGTCTGCGCCGAGAACCGCAGAGAGCGCCCGACTGCTGCTGGCCCGCCTTCAGGTTGCTGTCTGCACCACCATCCAGAACAGAGGTCCACAGAAAAACAGTGCAGTTCATGGCGAAGAAGAGCCACATTTAATTCCCCCATGCCCTCAGTTGGTTTGCCAGAAATTTTACCTTCATTTTCCATTCTAAGTATTCCTTAACAAAAGAAACATCTTGTTCAGTTCAGTTCAGCCGCTCAGTCATTTCCAAGTCTTTGTGACTCCATGAGCGCAGCACGCCAGGCCTCCCTGTCCGTCACCGATTCCCGGAGCCTGCTCAGACTCATCCAGTTGGTGATGCCATGCAACCATCTCATCCTCTGTCACTCCCTTCTCCTCAAGCTCTCAGTCTTTCCAAGCATCAGGGTCTTGTCCAATGAGTCAGTTGTTTGCATCTGGTGACAAAAATATTGGAGCTTCAGCTTCAACAGCAGTCCTTCCAATATTCAGGACTGATTTCCTTTAAGATTGACTGGTTTGATCGGGCGCAGTCGAAGGAACTGTCGAGACTCTACTCCAGCACCACAGTTCAAAAGCATCAATTCTTTGACGCTCAGTCTTCATTATCATCCAACTCTCACATCCATATATGACTATGCGAAAAACCATAGCTTTCCCTAGATGAACGTTTGTCAGTAAAGAAATGTCTCTGCTTTTTAATATGCTGTCTAAGTTGGTCATAAGTTGTCATCCAAGGAGCAAGCGTCTTTAAGTTCACAGCTGCAGACACCACCTGCAGTGATTTTGGAGCCCAAGAAAATGAAGTCTCTCACTGCTTCCACTGTTTTCCCATCTATTTGCCATGAAGTGACGGGACCAGAGGCCATGATCTTCCCTTTTGAATGTTGAGTTTTCAGCCAACTTTCTCCTTCGTCTCTTTCACTTTCATCAAAGGCTCTTTAGTTCCTCCTCGCTTTCTGCCACAAAGGTGGTGTCATCTGCATAGCTGAGGTTATTGATGTTTCTCCCAGCAATCTTGATTCCAGCTTGTTACACACAAATATACAGGTTTAATTGTCAATAGATCCCTTAACTTAATTTCAGCATGCAGTTATCAAAAGAAAAGAAATAGAAACAATAGAGAGAAGTAAGAGCATGCACATCACCAAAGTGGGTTCCCTGCTGACATCCAGACGTTACCATCCCTGGGAAATCCCAAATAGTCTGGCCCCCAGCTAGGAAAGGATCCTGGGCTGTGCGTCTCCCCCAAGGGTGAGACTTCCCACTGCGGTTATGGGGCTGCCATTAACAATCCCAGGCTGCACACTGATATCAGCATCGTTCTGTGAAAAAAACGCAGCTCCGGTCTTTTTCTTCAACTGTTACATGCTGTTGGTTTCATCTCGTGAGTCAGAAGATTCCTTAGACTGGGGCCTAATATCAGGAGCTAAGAAATTCCAAGACCCACTGCTTTCGAATCTAAAGTGCCCCTTGACTTGCTGGTAACGATTGCCATGCTTGCAGGCAGGTATGAGGTGCAGGCAGGGTCCAGGGTCTGAAGTCGCTCAGAGGTATGCGGCCCTTTTTCTGAAGCGTGAACCAGGCTTCCTCCACTTTAATTTCCCAAACGTGTCAAACTCGGGAGATGGGGGAAGACAGGGAGTACAGATGTCGGCAAGAGTGTGAGTGGGATCACACAGGATCTGTCCTTTTGTCCCTGGAGGGTCTCACTTGGCGTCTATCCTCAGGGCCATCCATGTCAGAGCCTGGGTCCCGCTTACCTTCCTCTTTTAAAGGCTGGATGCGTCTCCGTCGTGTGTAGAGACTACACTCTGTTACCATTTGTCTCCGCACGGACACGTGGGACGCTTGCACTCTTGGTTGTTGTGAATAATTTTGCTAAACACACGGGTCTGCAAGTGTGTGTCTGAGAGGCTGCTCTCAGTTCCTCTGGGCCACAGCCAGAAGTGGAACTGTGCCTCTCGCGGGCCTTCTGTGTCGAGGATTTGAGGAATGGCCATTTTGTTTCAGACTCATTTTCATAAGCAGATGGATCATCATGGGCTCTTTCCTCCAGATTCCCAGTGGATGGCAAAGCGCGTGGCTCTGCGGTTCTGGGACCACTCCATGAAGCTGAGGAAGGGCTGCCTGTGCCTCTGGGGGCTCCTCGGGACAAAAGCAGGGCTGGGTGGGTAAGGTGGGGATGGGGGCGCAACCGTGTCACCCAGCAGCTCTGCTGCTCGAGGCTTTATTTCACTTGCTTTGCTCAGTCGCTAATTTGGGTCCGACTCTGTGGCCCTGTGGACTGTAGCCCACCAGGCTCCTCTGTCCACAGTGTTTCCCAGGCAAGAATCCTGGAGGGGTAGCCATTTCCTCCTCCAGGGCATCCTCCCAACCCAGGGATCAGCCTTCATTTGCTGCATTGGCAGGCGGATTCTTCACCCAGGAAGCCCACAGGAGCACTGAGGGTGAGCCAAAGGCCAGAGGACATTGACCCAAGGACGCTGGCTCGGAAGAAAGGTGCCTATTCCTTCCCAGGAGGGCGGAACATGCCACCTGCACCTGTGACCTCCGATAGCCAAGGAATGTTGCAAGTAGAGGCAGAGCGAGCTGCCAGGACCGCCAGGCCCTCCTTCCGGGAGGCTGAGAGGGAGGAGTGGAGCCACAGGGCTGCGCAGTGCAGGCTCTAAAGCAGAGAGGCCCCACTTTCCGGCGATTTCTGGGGTTTGAGAGCGAGGAAGGGATTCTGGGGTTTGAGAGCGAGGAAGGGAAGGCAGACTGTGCCCTGCGCCAGGAGGTGGGGGAGGGACGAGCTCTGTGCAGCTGAGTCCACAGGCCTCTGGAGGAAAGCGCCTCCTCCTCAGGGGACCTCAGTCATTCTCAGCTGACTAGACCAGGCCCCCAAGTGCTGGCGGCCAGTCTGCACTCAGAGTCGACTCATTTCATCCTCATCTCCTGTGAAAACTACCTTCACGGCAACATCTCGATGGGTGTTAGACCAGTTAACTGGTCCTCTGAGCCAGTCAAGGCGACACACAAGATTACCTGTCACACTGGGCTACCTCGTTTTTCTGGTGGTCATGTATGGATGGGAGAGCTGGACCATAAAGAAAGCTGAGTGCCAAATAGTGATGCTTTTGAACTGTGGTGTTGGAAAAGACTCTTGAGAGTCCCTTGGACTGCAAGGACATCCAACCAGTCCATCCTAAGGAGATCAGTCCTGATTGTCCATTGGAAGGACTGATGCTGAAGCTGAAATGGCAATACTTTGGCCACCTGATGGAAAGATCTGACTCACTGGAAAAGACCCGGATACTGGGAAAGACTGAAGGGAGGAGGGGAAGCGATGGCAGAGGATGAGATGTTTGGATGGCATCACCGACTCAATGGATATGAGTTTAAGTAAGCTCCGGGAGTGGGTGATGGACAGGGAGGCCTGGCGTGCTGCAGTCCAGGGGCTTGCAAAGAATCAGACACGACTGATGCACTGAAATGAATTGAACTGGACTACTTCTTTCTGTCATGGAAACACATGCAGTGTGGAGTTCATAAGGCAATTATGGATTATCCCAACCGAATTGTTTGTATTTTCATGTGAAAAGATTGGATTGAGAAGATCTTCCATTTCTCAGGATTTGCTTTGAGCTTACCTGGTACTCAGCATCTGAAAAAGGACTATTTTTCTCCATAAAGAATTCTGTAGTCCACGGCAGGCCTGGCTCTGTAATTTGCAGGGCTGGTGCAAAAGGGAAATGCAGGACTCTCTCTCAAAAGCTATAAAGAATCTGAAGATGATGAAAGCAGAGCACTGAGCCGGGGGTCCTTCTGGGGGGCCCAGGAGGCCCACCGGCCACCCCTCCTTGAAGCCAGAGCTGGTCACAGAAAGATCAACTGGGAGGATGGTAAGTGACAGTGAGCGTGGCTCGGTCACGTCTGACTCTCTGAGACCGTGAGTCTCTGGGACTCTCCAGGCTGAAATCCTGGAGTGGGAGCCAGTATCTCCCGGGAACTTCCCAACCCAGGGATCGAAGCCTGGTCTCCTGCACAGCAGGCGACTCTTCCCGGCCTGAGCCACCAGGGAAGAACTATGACCCAGTGAGGAATTCCGAGTTTATTGATTACAAACACACGGGAGATTATAAGGCAAGTCTATTTAAAATTTTTAATAAGATCATATTGAAAAATATAGTTTGAGGAAACTGCCAATGACATTTGACGCAGTAGATCCAGCTGAGAAAGTGATAGGCAGAGGCCGAGGTGTGTGACAGGTTCTGTGACACCCGGGACCATGGTGTACATCCTCACTGGTCCCTGCTGACGGCCTGATGGGGAAGAAGGACAGAAGCCTCAGACTGCCGGGGTCCAGCCCCGGTGGGTCTACAAAATTTGAAGTGTGGACAGCGTTTTGAGGAAAGATTTATTAATATAGATATATAAGATTCGATTAAGAAGAAATAGTGTAGTAGGAAAATTAAGTGGAGAAAGAAGGCTGAATAACTTGGCTTGCAGGGAAGACCAATAAAATCTCAGGACAAGAGATTTGCACCATCTACGTAGGGCCTCTGGCATCCGTTTGAATATCGGAAAGTGCCCCGGCTTGGGTCCTCTTTCTTACGGATCTTAGAAGCCAGAACAAGTAAGTAGACTTGGCGAGCCCCTCCCCCCACCTCGCCCCACCCCAGTCCAGATGGGAATTCAGCCTGAAATTAGAGTGAAGAGGAAAAGGAGAGAGAGACACACACACACGAGGGAAACTAGTCCAGCGACTAGCTTCGGCCTCTATTGTCTGGAAAAGGCCTTTTATACCTTTTTGATTGTACATAGAGATCAATGGGTAATACAAAGTTATGCAGTGTTAGTAGCCCAGACTCATCAAAACCAGGCTTTTCTCTCTGTATACCTAATTGTATACACAAGTCTTAGGTGATTTACATTATCTTCTGGCCAAAAAGGGCCAATTAACATTTTACAGCCTTTTTCCGATAAGGGTTTGTCAACCAGACGATAAGGGTTTGTCTACCAGATGACTTATTTGTGTTGATCTTCCCAAAGTCTGGTGTCACTCTCAGAAAAGCACTAAATAAAGTTACATTCTTACATAGCAGAGATACAGCAACTTATAACAAGTAAAGGGAGTACAGTGATTTACAGCAAAAGAGAAGCAATTAACTCAAAAGTCTAGTGTTGCTAACATCAAAACTACTATATGTTTTTTCTACATCCTGATTACATTGACTAACATCCTCCCAGGTGCCTAAAAGATAAAGAATATGGAGGTCTGGCAACAGTCCTTGAGTCAGCAGTGAAAATCCATCACCAATATGGTTTTTAGTTCTCTAGAAAAGGCTCTGTATCTTTAAGATGCTTTTAAGCTTTGTGCCTCTCGCGGTTGGGGGGCTGTAAGCAATTCACAAGCTGTGAGAAGTCTGGGGAACCTGTTAGGCAAGCTAGAGAGCTATCAGAGGGGGTCTAACTGAAACACCCCTTTCAAATGCAGAAGACTAAAGCCCTGATTTGAGTTTTTCCCAGAGAATATCAGAAGAGTAGAAAAGCAGAGTGCAGAGCCAGCAGCTTCTTATTTTTTGGGGGCTGGATGCTCAGGAAATGCCATGGGGAACCCCTGAAGCTTGATCACACCTTGCATATGCCAGGCTTCCTTCCACATGACCTTGTCACGGGCGGGATTCCTCACACTGGCCCCCGGCATCAGACCCTGGCTGGACAGACAGCTCACTTCAGGTGAGAGTGGGCACAGGCTGGGGGAGGCGGGCACTGACGCCACTGGCCCCCCTGACCGCTCCCAAGGGCACCATCTCTGCAGCCTGTCTCTCCTCACGGCTCATGTGCTGATTCGGGCACAGCAGAGACAGTTGACTAGAGACAGGCTGAGAATGCGGGTCACACCATTAGGTTAGAGGGAGCCCAGCTCCTGATGACGCCACAGGGAGGCCAGTGGACCCAGCACCACTCTCCACCTGAACCTCAGCATCGGCTGGGCGCAGGTCCCACGTCTCAGCAGGGAACATGGGCGGCTGCAGAAAGCTTCAAGCAGTGTAGCTGCTCATTCTTGTCCGACTCTTTGCGAGCCCATGGACTATAGCACGCCAGGCCTCCCTGTACATCACCAACTCCCAGAGTTACTCAAACTCACGTCCATCGAGTCGGTGATGGCATCCATCCATCTTATCCTCTGTCATCCTCTCCTCCTCCTGACTCCAATCTTTCCCAGCATCAGGGTCATTTCAAGTGAGTCAGCTCCTCGCATCAGGGGCCAAAGTACTGAAGCTTCACATTTAGCATCAGTCCCTCCAGTGAACATTCAGGACTCATTTCCTTTAGGATGGAATGGCTTAAACCTTAGCTGCTTCTTTTTCTCCAGTACGAGCGCAGGATGGAAAGTCACCCGGCGTGCATCCATGATGTGGTCTGAAACGCTCCCGTCTCGTGAACAGGACCTGTCTGCTCATCTCTGACCCCGGGGGCAACTGAACATGCTCAGGGAGTGTGGACGGCCAAGCACTTGAACAGGCCTCTGACCACAGACCCTCCAATGCAGACACAGTGGCTCGGGAAGGGCTTCTCCCAGTCTGGGTCCAAGGCCCTCCCCTCCTCTGCTGCTTTCTGGAGGGCTCACGTTCAGGGGTCTCTGAGGCCCGCCCCCCCCCCCCTCCCCCGTGGCTGCCGTAGCCTCTGCTTTGCTCTGGTCTCAGGAGCAGGGCCACTGAGCAGAGGAGACAGGGAAGCCCGCTCATCCTTCCTGGCCCAGAGCAGAGCGCTCTCCCCGAGGGCCTGGACAGGGCGGGCAGAGGGAGGACCCAGAGAGTAGGCAGCCAGTGCTCCCCACTGGCAGGACTACTGAGCGCCCGCCTCCGATGGGAGCTGCACCTCTGAGAAGGCAGGGGACATGAGAACACACAGGCGCACACACAGAGAGACATATACATAGACACACATACACACACACATAAGCAGTCCCAAACAGCCTTTTATTTGAGGACCTTCACCAAGGACACTTGGAGTTTCAGGCTCTTCGCAGAGATTGAGAAGAGCCGTGAGGAGCACCGGGGTGGGGGATGGGGGTCACCACCTCGTCACGGCGAGCAGAAGCGGCCGCAGAATAGGATGGCCCCAGTCCTACCATGCTGGATGAAGAAGAGGAAGGGGCGGTCGGCATAGAACATGGGCCCGCTGCTGAGGGAGCGCGTCATGACCAGTGCCCCTGTGGCGGCCGCGGCCTCCGTGCCCTCCTCGGTGACCTCCACGAAGGACTTGTGCATGACCTTGGACAGGTGCAGGCCTCGCCGGGACGACATCCCTCTTAAGTCGGCCCGGCCTCTTTGAAGGCATCGATCATGCCCAGTTCTTGGAGTAACTCTTCCATGTCGTAACTCTCCTCCAGCGTGAACCGGGGAAGAAACACCTCCACTTCCTTCTCTTCCAGGAGAGCCGGCTTTGTCCACGCAACAAATTTCTCATAGGTCAGGGCCTTCTCCACCTGGAGAAGGTAGAAGATTCAGGGTCTGCAGCAGCCCTGCCCCCGGGACCCGCCTGTAGTGACCCAAACACCACACCCTGCGGGTGCAGGGGGGCCTGCCAGCTGCACACAAGTTCCCAGAGCCCAGTGCTCAGCAGGGATGTGGACGAGAACCGAGCCCCCAGACCACAGCTGTCGGGTTACCGTGTTCAAATCAGTGTTTTCACTGGGCAGCAGGATGACCATCTTCAGCTCGTGGCCGACGTAAGGAAGCACCAGAATCTGGGTGCTTATTTCTCTAATGTAGGTTATTTTACAGGTGGACTTCTTGACCATCATTTGCACAGGTTTCTCCACGTTCTATAAAGGAAATGGATAAACCTTAGCTTGAAAACAAGACCCATGGACACGCTAGATGAGTCATTGGAGCCGTCCACCTGCGCCCACACACTCTGTCTTGTCTTCCAGACCCACCCCAGCTCCGCATCATCAGCTCGTCTGCACCGCTCCAGCTCCCACCCCTGGTTCCCAGTTCTCAGGCCTCAGGCTGCTGCTCTCCTGCTGACCCAGGAGGGCTCCACCCGGACATTCCCGGCAGGACCTCTCCCCCGGCTCCTGCCGGCCTGACATCTCCATCTGGAGCAAAGGGGCCTCCAGGGCAGCTCACACACTGGCGGCTCGTGTTCCCCTCCACCTGATCCATCTATACTTTCCCACCTCTGCTCATGGCGACACCACGCATCCCGCCATCAAACCCTGGAGTGTCCTGGGTGCCTGTCCCTCCCGCCCACAGCTGACCCATGAGCAGCCATGCTGGCTCCGGTTTTAAAGACAACAGGGCTGCCCTGGTGGCTCAGGGGTAAATAACCTGCCTTCCAATGCAGGAGACACAGGCGCCAGCCCTGGTCTGGGAAGACCCCGCAACCCAGGGGGCTTCTAAGCCCATGGGCCACAACACTGAGCCTGAGCTGAGAGCCGGGAGCCGCAGCTCCTGTGGGCATGGGCCTGGAGCCCGAGCTCTGCACCAAGAGAAGCACCAGCAGGAGAAGCCCGAGCACCGAGCCAAGGGGGCCTCCGCCACGGCAGCTGCAGGAAAGGCTGAGCGGCAAGGAGACCCGGCACAGCCAGAGTAACAGACACAGCGATCAGAAAACACAGAGCATCTGCCGTGTGCTTCCTACCCCCACCGCCCTCAGCCCAGCACGGTCCTCAGGAAAACTTTCAAGAAACCTCCCGGCTCCTCCACTAGCGCTGAGGGGCTCTGGGAATCAGAGCCACTGTGAGAGGCCACGGGCTCTGTGGAGAGCTCAGAGGAGGGACACAGGAACCAGGAACCCGGGCTAGGGAGACTGCTAGGGAGGCTCCTGGACGGCCCTGCAGAGAAAGGCGGCTGTGTAGGTAGCTCCTGATGGGAGGGGTCAGACGGTAGGACCCAAGCCCATGAGCTTCAGAGCCACAGTCTGGAGTTTGAACTGGGTCTAGGGGGCCTCTAGCAAGACCAGAGACCTGCGAGCTGCCCAGTGGGATGTGTGATACAAGATGGAACACCTGCCGCACGGACCGCCCCCTGATGATATAGCAGAGGAGGAGTGGGGGACAGGAAGCCAGGGTTTGCCCGCATCCACATCTGGGCCGCCAAGGCCACAAGGGGCTCAAACTCCTTAAGGTCAGCCTCCTGGCACGCTCCGTAAACCAAGGGACCCCCGGGATTGTTTCCAAAAACTTCCTTGGCTTTATGAAACATTCTTGTTCACCTTGCTGACTCTGAATGGCCTTTCCTCAGTGAACTCTTTGTTAAACTGTTCATCCCAGTTTCCTTTGAAGTAGATGGCATTCACAAGAACCAGACGTGTCATGGGGTCAAGAGAATTTTCAGGGAGTAAGTCTCTAATTTTATCTGCAAGAAGATTTAAAGAACCAGTTAGCCAACAGGGTTTCCTGGTGAGGTGCTGGGCACAGTGTTTACTGGTCCATCCCCTGGAGGAGTCAGTGCCCAGATCAGAGGGTTCACTGTCCCCCAGACAACCACGCGCAGCGAGTTGTCTGTTTACTCGATAAGCTGGGCCCCACTCTTTGTGACCCATGGACTGTAGCCCACCAGGCTCCTGCGTCCATGGGGCTCCCTGGGCAAAAACACTGGAGCAGGTTGCCATTTCCTTCTCCTGGGATCTTTCTGACCCAGGGATCCAACCCGCCTATCCTGCATTGGCAGGTGGATTCCTTACCATCTGAGCCACCAGGGAAACCCATGCAGGGAGCCTGGCCCCAAAAGCAAGATCAGGGACAAAACCCTTAAAGTCTCTGCTCAGAAAAATACCATGAGTTGCATAAAACACATAAAGGGAACAAATAGTAAGGGCAGAATTATTCACAGGGACTGAAAAAGGAATGTTCAGACTACAGCTGAGGGGACCCTCCTGAAGAGGAGAGGTAGAAGCCAGTGTGGAGAGCACGGAAAGGAAGAAGCGCAGGTGAACCAGGGCTTGACCGCGTGTCCTGCAGTGATGCTCAGCGACCCACAGAGCACGCGCTCTGCTGGACAGGCAGGGAGGTGGGGCCTCATCCAGAGTCTTCCTTCCACCCTTTGTGAAAAGTCAGACTATAGGAACATTAACAGCAACAGCCAAAAGTCAAAGTGTGATTGCTCTGAAGAGTTGGACCAAATGTTGATGAGGAGGGGGAGAGCTAGAGAAATTGACTGCTGATTAAATTTCAGAAGTGGATTTGAAAGTTCCAGTTCTTTAGAGAAAAAAGACATTTCTGTTTACGTTTGATGGTCTTGAGAAAGAACTGATGGATAATAAGACCGATTCAAATACTGTGCAAACAGAAGTAGTGACACGTCCTCACCTTCTGTCTTTTCGGCTACCCAGGTGTTTATGCGATTCCTGGACTCCTCCGTAGCGCTGACAAAGTCCAGCTCTTCCACCTCTGCTTCGTAGAACACGCGGCAGGCATATTTGAAAGACTAGGAGACGGAATGACAGAATCACATGGCTACAGAAACAGACAAGGCCGACAGCTGACTTCTTCACCACCCATAACCTCAACACTGATCATTTGACAGTTACTTGTATAATGTACAAACGAATGTGCGCAATTAACCTTCAATCCAGTTTTTCATGTTTCAGCTACGTTAAATAAAGCACAGGCTTCCCAGGTGGCACAGTGGTAAAGAATCCGCCTTCCAGTGTTGGAGACAAGGGTTTGATCTCTTTCTGGGAAGATCCCCTTGAGAAGGAAATGGCAACCCACTCCAGTATTCTTGCCTGGACAATCCCATGGACAGAGGAGCCTGGTGGGCTACAGTCCACGGGGTCACAAAGAGTCAGACACAACTTGGTGACTAAACAACAACAACACAACCATTCAGGGCAGTGTGGCCACACTGCCGCCAGCACGCGTTCCGGCTTCCCTCCTGTGTGACCCTGGGAAGGTCGCCGCGTCTCTCTGGCTTCCTTGCTCCCTGGAAGCAAGGACGCAGCAGTAGCTACGTCTCAGAGGTGCTCTGAGAACCAGGAGAATTGGCTCTGTCCGATGTCACGTGGCTGAGTTCTCCCCATACCGTGGACCCTGTGTCTCGTGGTCCGGGTGCCTCATTTCGTAGAACCCTCACATCATTCAGGCTCTCCCAACCTACCGCTCCACTCTTAATTGGGGCTTTTGAAAAAGACGTCAGTGTCTCAATCTAAGGAAATAGTCTGGAAGCAAAGTGGTCACCTCCAAATCGATACCTCATCATACCGCTGGTGATTTCAACAGCTTTAAAACACATCTGAAAATAAATGCCTATGTCTTAAATTACTGTTTAGTAAGTAATGACCAGTCAAAAAACAAACTAAAGGAATATTTAATTATACACTGCGACTGATATTGGATCCTTGGAACCTGATCACTATGAAATCACTGACAAATATTTTGAATGTTTGATTTTATAGCCCATATCAAAATAACATTTGAAACAATGCTTTTCTTCAAATATCCACTAGAAAAGAAAAGAACTTAAGGAAAATTAGCCAATTCTTTGTGTTTATTGGGAATTTTTCTTTATTGTATATCTAAGGCTTACACAAATATGTCAATACCAGAAGAAGGAAATGGCAACCCACTCCAGGATTCTTGCCTGGGAAAGTCCATGGGCAGAAGGGCCTGGAGGCTGCAGTCCACAGGGTCACATGCCTGAGCATGCAGGCATAAGGGTGGAGGGAGAGGGGCTGGTAGCAATAAACTTGGAGAACTAATAAAAAGATGACAATAAACTAGCATGTAGCTAAGACTGAAGAAAATAAGTAAACCAGGTTGTAAAAAAATTCATGCAAAGCTGTACAAACCTTACAAATATCTGACCTCATGCTGACTACGTTCACTCTATGCCACCTGCTCTAAAACAGCTAGAGTCTGAAAGAAGCGTGAGAAATAATGAAAAAAGTCACATGACAGAATGAGGTTGCTGTCCCAGACACACAGCGACTCAGCTAAGAAAAGGCAAGCAAAAGCCCCAAAGTGAAACTGCACAAAGGACATAGAAATAGGCGATTTTCAGAAAAGAAACAAATGTTTGATCCACATGAAAGCTGCTCAGTCTCATGAACAATCAGAATGTTAAAGGCTCAGCACCTGTAGCGCTGAGCAGAGGGTGGACGTGCCCACCCGCTACCCTTCCTGAGGACGGGAAGGGCTGAAGCCAACGGGGCGGGAATGAGGCAGAATTCACTGATATCTGAGAGCCTTCCTCTGTCGCTTCCTTCTAAAGTCCATTTGAGTAGCACGCACACACAGGACAGAACCACCTACCCACACACACACACACACACACACACACACACACACAGAGTCCGTGCCGGCTCGCCCCAGGCTGATCCCCACCCCACGCCCACCCGGGGGCTGGTGTCTGCGTCTCGGTACAGCCACCCCTGAGCGTGCCGCCCACCACCTTGAGAAAGGGTGAGGAGGACACATTCTGCTGCTGAGCCTGAAGCTCCGGCACTGTGGCCACCAGATACGAAGAGCCAACCGTCGGAAAAGACCCTGATGCTGGGAAAGATCGAAGGCAAAGGAGAAGGGCCCACAGAGGACGAGGGGCTGGATGCATCACCAACTCAATGGACATGACTCTGAGCAAACTCTGGGACGTAGTACAGGGCAGAGGAGCCGGGCCTGCTGCAGCTCACGGGGTCACAAAGAGTCAGACACGACTCAGCGACTGAACAACAGCAGGCACACATGCGCTGAGATGCAAAGACTTTCTCTGTGTGCAGGGGACAAGCCCTGATACTGGCCGTGGGGGCAGGGTGAGGAAGAGACTGGGAGGACTCTGGCCTTGTCTGCGTTTATATAATAACACACTCACAGATCACTTGAGGTGTGTATGAAAAAAATTAAAAACCATGGAAGCACTGTAATTAAATAGAACCAGAGTAAAAAGACAAAACTTAAAAAAAATTCTGCACAGGAAAAGATAATCAAAATATTTACAGGTATAAAAGAATTTAACAAGTCTCACAATGCACAAAAAATTCCAACAGGTGAAAAACAACACCAGACATATTCTATTCGATCACTTCCCTGTTTGGGCAACTCACCTGCAAGTGTGGTATGATCCCTGTTAGTTCTCTGACAATCATCTCATCGAAGCTTCAAGAACACGTGAACAAGCTTGTTACAGGGCTCCTCTTACAGGCAATGACCGAATGGTTCCAGGAAGCATGAGGGCATGTCTGGGGGTCCCACATCCTGCCCACCGTCTGTGTCTCAGCCCACAAGGCTTCTCTGCACCACAAGGCCCGCCTCCCGTCTGCACAGGACCTCGGTCTCTATCTGCTTCGGGCTATCGGGAAAATGACTTACCAAGAGGAAATCGTAAGTCTTCTCTCCAAAAGCCTGTTGGCGGTTCTGAGCAAGTACTGTGTGCTGGTCCATTTAACTTCAGTAAGAAGCTTCTGGAAGACCTGGTGGACATCTTCATCTTCGCCACTGCTCTTGCTTAGAGAAAGCATCTGAAATCATAAACAGATAAAACCCACAGCTGCAGTACGCCCTGACTACAGGGAATGGACGTAGCACTAGAGTCAGCCTAAGCACCGCACTGACCTTCACCGCAGCTTAAAACAAGACTCACGCAAATAGTCACAGTGGCTGTGGGAAGGCCCCCGGCCCGCCTCCCGCTCGGGCTCGGGCAGCGACGTGGGCGGAGAAATGCCCCTCGGCGAGCCTAGGGCCCTGTGCTCGCATCTGCCTGCAGACACAGCTGCGGACAGGCCTCCCGTATCTGCACACGCAGGCCACGTCCTCGGTCTGGACTGGCCTCAGGACGGGCTCCGACCAGCGGGAGACAGGAGAAGCGGCTCTTCGGGGCCCGGGCCTTTGTAGAGGCCTGGCACCTCCACGTTTGCTGTCTTGCCCCCTGTTGCCAGGGTGCAGAAACGCCCAGCCATCCTGCTGGGGCCTTGTGACAACGCGGCCGAGCGGACACACAGAGGAGAGTGCCTCGTGGGATCGGGGCCGCTCCTTGATCACGAGGAGCCCAGCGGGCACCGTGCGGCCAGGCCACAGAGTCCCAGGCATGGTCCCGGTCATTCCTGGTCGTGGGGGGTTTGTCTGGGAGCCACAGAGAGAAGGTCCAGACAGCCGTCCGGTGCGTTTCCACAGTAACACGAAGCTAAAGCCTGGGCACCACTTTGCACCCAGTGGCCGGCAGAGGCCGGGGGCAGGGGGGGCACCACTGCCGGAGGACAGGAGCTCGGGCAGGAGCCCTGGAGAGAGGCCCGTGCAGGGTGGGAAGGCCGGCCCTTCCCCTGGAATCGGAATCTGCACAAGAGGTGCCCAGAGAGGGCGGCCCCTTCAGAGCCTGGGAGACAGGGAGGGGAGACAGTGCCGAGCTCAAGAGGGGACTGCTCCCTTTTCAGCAGGACTTTAGGGAATGCGAGCGTCTCCCAGTGGCGCAGTGGGAAAGGATCCACCTGCCGGTGCAGGAGACAAGACTCACGGGTTCCATCCCTGGGTCGGGAAGATCCCCTGGAGGAGGACATGGCAACCCACGCCAGTGTTCTTTCTGGAGAACCCCATGGACAGAGGAGCCTGGAGGGCTACCGTCCTCGGGGAAGCTAACAGTCAGAGACGACTGAGCAGGAGCACCCGCGTATTTGCGTCCTGACACTGGCTGGGTGGGGGTGCAAATGTTTCTCTCTCCCAGCCTCTCCAGCTGGCACAGGACCCCGAGACTGATGGCTTCAGGGCAGAGGTCAAACTCACGGCCCAGGCTCAAGGGCGGGATCAGGACTCTGTCAAACCTGGAGGCCCTCTGCACCCCAGGACGTTGGGAAGGGGAAGGGTAACCCACATGCGGGAAGGCTGTGACCCTAAGGGGCCAGGGGTGAGTGCCCCTTCACCACTGTGGCCCAGGAGCTGGCGTCCACACCCTGTGCAGCCCGCCCGGGGCTGGCTCTGGGCATCTCGGCAGGACGGGCCTCGGCCACCAGGGCCTTGAGCAGCGGATCTGAGCAGAGGCTCAATGAACGCTTGCTCATTCAAGCCTATCCTGCTGGAATCGGGTGCTGTGCTGTCAGGAGCCCCAGGCCACACGCCAGACACTGGAGGGGGGCCCAGGGAGGGGGCACACGGGCGAATAGGCCTGTATGTCGAGCAAGGCCATTGGGATTCGGATCGCGGATCCTGGCTCACAGGCCAAAGAAAACGCATCAGACGCCGCCCACAAGCAGCTTTTTGAACCTACCTGGCACATCTGGGCTGCGGTGTTGCCCCTGGCCCCCATGAGGACCATGGCCAGGGCAGAGGAGAGGCTTAGGGGCGAGATAAACACATTTTTTGAGTTGTCCTCACCCAGCTTTTTCAGAAGGGTCAAGGCAAAGGTGCCGTTTGATGCTGACAGCACATCCATGGTGGCCAGGCTGAAAGGATGGATTTAAAATCAGTGTCACGCAAATTCAGGCCACAGGTCGACCGCGTCTCACTCTGCTCTTAACTGTTGTTAGCACTGACGCTCTGCTTCGATGAGCAAACAGGAACATGCACAAAACTCGGTTTCCTCGGGGTTTCCCCTGCCGCCCCAGGCCCAGGCCCTGCTGATCCAGCTCCGGACAGGGCCTTGGGATGCACCCACGTCCACCTCCAGAGCCCTGCCACGGAGGGCATCTGGTCTAGAACAGAACACTGTGGGAATGGGCTGGGGTGCATGAGGGATAAGGGCCTTCCTGTGCGTGGTGGGAAGGGATGACAACTGAGCCTGACACCGACCTGGAGAGACAGAGCAGGTGAGCACAAAGAAAGGGCCCGAAGCTGCAAAAGGCCCTGCAGGCTGGCAGCCACGCTCCAGGCCCTGTGTCAGCTCCCTGATTTCTGCTCTCTGCATGAGGACGGGGACACACCAGGTAATCTGTGCTCCTGATGGCGTGCAGGGCAGCTCACCCCAAAACACTCCACTGCAGCACAGTGATTACTCTGAAGTAAAGAGACTATGCCAAAGCCTTTGAGCGTGTGGATCACAATAAACAGTGGAAAATTCTGAAAGAGATGGGAATACCAGATCACTGATACCAGATCACTGACCTGCCTCTTGAGAAACCTATATGCAGGTCAGGAGGCAACAATTAGAATTGGACACGGAACAACAGACTGGTTCCAAACAGGAAAAGGAGTACGTCAAGGATGTATATTGTCACCCTGCTTATTTAACTTCTATGCAGAGTACATCATGAGAAACCCTGGGCTGGAAGAAGCACAGGCTCGAATCAAAGATTGCCTGGAGAAATATCAATAACCTCAGATATGCAGATGACACCACCCTTATGGCAGAAAGTGAAGAGGAACTAAAAAGCCTCTTGATGAAAGTGAAAGAGGAGAGTGTTGGCTTAAACGTCAACATTCAGAAAACGAAGATCATAGCATCTGGTCCCATCACTTCATCGCAAATAGATGGGGAAACAGTGGAAACAGTGTCAGACTTTATTTTGGGGGGCTCCAAAATCACTGCAAATGGTGACTGCAACCATGAAATTAAAAGACGCTTAGTCTTTGGAAGGAAAGTTATGACCAACCTAGATAGTATATTCAAAAGCAGAGACATTACTTTGCCAACCAAGGTGTGTCTAGTCAAGGCTATGGTTTTTCCAGTGGTCAGGTATCGATGTGAGAGTTGACTGTGAAGAAAGCTGAGCGCCAAAGAATTGATGCTTTGAACTGTGGTGTTGAACAAGACTCTTGAGAGTCCCTTGGACTGCAAGGAGAGCCAGCCAGTCCATTCTGAAGGAGATCAGCCCTGGGATTTCTTTGGAGGGAATGATGCTGAAGTGTATCTCCTGTACTTTGGCCACCTCATGCGAATAGTTGATTGAATAGAAAAGACTCTGATGCTGGGAGGGATTGGGGGGCAGGAGGAGAAGGGGACAAAGAGGATGAGATGGCTGGATGGAATCACGGACTCGATGGACGTGAGTCTGAGTGAACTCTGGGAGATGGTGATGGACAAAGAGGCCTGGTGTGCTGCGATTCATGGGGTCGCAAAGAGTCAGACATGACTGAGCGACTGAACTGAACTGAAAGAAACTTGAGAAACAGTTGGTGCAAAAAGCATACTCTTCTTCTGTTCCCCTTGAAAGCTGAAAATAAAACTCCACGTAGAAATACCCTCCCTGTACCAGGAGGTAGAGAGACATCTTTACAGCCAAAGAGGGGATCACACGGCTAAAAAGGCTGCACAAGAAATCAGCGAACCTGGTACCTCATGACCTTGCTGCTCCAGGCAAACCCCCTTGTCTGTCAAATCTTCACACACACTCGCTGCCTGCCTTGTCACTTCTTGAGCCTTATATGTTCGAGGTTCACACAAAATTCAGTGGGGTTGGTTTTCTGCTATTGATTTGTCTTAGGTCACTTTAATTACTAGACCAGCCAGGAAGAACCTAGAGGAGAAGAAACACTATCCCTACACACATTCTCTTCCATCTTAAATATCCAATTTGTTGCTTTCTAGCTAAGTCGAATCTGACATTTTGTGACTCCATGGACTACAGCCTACTTGGCCCCTCTGTCCATGGATATTCCAGGCAAGAATTCTAGAGTGGGTTGCCTTTTCCTTCTCCAGGGGATCTTTCTGACCGAGCGATTGAATCCGATGCTCCTGAATTGCAGAAGGATTCTTTCCACTGAGCCACCAGGACAGCCTTAATATCCAATACCTTAACACTAATATAGAAAAAAGCAAAAGTTCCCTGTCTTCAAAGGCCACAGCGAGGCTGGTAATAGTTCTTTTTCTGCACTGACAACAGTTGCTGATGGTCATTAAAGGTGAGAGCATACCCACTCCCTGTAAAACCACTAAACTCAAAAGGAAGGAATGAAGCAGTGAGGCCCAGAGGTTTGTTCAGGATACTCTGATGGCAGAAAAGACGTGAATAGTGAGATAAGGGAAGAGCCCACGCTGATGCAGGCCCGAAATCAAACAGGAAGCGCCGCTTCGTGCACTCCCCGCGGCACTGACACAGAACACCAGAGGCAGCACCGAGCTCCCCAGGCAGGGACTCGCGAGGGTCCTGGTGCCCAGGGCTAGGGTGAATTGCTCTGCTGGTTCAGGCCCTGCAGACTCAACTCAGGAACAAGGCAAGGAAAGCTATCAGAAACAACACAACGTGAGCATCATTAGCAAACTCTGTGATGCCTGACCTGCTGAGCAGCCAGAATCCAGGAAGCAGTCCAACACGGGGGAAGGAAGGGAGCAGAACCTGCTCCCAGAAGAGCTGATCAAAAAGCAGCGTAGTTCCCCTGGGCTCCAAGGAGCAGAGTGAGAGCTGAGCTCCAGGTCATGACTCTACAGGCCACCCTTCACCACTGTGGCCCTGCCCCCTCCCCAGAAAAGACACAGAGAGAGGAGGGGGGGCCGCAAACTAAAACATCCTTTCCAAATAGAAACCTGAACAGTTCGAGAACCATTCATTTCCAATGGGGACAAAGTGAGACAGGAATTTCCTCTCGCACTGTGCACATGATGCTGTAAAGTGGTGCCCAGTGTTTCCAGTGTAATTAGGAATTGCTGTTTGTCACTAAGTCATGCCCGACTCTTTTATGACCCCGTGGACTACAGCCTGCCAGGCTCCTCTGTCCACGGGATTCTCCAGGAAAGAACGCTGCAGTGGGTTGCCAAGCCCTCCTCCAGGGCTCTTCCTGACCCAGGGTTCAGACCCATGTCTTTCACGGTCCTGCATTGGCCGGCGGGCTCTTTACCACTAACGCCTCTAGGGAAGCCCCCGTGGTGGATCAAGGGTGCCTTCATTCCCCAGGAAGTCTGGTTTACTGGAGACTTGGCTCCTGTGTTGTCCCCGCCTGGTCTGTGTGTGTGTGTGTGTGTTATCTAATGTGTAATCCGGATGGTTCCTTCTCCTCTATAGGTTTACTGAGGGGATCACGTCAACTGACGCCTGGCCCACAGTCGGTGTTCAATAAGTGGTGAACAGAACTGCACACACCTTTCCTTCTTCTCATGTCCAGAAGGCCTGGTGGTGTAAGGTGTGTGGGCTTCCCGGGGGTCTGACAACAACCCCTTTGTGGATGTAGCCGGCTCTCAGTGCAAACAGAAAAGAACAGTGGTCCCAGTGACGCTGGCTTCCGCTCCTGTCACTGGCTGCAGTGACCAGGCCAGACGCTGAGTTGTAATACAACACTTAGGACTGGAACGGCCTCCTGTGGTTCTAAATACTTAGTTTACATGGCCAAGTAGGACTAAAACCATGGCCTTTCCAGGGGTGGTATAACGCTGAGGGTGCAGTTAGTCACCAGTTGTGGGGACTCCTGGACACGCCACGCCCCAGAACACTGATAACCACAGCCCTTCCTGTTCTTGGGGACCTCAGTCCAAGGGTTGCTCTTCACACACCCTCTCCGCCTCGGCCCTAAAGCACACCAGCGGGGAGGCACGCAGTCTGGCCAGTCCCAGCAGAACCCGGCCTCCCCCAGCAGCTCAGTAATCCTGGCAGCATGTGCAGGTTCATTTCCCATACTTTTTCCCTCAAACTAGAGCTTTATGGGGGTGGGGGGAGAGAAGGCAAGAAAGGAACTCAGGTGCCAAGTTATCTAGCACCCAGGCGCGACGAAAGTTCTCCCAGGCCCTCTTTGGTCCTGAAGATGCCACTCTGGGAATACCGCGCTGCAGCCTGTCTAGCGAAAAACGAAACCAGCCTAACAAGCTCTGAAACGGTCCTCACGATCATCCTCGCAGGCCTGAGGGACCCCGAGCGCAGGCCGCGCTGGGCGGGAGACCGCTGGGCGCCGGTCCGCCTGGGCACTCAGGCCGCCTCCTATCTGGCCTCCGAGTCCCCCGCCCCCGGCCCCCCGGGTCCGTACGCCCGGCGCTCGCCGGGGTCACCTGGGCACGCGGGGCCCGGGAAGGCTGGGCGCCGCCCCCATGCGGGTCCTCCGGTCCCCGGTCCCGGCCGGCGGCGCCGTCTCACTCACCGGGTCGCCACGTCCGCCGCGGCCGCCTGATCCCAAAGAAAACCCAGCCCGGCCCGCGGCCCCGCCGCCCGCCTCGCGCGCAGCCCGGTTCCGCGCCCCAGCATCCCCAAAGGTACCTGAACGCGGCCGGAGCGGGCTGGGCATGGACGGAGGCGCCGGGCCTAAATACCGCGCCCGAGAGGGGCGGGCCGGGCCGGACCGGGCTGGACAGAGAGGGACCAGCCCAGAAGGGCGGGGCCGAAGGCTGGGCGGGGTGGGCAGGGCAGGTTCGAAGGGCTGGGGTCCAGCCAGAGGGCCGGGTCGAGCTGGAGCGCCTGGGTCGAGCGGGAGGGGCTGGGCCGAGGGGAGGGTCGGGCCTGGCCAGACCGGGCCGAGCCGGACCGGAGGGCCCGTGCCGCACGGTTGCGGCGGGGCCCGAACAGCAGGGGCGAGCCAGGCGCCAGGCGAGCCGCGCGGGTCCGGTGCGGGCCCAGTGCGAGACCGCTACACGGGGCCGCAGCAGGAGAGAGGCTCGGCCCTAGGAGGCCTTCTGCGGGCGAGCCCCGGTCTTCGCGGGGCGCACGGGCTGATCTTTGGTCCGTAGGGGCGACGCCCGGACACCTGGGCTTGAGTCTCTGCGCGAAGCCAGGCGCGCTCCTCCCGGTGCACAGAGGCCCCTGTGAACCAAGCGCGGTGGGACCCTGGCCTGCCCGCCCAGCACAGCCTTGGAGGGCGGACAGGGCGCCGGTGACCGCAGTGGGGAAATGAGCAACCTCGTCTGAAACATGACAGGTTCAGTTTGGAAACCTGGGAGACCTGGGGGCGTCCCTGGTGGCTCAGGAAGTAAAGAATCGGCCTGCAGAATAGAAGACCCAGGGTCCCTGGGTGGGGAAGACCCGCTGGAGAAGGAAAAGGCAGCCCACTGGAGTATCCTTGCCTGGAGAATCCCATGGACAGAGGAGCCTGGTGGGCTGCAATCCACGGGGTCACAGAGAGTCGGACAGGACTGAGCGACTCTCACCTTCAGATAGCATAGTGCTTTCTCCACCCTAAAGCCTAAGCCAGGGGCTGTCAGCAGCGACCCTGTACTCACCTCTGGCCGGATGATTCATTGCTGTGGGAGGGCCATCCTTGCCCCTCTACCCACTAGATGCCAGCAGCAAAGCCCTGGTGTGAGTGCCTTAGTTTTATTTTTGGAGTAGTAAACATTGAGGGTTGTCCCAAGGGCATGGCTTGGTTTCATTGAGTTAGACAAGGCTGTGGTCCTAGTGTGATTAGATTGAGTAGTTTTCTCTGAGTATGGTTTCAGTGTGTCTGCCCTATGATGCCCTCTTGCAACACCTACCATCTTACTTGGATTTCTCTTACCTTGGCCGTGTGGTATCTCTTCACGGCTGTTCCAGCAAAGTACAGCCGCTGTACTTTGACGAGGGGGTATCTCCTTACCGCCGCTTTATTGACTATGCCAAAGCCTTTGACTGTGTGGATCACAAGAAACTGTGGAAAATTCTGAAAGAGATGGGAATACCGGACCACCTGACCTGTCTCTTGAGAAATCTGTATGCAGGTCAGGAAGCAACAGTTAGAACTGGACATGGAACAACAGACTGGTTCCAAATAGGAAAAGGAGTACGTCAAGGCTGTATACTGTCACCCTGCTTATTTAACTTCTATGCAGAGTACATCATGAGAAACGCTGGACTGGAAGAAACACAGCTGGAATCAAGATTGGCGGGAGAAATATCAATAACCTCAGATGTGCAGATGACACCACCCTTATGGCAGAAACTGAAGAGGAACTAAAAACCCTCTTGATGAAAGTGAAAGGGGAGAGTGAAAAAGTTGGCTTAAAGCTCAACATTCAGAAAACGAAGATCATGGCATCCAGTCCCATCACTTTATGGCAAATAGATGGGGAAATAGTGTAAACAGTATCAGACTTTATTTTCTCGGGCTCCAAAATCACTGCAAATTGTGACTGCAGCCATGAAATTAAAAGACGCTTAGTCCTTGGAAGAAAAGTTATGATCAACCTAGATAGTATATTCAAAAGCAGACATTACTTTGCTGACTAAGGTCCGGCTATCAAGGCTATGGTTTTTTCTGTGGTCATGTATGGATGTGAGAGTTGGACTGTGAAGAAGGCTGAGCGCCGAAGAATTGATCTTTTGAACTGTGGTGTTGGAGAAGACTCTTGAGAGTCCCTTGGACTGCAAGGAGATCCAACCAGTCCATTCTAAAGGAGATCAGCCCTGGGATTTCTTTGGAAGGAATGATGCTAAGGCCGAAACTCCAGTACTTTGACCACCTCCTGAGAAGAGTTGACTCATTGGAAAAGACTCTGATGCTGGGAGGGATTGGGGGCAGGAGGAGAAGGAGACGACGGAGGATGAGATGGCTGGATGGCATCACGGACTCGATGGACGTGAGTCTGAGTGAACTCCGGGAGTTGGTGATGGAGAGGAAAGCCTTGAGTGCTGCGATTCATGGGGTCGCAAAGAGTGATACACGACTGAGCGACTGAACTGAACTGAAACATTGAGGGAGGCTCAAATATCTCAGTTCTACCCTTAATTTCTCCAGCCCTTTTCACCCCAGGTTTATTCACTTGGGTCTATCCTTCCAGCTTATCTTTGTGCAGAAATAAACAAACCGCTGACCCTCCGAGGACTCTGCAAGAACACCTGCAGTTGGTCACAGGAAGGGACTTTCCCCTCCTGGCCTGGTGGCCTTAGCCATCCCCTGGCCAGCTCCCGGCTTCTAAAGCACGACTTGCAAGGTGAAGCAAACAGCAGTGCAGAGTTACACCAGAGCTGTATTTCTGCGCGCAACTGATGATGTCAGTTTGCGGCTTTTGACTGTAAGCAGGAGCCCTGAAAATTGCAATTTGAAGTCTCACCCAATTTGTTAGTCTTCCTGGTGCTAACCCTGGCAGAACACCTGATCCTCACTCAGAAAGAAAAGGACATTTTCTTTCCCCACTTGTCCCCAGGTAGGGGGCTGGTTTCTTCTTCCATTTCAAAGGACTCAGCACTTTCTGGAAAGTACAAGTAAACAGAGCCTGTTAGGCATGTATCAGGCAGTCTGAATTTCCAGCCAGTGATCTGGAACCACGAACAAAGGAGGCTGACCAAGGGTCTAAACACAGCTTGTGTCCTTTGTGAACTGGGGATTGTTACAGTCAGTATTTTCATTCGCTGTGCTTTATTTTTGAAAATAACCCTTCTTTCAAATGTTGGAAATACTACATTGGTAAAAATGCATTTAGAAAACACGTCACAACCCATATCCGGGTCACTTAACACAAGTCAGTTTTGACACACACAGCAACTCACCCAGGACCAGACCGCAGAGCAGCCACTAAACGTACCCCTGGGTCAGTCAGCATTCTGTCCTGCTGAGGCTTCAACTCCAACACAGAAGGAGAGGGTGCTCACCTCCTCACAGCAGGTTCTACCGGGATGTTTGCACCACTAATAGGATTGTTTCTGAGTGAATTTTCCAGCATTGCCTGAACTTACTGAGTCGAAATGCTAGAGAATATCTGCCTGATGTCCGTGGTGGAAATGCATGCAGATTGATAAGGCTGTCTGTAAATAGTCCACTGGGAGCTTCGATGCATAACATAAAAAGACTTACCCTAATGGGTGAGACCAGCGATGATTATGTCAATTGCTTACTGAGTCACAGTAATTAAATGGATATTTACTAAACATCCGTAATGCAAAGCTCTAGACTAGTCAGGGTGGAACTTCTGGCCTCCAATGGAGGACATGAAATAAGCTCCAGGAAACAGCTCCAGGCAGCTATCTATACCCGTCTGGCTTCCTGAGAGACAGTGAACCCTGGGACGTTTCCCACAAACAACAGAAGTAATCCAGATGACACAGAGCACACCTGGTTAGCAAGCCACAGTATTTACAAGCTTTCCAGATCTGATGGCCCAGCAGTGCTTGCAGAGAAACGGCAGCAGCCCCGCCAGAGATTCAGCCGCGAAACGTGCTCAAGTCCTGGTCCTTCTGAAACACAGACCAGGCGGGCAGCAGACAGCACATTGTGAGGCCGTGGCCGCAGAGCGGGATCCCTCACATGGACACAGTGCCTGAAACCTTGCCTTTGGGCAGTGTGTGTGCTCACTGAGTCAGAGCCAACCATTTGCAACCGCATGGCCATGTACTGTACCCACCAGGCTCCTCTACTCGTGGGATTTGCCAGGCAAGACTATTGCAGCAGGCTGCCTCTTCCTTCTCCAGGGGGTCTTCCCGACTCAGGGATCGAACCCATATCTCCTGCGTTTCCTAGAGAGCAGGTGGATGTTTTACCAGTGTGCACCTGGGAAGTGACAGGTCATTAAAGAAGCGGGTTAAAATCAGACTCTGCCCAAAGAGAGAAAAATTGATGAGACGGCACCCTCTTTGGGGCACTTGTTGTTCAGTTGCTAAGTCGTATGTGACTCTGTAACCCCATGGCCTGCAACACACCAGACTTCCCTGTCCTTCACCACCTCCTGGAGTTTCCTCAAGCTCATAATCATTGAGTCAGTGATGGCATCCAGCCATCTCATCCTCCCTCGTCCCCTTCTCCTTCCGCCTTCAATCTTTCCCAGCATCAGGGTCTTTCCAGTGAGTCAGCTCTTCGCATCAGGTGGCCTAAGTATTTCAGCTTCAGCATCAGTCCCTCCCATGAATATTCAGGGTTGATTTCCTTTAGGATTGACTGGTTGGCTCTCCTTGCAGTCCAAGGGACTCTCAAGAGCCTTCTCCAGCACGAAGTTCAGAAGCGCCACATGGATTCAGACCCCAGGCTCCTCCATGTCTTCTCTTTCGGGACAGTTTGGAAAAGACCCTGAGCTCCACCCAAGCAGGACAACCCTCTCCCACCACGCTCCTTGCTCCTAGATTTACTGCAAAGACCTCAGCTTCCTTCAGTGCTTTTTGGGGACCTGGGCAAGCAACCTGCCTTCTTTCCAACTAGCAGAGGTTCAGGCACCGACACTGGAATGTGTTTCTCTGGGGGATCACCCAGCTCTCCTTCCAGATGCATAGGGACCACGTGCTAGACAGGACTTCTCACCCCACTGGCACTCCTTCCCTAAGTGCAGCCAGGACCTGCAAGCCGGGTAAACCCAGGTTCCTTCAGTGCCGCCTGATGTTGACGTTTCGGTGCCCCTGCTAGAATTCTTAGGAAAATCCAGCATTAATCTACGGGCTCCACGGTCACAGTTAAGATAACTGACTGCAAGGGGAAGCCAGACGCAGCCAGGCGCGGCCCTCCTCCCAGGGGATAGCATCTGCCCTACAGCTTTGTAAACTGAGAAAAAGAGGACTTCCTTTTTTTTTTTCCAAACCAGAAACCACCTTTTACATTCAGATGCTTGGATCCACAGCATTGTCAGCTACAAATTGGTGCTTTCCGAGGTCTTTCTCTGGTGGAGAAACACCCATCATATAGTAAAGAACCCATCCATGGGGTCCCGAAGAGTCAAGCGTGACTGAATGCCTTTCACTTTGGTTAACCCCAGTGGCGCAGACGGCACAGCGTCTGCATGCAGTGCAGGAGACCCTGGTTCGATCCCTGGGTCAAGTAGACCCTCTAGAGACGGAAATGGCAACCCACTCCAGCATTCTTGTCTGCAGAATCCTGTGGGCAGAGGAGCCTGCTGGTTTAGCAGGATTGAACCCTGTGCTGTGGCTGCCAACCTTCAACTCCCGCTGTGGGTAATTCACGGTGGGGATTGAGGCACTCTGTGCTCAGGGGAAACTGGCGGAACAGGTCTTGGGATAGGGATTTTCAGCAGTTGATCTCATGATCCCACTCCTTGCATCTCTATCTAGAAAAGCACTAAATTCCTTCATGGTAGCATCAGCTGTTTGTGAGTAGCAGAAAACCTCTTATCAGCGTGTGATTGCATTAAACTCCCCCGTTCACCAAAACCAAATATATCAATTTACTCCACTACCTCTTTGCAGCAGTTTCTCAGAGCTATCTCAGGTACTGTCTCCCAGGATAAAACCCTCAGTCAGTTCAGTTTCTCAGTCCTGTCTGACTCTGCGACCTCATGGTCTGCAGCACACCAGGCCTCGCTGTCCATCACGAACTCCGGGAATTTAATGTCAATTAAATTCAATTAAATGTCAATTGAGTTGGTGAAGCCATCCAACCATCTCATCCACTGTTGTCCCCTTCTCCTGCTGCCCTCAATCTTTTCCAGCATCAGGGTCTTTCCAATGAGTCAATTCTTCACATCAGGTGGCCAAAGAATTTGAGTTTCACCTTCAGCATCAGTCCTTCCAATGAATATTCAGGAGTGGTTTCCTTTAGGATGGACTGGTTGGATCTCCTTGCAGTCCAAAGCACTCTCAAGAGTCTTCTCCAATACCACAGTTCAAAAGCATCAGTTCTTCAGGGCACAGCTTTGTTTATAGACCAACTCTCACATCCATACATGACTACTGGGAAAACCATATCTTTGACCAGATGGACTTTGGTTGGCAAAGTAATGTCTCTGCTTTTTAATATGTGGTCTAGGTTGGTCATAACTTTTCTTCCAAGGAGTAAGTGTCTTTTCATTTCATGGCTGCCATCACCATCTGAAGTGATTTTAGAGCCCCCCAAAATAAAGTCTGACACTATTTCCACTGTTTCTCCATCTATTTGCCATAAAGTGATGAGACTGGATGCCATGATCTTCGTTTTCTGAATGTTGAACTTTAGGCCAACTTTTTACTCTCCTCTTTCACTTTCATCAAGAGGCTCTTTAGTTCCTCTTCACTTTCTGCCATAAGGGTGGTATCATCTGCATATCTGAGGTTATTGATATTTCTCCCGGCAATCTTGATTCCAGCTTGTGTTTCTTCCAGTCCAGTGTTTCTCATGACATACTCTGCATATAAGTTAAATAAGCAGGGTGACAATATACAGCCTTGACATACTCCTTTTCCTATTTGGAACCAGTCTGTTGTTCCATGTCCAGTTCTAACTGTTGCTTCCTGGCCTGCATACAGAGTTCTCAAGAGGCAGGTCAGGTGGTCTGGTATTCCCATCTCTTTCAGAATTTTCCACAGTTTCTTGTGATCCACACAGATAGTCAATAAAGCAGAAATAGATGTTTTCCTGGAACTCCTCTTGCTTTTTGATGATCCAGCAGCAATTTGATCTCTGGTTCCTCTGCCTTTTCTAAATCCAGCTTGAACATCTGGAAGTTCACGGTTCACATACTATTGAAACCTGACTTGAAGAATTTTGAGCATTACTTTGCTAGCGTGTGAGATGAGTGCAATTGTGTGGTAGTCTGAGCATTCTTTGGCATTGCCTTTCTTTGAGATTGGAATGAAAGCTGACCTTCTCCGTTCCTGTGGCCACTGCTGAGTTTTCCAAATTTGCTGGCATACTGAGTGCAGCACTTTCACAGCATCATCTTTTAGGATTTGAGATAGCTCAACTGGAACCCCATCACCTCCACTAGCTTTGTTCATAGTGATGCTTTCTAAGGCCCACTTGATTTCACATTCCAGGAAGCCTGGCTCTAGGTGACTGATCACACTATCATGATTATCTTGGTTGTGAAGATTTTTTTTGTACAGTTCTTATGTGTATTCTTGCCACCTCTTCTACTTCTATTAGGTCCATACCATTTCATGAGAACCCCATGAACAGTATGAAAAGGCAAAAGATAGGACACTGAAAGATGAACTTCCCAGGTAGATAGGTGCCCAATATCCTACTGGAGATCAGTGGAAAAATAATTCCAGAAAGAATGAAGGGATGGAGCCAAAGCAAAAACAACATGCAGCTGTGGATGGGACTGGTGATAGAAGCAAGGTCCGATGCTGTAAAGAGCAATATTGCATAGGAACCTGGAATGTTAGGTCCATGAATCAAAGAAAATTGGAAGTGGTCAAACAGGAGATGGCAAGAGTGAACATCAACATTCTAGGAATCAGTGAACTAAGATGGACTGGAATGGGTGAATTTAACCCAGATGACCATTATATCTACTACTGCGGGCAGGAATCCCTCAGAAGAAATGGAGTAGCCATCATGGTCAACAAAAGAGTCCGAAATGCAGTACCTGGATGCAATCTCAAAAATGACAGAATGATCTCTGTTTGTTTCCAAGGCAAACCATTCAATATCATGGCAATCCAAGTTTATGCCCCGACCAGTAATGCTGAAGAAGCTGAAGTTGAATGGTTTTATGAAGACCTACAAGACCTTCTAGAACTAACACCCGAAAAGATATCCTTTACATTATAGGGGACTGGAATGCAAAAGTAGGAAGTCAAGAAACACCTGGAGTAACTGGCAAATTTGGCCTTGTAGTACAGAATGAAGCAGGGCAAAGGCTAATAGAGTTCTGCCAAGAGAACGCACTGGTCAGAGCAAACACTCTCTTCCAGCAACACAAGAGAAGACTCTACACATGGACATCACCAGATGGTCAACACCAAAATCAGTTCAGTCACTCAGTCGTGTCTGACTCTTTGCAACCCCATGAATCGCAGCACACAAGGCCTCCCTATCCATCACCTTCTCCCAGAGTTCACTCAGACTCAAGTCCATCGAGTCGGTGATGCCATCCAGCCATCTCATCCTCTGTCATCCTCTTCTCTTCCTGCCCCCAATCCCTCCCAGCATCAGAGTCTTTTCCAGTGAGTCAACTCTTCCCATGAGGTGGCCAAAGTACTGGAGTTTCAGCCTTAGCATCATTCCTTCCAAAGAAATCCCAGGGTTGATCTCCTTCAGAATGGACTGGTTGGCTCTCCTTGCAGTCCAAGGGACTCTCAAGAGTCTTCTCCAACACCACAGCTCAAAAACATCAATTCTTTGGCACTCAGCCTTCTTCACAGTCCAACTCTCACATCCATACATGACCACTGGAGAAACCATAGCCTTGACTAGCCGGACCTTAGTCGGCAAAGTAATGTCTCTGTTTTTGAATATGCTATCTAGTTGGTCATAACTTTTCTTCCAAGGAGTAAGTGTCTTCTAATTTCATGGCTGCAGTCACCATCTGCAGTGATTTTGGAGCCCCCAAAATAAAGTCTGACACTGTTTCCCCATCTATTTCCCATGAAGTGATGAGACTGGATGCCATGATCTTCGTTTTCTGAATGTTGAGCTTTAAGCCAACTTTTTCACTCTCCTCTTTCACTTTCTTCAAGAGGCTTTAGTTCCTCTTCACTTTCTGCCATAAGGGTGGTTTCATCTTCATATCTGAGGTTATTGATATTTCTCCCAGCAATCTTGATTCCAGCTTGTGTTTCTTCCAGTCCAGTGTTTCTCATGATGTACTCTGCATATAAGTTAAATAAGTAGGGTGACAATATACAGCCTTGATGTACTCCTTTTCTTATTTGGAACCAGTCTGTTGTTCCATGTCCAGTTCTAACTGTTGCTTCCTGACTTGCATACAGATTTCTCAAGAGGCAGATTGATCAAATTGATCAGATTGATTATATTCTTTGCAGCCAAAGATGGAGAAGCTCTATACTGTCAACAAAAACAAGATCAGGAACTGACTGTGGCTCAGATCATGAACTCCTTATTACCAAATTCAGACTCAAATTGAAGAAAGTAGGGAAAACTGCTAGACCATTCAGGTATGACCTCAATCAAATCCCTTATGATTATACAGTGGAAGTGAGAAATAGATTTAAGAATCTAGATCTGATAGATAGAGTGCCTGATGAACTATGGATGGAGGTTCATGACATTGTACAGGAGACAGGGATCAAGAACATCCCCATGGAAAAGGAATGCAAAAAGAAAAATGGCTGTCTGGGGAGGCCTTACAAATAGCTGTGAAAAGAAGAGAAGTGGAAAAGCAAAGGAGAAAAGGAAAGATACACCCATTTGAATGCAGAGTTCCAAAGAATACCAAAGAGAGATAAGGAAGCCTTCCTCAGCGATCAGTGCAATGAAATAGAGGAAAACAATAGAGTTGGAAAAACTAGAGATCTCTTCAAGAAAATTAGAGATACCAAGGGAACATTCCATGCAAAGATGGGCTCAATAAAGGACGGAAATGGTAGGGACCCAGTAGAAGCAGGAATGGTCATTTGACTCCACATGTCTGCGGTGCTGCCTTTGAGAAATGCTGGCTGGACATGTAATCAGCCCCCTTTAATGTCGGGAGCCACCACCCTGGGTCCTCCCTTCCCTTCCCTCGGTTCCTGGGCAGGTCACTACCACCCCCACCGTCCCCCTGCCCCCAGGATCTCTTACCCACTATTGAGTCACACTGAAATGGCCTAAACTCTGAATTAGGAAATCTTTATCCCTATAATTTGAATTTCTACTTAAGTGTCTCTTTATGTCCAACCTGGTCCTGCTATTTGAGTTGACAATCTTCATTATGGAAGGATGCAGCAGTCATGGGGGAAAGAAGTTTAGAGGGAGAAAGGCCTTCAAAGTTCCGGAAAGCTTTGCAGAACAGGGCCATGCTCAGCATTGGTCTTCGTAGGCTGCTGAGAAATGGAACCTGAGTGCCCGCAGGCAGAGCTGCAGGCACAGTCTTTGCTAACAATACCCGTACAGGGCTCACTGGGCTGAGAGTTAGGAGGCCAAGGGGACTGACCTTGGTGGTGGTGGGAGATGGTGCTCTGCCGGGTGACCCAGACCTGTTGGGGTGTGCTTGCCAGAAACCAACTCTGTTTCTTCTCTAGAGCTGAAAGTCAGATCAGGAAGTAAAGACTCTGAAAAACACGGACACCTCCTCCCTTCTGGACAGTGTTGGAAAACTTCCGAAAATGCTTCCTTCTAGGGCCCTTATTTTTCCTTTTTTTGGGCAGGATCCTTCAGATTCAACCAGATAGGAAAATATTTTTCAGATACAATGCTACTTTCTAAAAGTAATCAGATAGGGAAAATTAAGATGGAAGAGATAGCATTTCAAAACCTCTTGATTTTTAATTGATTCTTAAAAGGATTTCATGTCCCCTGTGTATCTTTTGGGGACTTCTCTGGTGGCTCAGATGGTAAAGAACCCACCTGCCGAAACAGGAGACCCAGTTTGGATCCCTGGCTCGGGAAGATCCCCTGGAGAAGGGAACGACCACCCACTGCAGTATTCTTGCCTGGAGAATCGCATGGACAGAGGAGCCTGGCGGGATTAAGTCCATGCATCTACTGTTGGGAGAAGAGGGAGGAAAAAATGAAAAGCTATTTTCTCCTTTCGAGCTCAGGTTTTTCATCCTTGTTTAAACCCATCTCCTACCACGGGGATACAAGCCGGACGGAGGGAAGTCCCTCGGGCCTTGGCACACAGGGGCTGCCTGCGCCTATGGTAGAAGAGAGAGCCCTCTTGTCAGGAGCGTGAAGGCCCAGAGCTGAGGACGAGCGGGCAGAGGCCCTGGCTCCGTGCACAGCGGGGTGAGCGTCCTGCTGGCTCCGGCGGAAGCGCCCTCCGCGAGGCCTGCAACGCCTGGGCCCTGAAGCAGCGTCTCTGAGAGCAGGCAGAGGGCAGGGCGCCTCGCGTTGGGCCTGCGGGCCTCCTCCTTCTCCTCTTGGGGTCAGAGGCGTTCCCCGGCATCTGCCCTGGCAGCTGCGAACATCAGGGGAGGCTGGGGCTGGCACTGCATCCAGCAGCCGTCCCTGGATCACGGCTCACCTGGACTCCCCGGGAGAGAAAGGCCGGCAGCATGATGAAGCCCCCTGCCTCCTGTCCTTCCTTTGGACACGTCGAACGAGGCCTGGCTCCACAGGACTGGACGCTAACTCCTGGGCAGGCAGACAGCTGGCCCGGAGGCCCAGGGATGCCCAAAGCTGGGAGCCACTCTGGGAAGAAGCACCCCATTCAGGGGACTGGGGGACCCCGACACCCTTCTCTTCCACTTGAGCATGCTGAGCTGAGATGTGTGGCTCTCCTCACACAATATCTTCTGACTCGGAGGATTGTGCATGACAGAAACAAATAAACATAAGAAATCCAGCCACTGGCTAGAGATATACGGAAATCACTGCAGATGGTGACTGCAGCCATGAAATTAAAGGACAATTTACTCCTTGGAAGAAAAGTTATGACCAACCTAGATAGCATATTCAAAAGCAGAGACATTACTTTGCCAACAAAGGTCCGTCTAGTCGAGGCTATGGTTTTTCCTGTGGTCATGTATGGATGTGAGAGTTGGACTGTGAAGAAGGCTGAGCACCGAAGAATTGATGCTTTTGAACTGTGGTGTTGGAGAAGACTCTTGAGAGTCCCTTGGACTGCAAGGAGATCCAACCAGTCCATTCTGAAGGAGATCAGCCCTGGGTGTTCTTTGGAAGGAATGATGCTAAAGCTGAAACTCCAATACTTTGGCCACCTCATGCGAAGAACTGACTCATTGGAAAAGTCTCTGATGCTGGGAGGGACTGAGGGCAGGAGGAGAAGGGGACGACACAGGATGAGATGGCTGGATGGTATCACCGACTCGATGGACGCGAGTTTGAGTGAACTCCAGGAGTTGGTGATGGACAGTGAGGCCTGGTGTGCTGCAGTTCATGGGGTCGCAAAGAGTCGGACACGACTGAGCGACTGAACTGAACTGATACTTGAAAAAATATATTAAACGACTTCAGGGCAAATCGTTCTTTTAAAATCTCTGCTTGCCCTGGGTGTTTTCTGTCTTACCCTTGTGTTCGTAGGGCAGGAACCCCCCGAGACTCTGGGATGGGTCCTGCAGTGTTTCTGCAAAGAAAACAGTCTGTGGATCGTCTTGAGGCAGAGCCCGCCACGCGCATGCTCTGAGGTGGGGTGAGGAGCTGGGGCGAGGGGTGATAAGGCAGGTGTGCGGGACAGACGAGGTCTTCTGGATTTAGGGTCTGGCCGGTTTTCCAGGTGGAAAAGCCACTCACATGTGAGAGGTCCCGAGCTGGGACAAATCCAGAACCTGAAGTCACGTTCAGGAGGAGCAGGAGCAGGGGAGACTGCCCAGCACTTCCTGTGCGGAACCCAGAACCACCGGGCGCCCTTCTCTGGGTTCCGTATGCTGGGTGCAGGCCCTTCCCGATCTGGCCTGGCTCGGATTTCAAGGCTCCTTCCTGCCACTGTCTTCTCCTCAATCCCCTCCGGGACACATGGCCCGCCCCCACCTCAACCTCCCGGGACCTCTCAGGTCATTCTCAGAGGACCTGTTCTCTGACAACACCAGGAAGACCCGGATCTAAAATGCTGTTTCCCTCTACATCTGGCTGAAGAGCTTTAACATTTGTGCATAATCGCATCCCCCAGGAAGCCTCACCATCCCTTTAGAAATCTGTCCAGACAGTGCGGTTGATGGTATGGACACAAAATCAAGTCAAGGAGAGTGAGGCTGTCCTACGGCCGGTCACCTAGTGGGGAGCACGGAGGCTCCTCCATAACGTCTGTCCAGAGTGAAGCGTCTGCCGGGGGACTCTCTCGGGGAATCTCTGTGCGGCTGCCACCTTCCAGATGTTTTCTCAAAACAACTAGGAAGTACTTCTGAGCACTTCTGCTGTTCTCATCACCTGGGAGGCACCTCAGATCGGAGGTCGTGTCCTCAGCCAGGTGCCCAGATCCCAGGCCAGTGCCAAGCTCGTGGGAGAGGCCGAGACGTCCCTGCTATTTGAGTTGACAATCTTCATTATGGAAGGATGGAGCACTCAGGGAGGAAACAAGTTGAGAGAGAGAAAGGTCTTCAAAGTTAAGAAAACCAATTAGAGTGATAAAGGTCTTCAAAGTTAAGGAAAAACAGTTTAAAGGAATAAAGGTCTTCAAAGTTATGAAAGAAAGAAGTTTAGAGGGAGGAACGTCTTCCAAATTAAAGAATAAACCAGTTTAAAGTGAGAAAAGTCTTCAAAGTTAAGGAAAAACCAAGTTTAGAGGGAGAAAGATCTTCAAATTTAGGAAAAACAAGTGTACATGGATAAAGGTCTTCAAAGTTATGGAAGCAAGAAGTTTAGAGGGAAAAAGTTCTTCCAAGTTAAGGAAAAATGAAGTTGAGAGGGATAAAGTTCTTCAAAGTTAAGGAAAAACCTAGTTTAGAGGGAGAATGGTCTTCAAAGGTCTGGAAAGCTTTGCAGCACAGGGCCATGCTCAGCATTGCTCTTTGTAGGCTGCTGAGAAATGGCATCTGAGTGCCTGCTGGGGTGCACGTGCCAGAAACCCACCCTGTTTCTTCTCTAGCGCTGAAAGACAGATCATGAAATAAAGACTTTGAAGAACACGGACACCTCCTCCCTTCTGGACAGTGTTGGAAAACTTCTGAAAAAGCTTCTGGAAAACCTCTATAAGGTGCGTGTGATTACACGACACTGTGGTTATGCTCACTGCATTCCTGGGTCGGGAAGACCAGTGCCTTGTTTTTCTTTGTTTTTGGCAGGATCCTTCAGAATCAACCAGATAGGGAAATATTTTTCAGATACAATGCTACTTTCTTAAAAGTAGCCAATATGGAAAATTCAGTTGGAAAAGGTAACATTTCAAAATCCTTCGAGTTTTAATGGACTGTTGAAGGATTTCGTGTCCCCTCTGTGTCTCTTTGGGGCTGCTCTGGTGGCTCAGATGGTGAGGAATTGGCCTGCGATGGCAGATACCCAGGTTCGATCCCTAGGTCAGGAAGATCCCCTGTAGAAGGGAAAGGCTACCCACTCCAGCATTCTGGCTTGCAGAATTCTATACATGACCATACAGTCCATGGGGTCGCAGAGTCGGACACAATGGAGGGACTCTCCCTCTCCCTCTGGCGGGGCCTCAGCTTCTGGCCTCAGCTATGACTCTGACACACAGGCGCAGCTGGGCCGGTGAATCCCGCATGCGGCTCCTGCACCTGCGTCCCACATCCTGCTCTGTTCCTACTTGTCTCCTGGGCACCTTCACTTCATGCTCCGCAAGCACCATGGGTCCTCTTTGTCAGGAGATGCGGGTTTGGTCCCTGGGTCAACAGGTTCCCCTGGAGCAGGAAATGAACATCCTACAGGGGGATTTTCAGTCCATGGTGGGCGACACTCCACGGCGTCTCAAGGAGTCCGGCACGACTGGCCACTGAGCACGGCAGTGCTGCGTGAGACCCTGACCCTCCCCTTCCCCGGCAGCCTCCTTCCCGCTGATCACATCACAGTGAGCACAGTTACCCGATTAGACTCGGAAACGGCTCCTGCATCTCCACTCCTTTCCTGGCCCCTGGCCCCCAGCCCTCCTGGTTCTCACACCCTGTGATGCCCGCCCGCGTCAGCTCGGGCGCCATCCCGTCACGGCTGCACTGCCCAGGCTCAGGCAGGCCTGGCTCCTACCGTGTTCCGTGTACCTGTGGGGCAGTGGGTCTGTGGCACTGGCCTACGCGAGGCAGAAGGCGGGGTGGCTGGCGGCGGAAGTCCCGACGCTGTGAGGGTGGGATCCTGGACTCCCGCGCCCGCTCGGGGTCCTGCGAAATGTATATGCTTCTTGCTGGCGTGTGTTTTGGAGTGGAGAAGAGCTGTCCCCTAACGTGAAACGCCCACTAGACTGTTGATCGTTTTCTTTGATACCTGCAATGTCTTTATGATAAACTGCTTAAAGTTCCTTTTTCTTTTTTTTTTTTTCTTTTTAGGATTAAGACTTTTTAATCTTTTTATGATTGACTGGTAAGGATTTTTATGCTATTACAAGGTGATAGTGAAAGTCAGCTTATGATTATGTGACAGGTCAGTTTCAAAGTCACAGCTCAGGACAAATAGCAAGGACTGCTGGAGGGTCCCAAGGGACAGCGAGTTGGACGCTCTTGAACCCTCCACGCTGCCTTCTGGCTGGAGTTTTAAGCCTTACTGCTGAGGACCAAAGGGGCTGATGAGACCGAGGGAGAGGGATGCCTAGGAGTGTGGAACTTGAGGGGCTTTTCTGATGCAGGCACTTTTAACAGGATCTGCGGATAGTTTCTCCAGAGAGTTACCCATCCAAGTCTCACTCATTCCAGCCTCATCCTGTGCTTGCCTGCGCATTTCAGCTTCGCCTGCCCCACCCCATCCCTCATCCCTGTCCCCTCTTTGACCCGCCCTTTACTTGGAATCATGTGCAGTGTTGGCATGTTAACCAACAACTGCCTCAGGGTGGCCCTCGGGCCCATGTGCTAACCTTCAGGGGCTGTTGGTTCATTGCCAGGCTTGGGTTCACTGCACTCCACCCTGGGCATCAGAACAGACAAGCAGAGGCCTGGGGGCTTCCAGAACTAGCCACCCAGAGAGTCAAAGCCAGTGTTCGTCTCCAAGGCAAACCATTCAATATCACAGTTATCCAAGTCTATGCCCCAACCAGTAATGCTGAAGAAGCTGAAGTTGAACGGTTTTATGAAGACCTACAAGACCTTTTAGAACTAACACCCCAAAAAGATGTCCTTTTCATTATAGGGGACTGGAATGCAAAAGTAGGAAGTCAAGAAACACCTGGAGTCACAGGCAAATTTGGCCTTGGAATATGGAGTGAAGCAGGGCAAAGACTAATAGACTTTTGCCAAGAAAATGCACTGGTCATAGCAAACACCCTCTTCCAACAACACAAGAGAAGACTCTACACATGGACATCACCAGATGGTCAACACCAAAATCAGATTGGTTATATTCTATGCAGCCAAAGATGGAGAAGCTCTATACAGTCAACAAAAACAAGACCAGGAGCTGACTGTGGCTCAGATCATGAACTCCTTATTACTAAATTCAGACTCAAATTGAAGAAAGTAGGGAAAACCGCTAGACCATTCAGGTATGACCTCAATCAAATCCCTTATGATTATACAGTGGAAGTGAGAAATAGATTTAAGTATCTAGATCTGATAGATAGATGCCTGATGAACTATGGAATGAGGTTCATGACATTGTACAGGAGACAGGGATCAAGACCATCCCCATGGAAAAGAAATGCAAAAAAAGCAAAATGGGTGTCTGAGGAGGCCTTACAAATGCTGTGAAAAGAAGAGAGGTGAAAAGCAAAGGGGAAAAAGAAAGATATAAGCATCTGAATGCAGAGTTCCAAAGAACAGCAGAATGCAGAGTTCCAAAGAATAGCAAGGATAGATAAGAAAGCCTTCTTCAGTGATCAATGCAAAGAAAACAACAGAATGGGAAAGACTAGAGATCTCTTAAAGAAAATTAGAGATACCAAGGGAACATTTCATGCAAAGATGGGCGTGATAAAGGACAGAAATGGTATGGACCTAACAGAAGCAGAAGATATTAAGAAGAGGTGGCAAGACTACACGGAAGAACTGTACAAAAAGGATCTTCACAACCTGGATAATCACGATGGTGTGATCACTCATCTAGAGCCAGACATCTTGGAATGTGAAGTCAAGTGGGCCTTAGAAAGCATCACTGCGAATAAAGCTAGTGGAGGAGATGGAATTCCAGTTGAGCAGTTTCAAATCCTGAAAGATGATGCTGTGAAAGTGCTGCACTCAATATGCCAGCAAATTTGGAAAACTCAGCAGTGGCCACAGGACTGGAAAAGGTCCGTTTTCATTCCAGTGCCAAAGAAAGGCAATGCCAAAGAATGCTCAGACTACCGCACAATTGCACTCACCTCACATGCTAGTAAAGTAATGCTCAAAATTCTCCAAGCCAGGCTTTGGCAATACGTGAACCATGAACTCCTGACGTTCAAGCTGGTTTTAGAAAAGGCAGAGGAACCAGAGATCAAATTGCTGACATCCACTGGATCATGGAAAAAGCAGGAGAGTTCCAGAAAAACATCTATTTCTGCTTTCTTGACTATGCCAAAGCCTTTGACTGTGTGGATCACGATAAACTGTGGAAAATTCTGAAAGAGATGGGAATTCCAGACCACCTAACCTGCCTCTTGAGAACTCTGTATGCAGGTCAGGAAGCAACAGTTAGAAGTGGACATGGAACAACAGACTGGTTCTAAATAGGGAAAGGAGTACATCAAGGCTATATATTGTCACCCTGCTTATTTAACTTATATGCAGAGAACATCATGAGAAACGCTGGACTGGAAGAAACACAAGCTGGAATCAAAATTGCTGGGAGAAATATCAATAACCTCAGATATGCAGATGACACCACCCTTATGGCAGAAAGTGAAGAAGAACTAAAGAGCCTCTTGATGAAAGTGAAAGAGGAAAGCAAAACGTTGGTTTAAAGCTCAACATTCAGAAAACGAAGATCATGGCATCCGGTCCCATCACTTCACGGGACATAGATGGGGAAACAATGGAACCAGTGTCAGACTTTATTTTGGGGGCCTCCAAAATCACTTCAGATGGTGACTGCAGCCATGAAATTAAAAGACGCTTACTCCTTGGAAGAAAAGTTATGACCAACCTAGATAGTATATTCAAAAGCAGAGACATTACTTTGCCAACAAAGGTGTGTCTAGTCAAGGCTATGGTTTTTCCTGTGGTCATGTATCAATGTGAGAGTTGGGCTGTGGAGAAGGCTGAGCACTGAAGAATTGATGCTTTTGAGCTGTGGTGTTGGAGAAGACTCTTGAGAGTCCCTTGGACTGCAAGGAGAGCCAACCAGTCCATTCTGAAGGAGATCAACCCTGGGATTTCTTTCGAAGGAATGATGCTAAGGCTGAAACTCCAGTACTTTGGCCACCTCATGGGAAGAGTTGACTCACTGAAAAGACTCTGATGCTGGGAGGGATTGGGGGCAGGAGGAGAAGGGGACAACTGAGGATGAGATGGCTGGATGGCATTATGGACTTGATGGACGTGAGTCTGAGTGAACTCCGAGAGATGGTGATGGAGAGGGAGGCCTGGCGTGCTGTGATTCATGGGGTTGCAAAGAGTCAGACATGACTGAGCGACTGAACTGAACTGAACTAGTAGGTGGTACTCAGTGTTTGGACATTTATTTCACAGTTGACGGAGGAACCAGGTAATAAGCGAGGAAGTGTTTTTAAACATGAAAGCATTGTTTTACTCTGCTCAAATATAGTTTGTAGACTGTGACCGTGTGTTTAACTTGTCTCTCGTATTGTTGTTCCATCGTTGAGTTGTGTCCGACTCTTTGTGACCCAAACAGGCCTCCCTGTCCATCACCAACTCCCGGAGTTCACCCAAACTCATGTCCATCGAGTCGGTGATGCCATCCAACCATCTCATCCTCTGTTGTCCACTTCTCCTCCAGCCTTCAATCTTTCCCAGCATCAGGGTCTTTTCAAATGAGTCAGTTATTCCCATCAGTGTGCCAAAGAATTGGCATTTCACCTTCAGCATCAGTCCTTCCAATGAACACCCAGGGCTGATCTCCTTTAGGATGGACTGGCTGGATCTCCTTGCAGTCCAAGGCATTCTCAAGAGTCTTCTCCAACAACACAGCTCAAAAACATCAATTTTTCACCACTCAGCTTTCTTATAGTCCAACTTTCACATCCATACATGACTACTGGGAAAACCATAGCTTTGACTAAATAGACCTTTGTTGGCAAAGTAATGTCTCTGTTTTTTAATATGCTGTCTAGGATGGTCACAACTTTCCTTCCAAGGAGTAAGCGTCTTTTTCATACCATGGCTGCAGTCACCTTTGCAGTGATTTTGGAGCCCCCAAAATAAAGTTAACCACTGTTCCCACTGTTTCCCCATCTATTTGCGATGAAGGGATGGGACCAGGTGGATGATCCTAGTTTTCTGAATGTTGAGCTTTAAGCCATGTTTTTCACTCTCCTCTTTCACTCTCCCTCAAGAGGATTTTTCGTCCTTCTTCACTTTCTGCCATAAGGGTGGTGTCATCTGCATATCTGAGGTTATTGATATTTCTCCCAGCAATCTTGATTCTAGCTTGTGCTTCATCCAGCCCAGCATTTCTCATGATGTACTCTGCATATAAGTTAAATAAGCAGGGTGACAATATACAGCCTTGATGTACTCCTTTTCCTATTTGGAACCAGTGTGTTGTTCCATGTTCAGTTCTAACTGTTGCTTCTTGACCTGCATAGGATTTCTCAAGAGGCAGATCAGGTGGTCCACTATTCCCATCTCTTTCAGCATTTTCCACAGTTTATTGTGATCCACACAGTCAATAGCTTTGGCATAGTCAATGAAACAGAAATAGTTTTCCTGGAACCCTCTTGCTTTTTCGATGATTCAGTGGATGTTGGCAATTTGGTCTCTGTTACCTCTGCGTTTGCCATAGCCTGTGTTTGCTGTGACCAGTGTGTTCTCTTGGCAAAACTCTATTAGCCTTTGCCCTGCTTCATAGTAAAAAGAGGGATTACAGATCCCGTGGGACCCCCCAACCTCTACCCTACCTGCTGCCAGACCACGGGGATCCTCCATTTGCTCAATCCATAGAGAAAAAACCTGCTTACTCCTATTTCCAACCTTGTTTTGTGTTTTCTCCTTAATATAACAAACATCCCAGAACTGTCTGGCATTTGTGGAAAGCCTGTGTATGAAATGATCCAAATATTACAAACACCAACCACGGCAACAAAAACCCCAAGAGAAGAGAGACAATGCGAGGCCCAGAAGACGATACATCAGACCGTGACTGACACTCTCCAGGGAACTGGAGCGGAGGGCAGGAGAGAAGAGCAGAGTTCTCGGAGTCTTTAGCAATGAGGGATTTAACAGCTAAGGCTGGAGGAAAGCACTGGAAAAATGGGAAGACAAAGTCAACTGTATCTTCCAAAAATAAAGCAAAACATCACGGAGATGGAAAATGCAGGAGGGAGGCAGATGAGGGCAGAGCTCTCTGCCCGCAGCAGGCAGCCATGCCTTCCCAAGTGCCCTGCAGATGACAGCTTCTGCAGAAGCCTGTAGGCGGTGCAGAGAACAGTCAGTCCACAGGGGTGACAAGGGCCTTAAAAGCTTCCAGAGGGGAAGGGGAAGCTTCTTGAGCTGCCAGGTTGAAGCAGGCAGGGGTTAGCCCCTCAGTGGGGTCTGACTCCTTGGGACCCCATAGACTATACATTGCCAGGCTCCTCTGTCACAGAGAATTCTCTGGGCAAGAATACTTGAGTGGGTTTTCATGTCCTTCTCCAAGGGATCTTCCTGACCCAGGGATCGAACCCACGTCTCCCGTGTTGTAGGCAGATTCTTTACCATCTGAGCCACCAGGGAAGCCAGGTTGAAAGTGCCCACCAAGTGCACAGCCAAATGAATAAAGCTGGCCCATTCGGGGACAGACACAGCTATGTGACATTGAGACTATCAGTGACACGGGTCAGAGGTCAAGCGCTTCTGCCTACTGGGGGAGGGGAGGAGGGACAGGACTGGGGTGGCTGTGTCCTCAGACTTCAGGCTGGGAAGCCAAAAGCAGCACCTCTAAGGTCCAGTCCGGAGGCAGAGTGACCCGCAGACCACTCCGGATGCTGCCACACCATCCGTCGCAGGGGAGGCTGGAATAAAGACGTGTCCATCATGCTGGAAGTCAGGATGTGCCTGTTCTGTCTTAGAACATCCTTGGACCCTTGCTTCCCCAAAGGAGGGAGGAAATCGCCAAGGGGGGAGCACGGGGCCCAGCGCAAGAATGGGCGGGGGTCCCGAGTGGACCGTGCCGTGAGGACTGCGGGAGCCTCACAGCGCGAAGGGGGAGGGGCAGCCCCGCCCGCGCCTCGACGCCCGCGGGTGAGGACGGTGGGGGAGAGGGGGTGAGCGCTTCGCCTGGCGCCCCGTCTCCAGGCCGCGTGTGAGCAGCTTGGACAGAGACTTCTGCCCAGCGTGGCCTCAGCAGCACCAAGACTGGCCGCTCATTGCGGACTCGAGGGTTCAGTTTGCGCTTTACAGCTTTTCCATTAAAAGGGACCGAGAGAGGGCCTTCCCTGGAGGTCCAGGGGTTCAGACTCTGCACCTTCACTGCTGAGGACCCGGGTTCAGGCCATCCTGAGGGGATAAGGTGAAAAGGAAAACAGAGAAACCAAGAGAGGGGCTACACTTGGTGTCTTGGGACTTGAAAAAGCATATTCTAAATGGGCGTAAAGGGGGAAATGGCAACCTCTCCTTTATTCTTGCCTGGAAAATCCATGAACAGAGGGGCCAGGTAGGCTGTAGTCCATGGAGTCACAAAAGAGTTGGACATGACTAGCTAGTAACCAAATTGGATATTAAAGGTGGAAGAGAATGTGTGTGGGGAAATGTTTCTTTTCCTCTGCAATCTTCCTGCTTGGTCTAGCAGTTAAATTGACGTAAGACAAATCGAAAGCAGAAATCCAACCCTGCTGAATTTTGTGCGAACCTCGAAGATACAAGGCTCAAGAAGTGACAAGGCAGGCACCATGTGTGTGTGAAGACTTGACAGACAAGGGGATTGCCTGGGGCAGCAAGGCTGTGAAGTAACAGGTTTGCTGGTTTCTTTTCAGCCTTTTCAGCCTTGCATTCCCCTCTTTGGCCGTAAAGATGTCTCCTACCTCCTGGTACAGGGATGGTATTTCCACGTGGAGATTTATTTTCAGCTCCAGGGGGAACAGAAGAAGGGCTGCGTACGCTTTTTGCACCAGCTGTTTCTCAAGTCTCTTTACTTCAGAGCAATCACTGTGCTGCAGTGGAGCGTTTTGGGGTGAGCTGCCCTGCACGCCATCAGGAGCACAGATTACCTGGTGCGTCCCCGTCCTCATGCAGGGAGCAGAAATCAGGGAGCTGACGCAGGGCCCGGAGCGGGGCTGCCAGCCTGTACAGCCTGCGGCTTCGCAACCTTTCCTCAGACTCACCTGCTTGTTTCTCCCAGGTTCTTATCTAGGACTGACGCTGCTTTCTGCTGGAGAACTGGGGATCTCTCAGCTGCCATCCCTTCCCACCAGGCAGAGAGGCCCTGAAGCCTTGGCACACCAGCCCCTCCCCACAGTGGCCTGTTCTGGACCAAATGCCCTCCGTGGCGGGGCTGTTGACCTCCGAGGCCGGGCCCTGGAGGTGGACGCGGGCGCGTTCCAAGGCCTTGTCCAGAGCAGGTTGAGCAGGCCCTGGGCCTGGGCACAGGCCCTGGATTCGGGCTTTGGCACAGGCGGAGGTCCCAGAGGAGGAGACCTTGGCGTCAGGGGGCTTGTCTTTAAGGCTTTCATGCTTCTTTGTATGGGATTTGACTTGTTTCTTATCTCAAGCCTTCAGGTTATGCTAAGCGGGATCTTTCTCTCTCTTTACAAAACATTCAACTTGTGTAATTGTGTTTGGATTGATCATTTTGAGTGATTCTTGTTATAAAATGATACCTAGAGGACTTAAACACAATAGAAATGGGAGCAAAAGCCAACAGCTCCTTCCAAAACCTTCCCTGGCCCAACACCCTCTCTGTGTCACCAGCATCTCTGAGTCGAGTTCACGTGTCAGAAGCCCACAGTGGGGATCAGAGCCTACCACCTCGCCCCCGCAGGGAAACCGAGTTTTGTGCGAGTACCTGCTTGCTGGTCGAGGTAGAGCGTCAGTGCTAACAACAGTTAAGAGCAGAATGAGACGCAGTCGACCTGTGGCCTGAATTTGCATGACACTGATTTTTAAATCCATCCTTTCAGCCTCGCCACCATGGATGCGCTGTCAGCATCAAACGGCACATTTGCCCTGACCCTTCTGAAAAAGCTGGGTGAGGACAACTCAAAAACGTGTTGATCGCACCACTAAGCCTCTCCTCTGCCCTGGCCATGGTCCTCATGGGGGCCAAGGGAAACACCGCAGCCCAGATGTGCCAGGTAGGTTCAAGAAGCCCGGTGTGGGCGGCAGCTGATGCTGTATTTTTTGGCGGGTGAGCCAGGATCCGCGATCCGAATCCCAAAGGCCTTGCTCGACATACAGGCCTACTCGCCCCGTCTGCTCCGTACCTAGGCCCCCCTCCAGTGTCTGGCGTGTGGCCTGGGGCTCCTGACAGCACAGCACCCGATTCCAGCAGGATAGGCTTGAACGATCAAGCGTTCATCGAGCCTCTGCTCAGACCCACTGCCCAAGGCCCTGCTGGCCGAGGCCCGTCCTGCCGAGACGCCCAGAGCCAGCCCCGGGCGGGCCGCACAGGGTGTGGACGCCAGCTCCTGGGCCACAGTGGCGGCGGGGCACTCACCCCTGGGCCCTTGGGGTCACAGCCTTCCCGCATGTGGGTTACCCTTCCCCTTCCCAAGGTCCTGGGGTGCAGAGGGCCTCCAGGTTTAACAGAGTCCTGATCCCGCCCTTGAGCCTGGGCCGTGAGTTTGGCCTCTGCCCTGAAGCCATCAGTCTCGGGGTCCTGTGCCAGCTGGAGGCTGGGAGAGAGAGACACTTGCACCCCCCCACCCAGCCAGTGTCAGGACGCAAATACGCGGGTGCTCCTGCTCAGTCGTCTCTGACTGTTAGCTTCCCCGAGGACGGTAGCCCTCCAGGCTCCTCTGTCGATGGGGTTCTCCAGAAAGAACACTGGTGTGGGTTGCCATGTCCTCCCTCCAGGGGATCTTCCCGACCCAGGGATGGAACCCGCGAGTCTTGTCTCCTGCACCGGCAGGTGGATCCTTTCCCACTGCGCCACCTGGGAGACGCTCGCATTCCCTAAAGTCCTGCTGAAAAGGGAGCAGTCCCCTCTTGAGCTCAGCCTGTCTCCCCTCCCTGTCTCCCAGGCTCTGAAGGGGCCGCCCTCTCTGGGCACCTCCTGTGCAGATTCCGATTCCAAGGGTAGGGCTGGCCTTCCCGCCCTGCACGGGCCTCTCCAGGGCTCCCGCCCGAGCTCCTGTCCTCCAGCAGTGGTGCCCCCTGCCCTCCGGCCTCAGCCGGCTGCTGGGTGCAAAGCGGTGTCCAGGCTTCAGCTTCATGTTACTGTGGAACCACGCCAGACGGCTGTCTGGACCTTCTCTCTGTGGCTCCCGGACAAACCCCCGCGACCGGGAATGACCGGGACCATGCCTGGGACTCTGCGGCCTGGCCGCACGGTGCCCGCTGGGCTCCTCGTGATCAAGGAGCGGCCGTGATCCCGCGAGGCACTCTCCTCTGTTTGTCCACTCGGCCGCGTTGTCACGAGGCCCCAGCAGGATGGCTGGGCGTTTCTACACCCTGGCAACAGGGGGCAAGACAGCAAACGTGGAGGTGCCAGGCCTCTACGAAGGCCTGGGCCCGGAAGAGCCGCTTTTCCTGTCTCCTGCTGGTCGGAGCCTGTCCCGAGGCCAGTCCAGACTGAGGATGTGGCCTGCGTGTGCAGAGGCAGGAGGCCTGTCCGCGGCTGTGTCTGCAGGCAGACCGTGAGCACAGGGCCCTGGGCTTGCCGAGGGGCATTTCTGCGCCCACGTCGCTTTCCGAGCCCGAGTGGGAGGCGGGCTGGGGGCCTTCCCACAGCCACTGTGACTATTTGCGTGAGTCTTGTTTTTAAGCTGCGGTGAAGGTCAGTGCGGTGCTTAGGCTGACTCTAGTGCTGTGTCCATTCCCTGTAGTCAGGGTGTACTGCAGCTGTGGGTTTTATCTGTTTTTGATTTCAGACACTTTCTCTAAGCAAGAGCAGTGGCGAAGAGGAAGATGTCCACCAGGTCTTCCAGAAGCTTCTCAATGAAATTAATAGGACCGGCACACAGTACTTGCTCAGAATCGCCAACAGGCTTTTGGAGAGAAGACTTATGATTTCCTCTTGGTAAGTCATTCTCCCGATTGCCCGAAGCAGATAGAGACCGAGGTCCTGTGCAGACGGGAGGTGGGCCTTGTGGTGCAGAGAGGCTTTATGGGCTGAGACCCACATGGTGGGCGGGATGTGGGACCCCAGTCACGCCCTCACGCTTCCTGGAACCGTTCTGTTAGTGCCTATAAGAGGAGCCCTGTAACTGCCCTGTTCACATGTTCCTGAAGCTTCAGTGAGATGATTGTCAGAGAATTAACAAGGTTCATACCACATTTGCAGGTGAGTTGGCCCAAACAGGGAAGTGACTGAATAGAATATTTCTGGTGTTGTTTTTCACATGTTGGGAATATTTTGTGCATTGTCAGACTTGCTCAATTCTTTTATACATGTAAATATTTTGATTATCTTTTCCTATGCAGAATTTTTAAAATTTTTTGTCTTTTTACTCTGGTTCAGTTTAATTACAGAGCTTTCCTAATTTAAAATTTTTTTTCAAATATAGCTCAAGTGATCTGTGAGTGTGCTCTTATTATATGAAATGCAGACAATGCCAGAATCCTCCCACTCTCGTCCATGCCCTGCCCCCACGGCCAGTATCAGGGCTTGTCCCCTGTACACAGAGAAAGTCTTTGCATCTCAGCGCACGTGTGCCTGCTGTTGTTCAGTCACTGAGTCGTGTCCGACTCTTTCTGACTCCGTGGTCTGCAGCAGGCCAGGCTCCTCTCCCCGTACTACATCCCAGAGTTTGCTCAGAGTCATGTCCATTGAGTTGCTGATGCATCCAACTATTCCATCCTCTGTCGGCCCCTTCTCCTTTGCGTTCGATCGTTCCCAGCATCAGGGTCTTTTCCGACGGGTCGGCTCTTCGTATCTGGTGGCCACAGTGATGGAGCTTTAGTCTCAGCAGCAGAGTGTGTCCGCCTCACCCTTTCTCAAGGTGGTGGGCAGTGCGCTCAGGGGTGGCTGTACCAGGACGCAGCCACCAGCCCCGGGTGGGCGTGGGGTGGGGGCCCAGGCCAGCCCAGCCCAGCCCAGCCCAGCCCAGCCCGAGCCGGCAGGGACCGTGTGTGTGGTTCTGTCCTGTGTGTGCGTGCTACCCAGATGGAGTTTAGAAGGAAGGGACAGAGGGAGGCTCTCAGATCTCAGTGAATTCTGCCTCATTCTCACCCCGTTGGCTTCAGCCCTTCCCATCATCCTCAGGAAGGGTAGCGGGTGGGCACGTCCACCCTCTCTTCCATTCTACAGGCCTGAGCCTTTAACATTCTGATTGTTCATGAGACTGAGCAGCTTTTCATGTTGATGAAACATTTGTATCTTTTCTGAAAATTGCTGTTTTATAGGTCCTTTGTGTAGTTTTACTTTGGGGCTTTAGGTCTTTTTCTTTTTTTTTAAATCAGTATTCTTGCCTAGAAAATCCCATGGAAAGAGGAGCCTGGTAGGCTGCGGTCCATGGGATTGCTGAGGGTCGGACACGACTGAGCTACTTCACTTTCACTTTTCACTTTCAAACACTGGAGAAGGAAATGGCACCCCACTCCAGTGTTCTTGCCTGGAGAATCCCAGGGACAGGGGAGCTTGGTGGGCTGCCACCTAAGGGGTCACACAGAGTCGGACACGACTGAAGCGACTTAGCAGCAGCAGCATTCGTATGTTAAGATAGCGATCTTATTCTGTTATATGATTTTTCATTATTTTTCACACTTGTTTCAGACTCTAAATGCACTGTTTTAAAACAGGTGGTGTAAAGTGAATACAGTCACCATGAGGTCAAATATTTGTAAGGATTCTACAGCTTGGTGTGAATATTTTCACAACCTGGTGTACTTGTTTTTATCAGTCTTAGCATTTGCTGGTTTACTGTTATCTTTGTAGAAGCCTTAGATACACAGAAAAGCAAAATTTCCAATAAACACAAAGAATTGGCTAATTTTCTTTAACTTCCTTTTTGCTGGTGGATATTTGAGGAACAGCATTGATATTTAAATGTTATTTTGATATGGTATATAAAATCTAAAGATGAGAAATATTTGTCAGTTATTTCATAGTGATCGAGTATTCCAAGGATCCAATACCAATCACAGTGTATGATTAGATATTCTTTTAGTTTGCTTTTTGACTGGTCATTACTTACTAAAGAGTAATTTAAGAAGCAGGCCCTTGTTTTCAAATGTGTTTAAAAGCTGTTGAAATCACCAAGGGTATGATGAGGTGTCCACTTGGAGGTGACCACTTTGCTTCCAGACTGTTTTCTTAGACTGAGACACTGACATCTGTTTAAAATCCCCAATTAAGAGTGGAGCAGCAGGTGGGCAGAGCCTGAATGATATGAGGGTTCTATGAAATGAGGCACCCGGACCACGAGACGCAGGGCCCACGGTGTGGGGAGAACTCAGCCACGTGACATCGGACAGAGCCAATTCTCCTGGTCCTCAGGGCACCTCTGAGACGTAGCTACTTCTGTGTCCTTGCTTCCAGGGGGCAAGGAAGTCAGGAACGCAGCGACCTCCCCAGGGTCACACAGAAGGGAAGCCGGAACGCGTGCTGGCGGCAGTGTGGCCACACTGCCCTGAATGGTTGGGTGGTTGTTGTTGAGCTGCTAAGTTGTGTCTGACTCTTTGCGACCCCATGGATGGTGGCCCACCAGGCTCCTCTGTCCATGGGATTGTCCAGGCAAGAATACTGGAGTGGGTTACCAATCCCTTCTCCAGGGGGTCTTCCCACACAGAGATCAAACCCTCGTCTCCAACACTGGCAGGCGGATTCTTTACCACTGTGCTGCCTGGGAAGCCGGCGCTTTACTCAGTTATTTATTCAATGTAGCTGAAACCTGAGAAACCGTATTGAAGGTTAATTGCGCACATTCATTTGTATACCACACAAGTAACCATCAAATGATCAGTGTTGGATTTGGTGCAGTGAAGAAGTCAGCTGTCGGCCTTGTCTGTTTCTGTGTCCATGTGATTCTGTCATTCCGTCTCTCCTAGTCTTTCAAAGATGCCTGCTGCATGTTCTACCAAGCAGAGATGGAAGAGCTGGACTTTGTCAGCGCTACAGAGGAATCCAGGAATCACATAAACACATGGGTAGCCGAAAAGACAGGAGGTGAGGACGTGTCACTTCTTCTGTTTGCACAGTATTTGAATCGGTCTTATTATCCATCAGCTCCTTCTCAACACCATCGAATGTAAACAAAAATGTCTTTTTTCTCTAAAGAACTGGAACTTTCAAATCCACTTCTGATATTTAATCAGCAATCAATTTCTCTAGCTCTCCCCCTCCTCATCAACATTTGGTGCACCTCTTCAGAGCAATCACACTTTGACTTTTGGCTGTTGCAGTTAATGTTCCTATAGTCTGGCTTTTCACAAGGGCGGAAGGAAGACTCTGGATGAGGCCCCACGTCCCTGCCTGTCCAGCAGAGCGCGTGCTCTGTGGGTTGCTGAGCATCACTGCAGGACACGCGGTCAAGCCCTGGGCCACCTGCGCTTCTTCGTTTCCGTTCTCTCCACACTGGCTTCGACCTCTCCCCTTCAGGAGGGTCCCCTCAGCTGTAGTCTGAACATTCCTTTTTCAGTCCCTGTGAATAATTCTGCCCTTACTATATGTTCATTTTATGTGTTTTATGCAACTCATGGTATTTTTCTGAGCAAGTTTTGTCCCTGATCTTGCTTTTGGGGCCAGGCTCCCTGCATGGGTTTCCCTGGTGGCTCAGATGGTAAGGAATCCACCTGCTAATGCAGGATAGGCGGGTTGGATCCCTGGGTCAGAAAGATCCCAGGAGAAGGAAATGGCAACCTGCTCCAGTGTTCTTGCCCAGGGAGCCCCATGGATGCAGGAGCCTGATGGACTACAGTCCATGGGGTCACAAAGTGTGGGGCCCAGCTTATCGAGTAAACAGACAACTCTCTGTACGTGGTTGTCTGGGGGACAGTGAACCCTCTGGTCTGGGCACTGACTCCTCCAGGGGACGGGCCAGTAACTACTGTGCCCAGCACCTCACCAGGAAACCCTGTTGGCTAACGTGTTCTTTAAATCTTGCAGGTAAAATTAGGGACTTGCTCTCTGCAAATTTAGTTAACCCCATGACACATCTGCTTCTTGTGAATGCCATATACTTCAAAGGAAACTGGGATAAATAGTTTAACCACAAGCTCCTGGAGGAAAGGCCATTCAGAGTCAGCAAGGTGAACAAGAATGTTTCATAAAGCAAAGGAGGTTTTGGAAACAATCCCGGGGTCCCTTGGTTTACGGAGCGTGCCAGGAGGCTGACCTTAAGGAGCTTGAGCCTCTTGTAGCCTTGGCGGCCCAGATGTGGATGCGAGCAAACACTGGCTTCCTCTCCCCCTGCTCCTCCTCTGCTGTATCATCAGGGGCGGTCTGTGCGGTGGTGTTCCATCTTGAATCACACATCCCACAGGGCAGCTTGCAGGTCTCTGGGCCTCGTAGAACTCCCGAGACCCAGTTCAAACTCCAGACTGTGGCTGTGACCCTCCATGGGCCTGGGTCCTACCGTCTGACCCCTCCTGTCAGGAGCTACCTACACAGCCGCCTTTCTCTGCAGGGCCGTCCAGGAGCCTCCCTAGCGGTCTCCCCAGCCCGGGTTCCTGGTTCGTGTGTCCCTCCTCTGAGCTCTCACAGAGCCCGTGGCCTCTCACAGTGGCTCTGATCCCCCGAGCCCCTCGGCCCGTGTGCAGACCAGGGAGGTTTCTTGGAAGTTTTCCTGAGGACCGTGCTGGGCTGAGGGTGATGGGGGTAGGAAGCACATGGCAGATGCTCTGTGTTTTCTGATCACTGTGTCTGTTACTCTGGCTGTGCCGGGTCTCCTTGCCGCTCAGCCTTTCCTGCAGCTGCCGTGGCGGAGGCCCCCTTGGCTCGGTGCTCGGGCTTCTCCTGCTGGTGCTTCTCTTGGTGCAGAGCTCGGGCTCCAGGCCCATGACCGCAGGAGCTGCGGCTCCCGGCTCTCAGCCCAGGCTCAGTGTTGTGGCCCGTGGGCTTAGAAGCCCCTGGGCTGCAGGGTCTTCCCAGACCAGGGCTGGCGCCTGTGTCTCCTGCACTGGAAGGCGGGTTATTTACCCCTGAGCCACCAGGGCAGCCCTGTTGTCTTTACGACCGAGCCAGCATGGCTTCTCATGGGTCAGCTGTGGGCGGGAGGGACAGGCACCCAGGACACTCCAGGGTTTGACGGCGGGATGCGTGGTGTCACCATGAGCAGAGGTGGGAAAGTATAGATGGAGCAGGTGGAGGAGAACACGAGCCGCCAGTGTGTGAGCTGCCCTGGAGGCCCCTTTGCTCCAGATGGAGATGTCAGGCCGGCAGGAGCTGGGGGAGAGGTCCTGCCAGGAATGTCCGGGTGGAGCCCTCCTGGGTCAGCAGGAGAACAGCAGCCTGAGGCCTGAGCACTGGGAACCAGGGGTGGGAGCTGGAGCTGTGCAGACGAGCTGACGATGCATAGCTGGGGTGGGTCTGGAAGACAAGACAGTGTGTGGGTGCAGGTGGACCGCTCTGATGATTCGTCCAGCGTGCCCCCAGGTGTTGTTTCAGTTAACATTTATCCATTTCCTTTATAGAATGTGGATAAACCTTTGCAAATGATGTTCAAGAAGTCCACCTTTAAAATAACCTACATTAGAGAAATAAGCACCCAGATTCTGGTGCTTCCCTACGTTGGCCACGAGCTGAAGATGGTCATCCTGCTGCCCAGGGAAAGCACTGACTCGAATATGGTAACCAGGCAGCCGTGGCCGGGTGCTTGTGTCTTGTCCGGATCCCTGCTGGGCACTGGGCTCTGGGAAGTCGTGTGTAGCTGGCAGGCCGCCCCTGGGTCCACAGGGCACAATGTGTGGGTCACTACGGATGATCCCGGGGCAGGGCTGCTGCAGACCCTGAGATCTTCCACCTTCTCCTCCAGGTGTAAAAGGCCCTGGCCTACGAGAAATTCGTTGTGTGGACAAAGCTGGATGTGATAGACAAGGCGGTGGTGGAGGTGTTTCTTCCCCAGTTCACGCTGGAGGAGAGTTACGACATGGAGTGTGTCCTCTGAGACCTGGGCATGATCGACGCCTCGAGCCGGCCTGGGCTGTCTTTAGCGGGATGTCGTCCCTGCAAGGCCTGCACCTGTGCAAGGTCGTGCAAAGTCTTTCGTGGAGGTCACCAAGGAGGGCACAGAGGCCGCGGCCTCCACAATGGCCAGGATCACACAAAAATGCCTGGGTGTCGTGCCCTGGTTCTGTGCCGACCGCCCCTTCCTCTTCTTCATCCAGCATGACAAGACCAGGGCCATCCTGTTCTGTGGCTGCTTTTGCTCACCGTGACGAGGTGGTAGTGGGCCCCCGGGAGCTCCTCACCGCTCCCTCCTATCTGTGCGAAGAGCTGAAACCCCATGTGACCTTGGCAAAGGTCCACAAATAAAGGGCTGATCGAGACAGCCTCTGTGTGTTTCTGTGTGTGTGTCTGTGACTGTGAGTGTCTCTGTGTGTGTGTGTGTGTGTCTATCTGTGTCTGTGTGTGTGTTTTGTGTGTGTGTGTGTGTGTGTGTGTGTCTGTGTCTGTCTGTGTGTCTGTGACTATGAGTGTGTGTGTGTCGTGTGTGTCTGTCTGTGTCTGTGTGTCTGTCTGTGTGTGTCTGTCTGTGTCTGTGTGTGTCTGTGTGTGTGTGTGTGAGTGTGTGTGTGTCTGTGTCTGAGTGTGTATGTCTGTGTCTGTGTGTATCTGTGTGTGTTCCTGTGTGTTCAGGTGTCCTATACCTTCTCGAAGGTGCAGCTCCCATCGGAGGCAGGCGCTCGGTGGTCCCCCTGGTGGGGAGCACTGGCTGCCTACTCTCTGGGTCCTCCCTCCGCCCGCCCCCTCCAGGCCCTCGGGAGAGCGCTCTGCTCTGGGCCTGGAAGGATGAGCGGGCTTCCCTGTCTCCTCTGCTCAGTGGCCCTGCTCCTGAGACCAGAGCAAAGCAAAGGCTACGGCAGCCAAGGGGAGGGGAAGTGGGCCTCAGAGACCCCTGAACGCAAGCCCTCCAGAAACCAGCAGAAGAGGGGAGGGGCCGTGGACCCAGACCGGGAGAAATCCGTCCCCGAGCCACTGTGTCTGCATGGAGGGTCTGTGGTCAGAGGCCTGTTCAAGTGCTTAACCGTTCACACTCTCTGAGCATGTCCAGTTGCCCCTGTGGTCAGAGATGAGCAGACAGGTCCTGTTCACGAGATGGGGGCGTTTCAGACCACATCATGGATGCACGCCCGGGTGACTTTCCATCCTCCCACTGGTACCGGAGAAAAAGAGGCAGCTAAGGTTTCAACCAGTCCATCCTAAAGGAAATCAGTCCTGACTGTTCACTGGAAAGACTTATGCTGAACATGAAACTCCAAACCTTTGGCCCCTGATGCGAAGAGATGACTCATTTGAAAAGACTCTATGCTGGGAAAGACTGAAGGCAGGAGGAGGAGGGGACGGCAGAGGATGAGATGGTTGGATGCCATCACCAACTCGATGGACATGAGTTGAAGTAACTCTGGAGCTGGAGATGGACAGGGAGGCCTGGCGTGCTATAGGCCATGGGCTCGTGAAGAGTCGGACAAGAATGAGCGACTGAACTGCATGAAGCTTTCTGTAGCCGCCCGTGTTCCCTGCTGAGACGTGGGGCCCGCACCCAGCCGATGCTGAGGTTCAGGTGGAGAGCGGTGCGGAGTCCACTGGCCTCCCGCGGCGTCATCAGGAGCTGGGCTCCCTCTAAACTAATGGTGTGACCCGCATTCTCAGCCTGTCTCTAGTCCGCTGTCTCTGCTGTGCCCAAGTCAGTGCCTGAGCCGTGAGGACAGACAGGCTGCAGAGACGCTGCCCTTGGGAGCGGGCAGGGGGCCAGTGGCGTCAGTGCCCGCCTCCAGCCTGTGCCCACTCTCGCCTGAAGTGAGCTGTCTGTCCAGCCAGGGTCCGAGGCGTCTGTCCTTCGTCCCCATCAGGCCGTCAGCAGGGACCTGTGAGGATTTACGCCGTGGTCCCGGGTGTCACAGGACCTGTCACACAGCTCGGCCTCTGCCCAGCTCTTTCTCAGCTGATCTACTGCATCAAATGTCATTGGCAGTTTCCTCAAAACTGTATTTTCAATATGATCTTATTAAAATTTTAAAGAGAATTGCCTTATAATCTCCCGTGTGTTTGTAATCAATAAACTCAGAATTCCTGCCCTCATCATAGTCCTTCCCTGGTGGCTCAGGCCGGGAAGAGTCGCCTGCACTGTGGGAGACCGGGCTTTAATCCCTGGGTTGGGAAGTTCCCCGGGAGATACTGGCTCCCACTCCAGGATTTCAGCCTGGAAAATCCCACAGACTCAGGGTCGCAGAGAGTCCAGACATGACAGAGCCACGCTCGCTGTCACTTACCATCCTCCCAGTTGATCTTTCTGTGACCAGCTCTGGCTTCAAGGAGGGGTGGCCAGTGGGCCTCCCTGGGCCCCCCAAGAAGGACGCCTGGCTCAGTGCTCCGCTTTCATAGTCTTCAGATTCTTTATAGCTTTTGAGTAGAGAGTCCTGCGTTCTCCTTTTGCACCAGCCCTGCAAATTACAGAGCCAGGCCTGCCGTGGACTACAGAATTCTTTATGGAGAAAAATAGTCCTTTTTCAGATGCTAAGTACCAGGTAAGCTCAAAGCAAATCCTGAGAAATGGAAGATCTTCTCAATCCAATCTTTTCACATGAAAATATATACACATTTTGGTCGGGATATTTCTATAGTTGGCTTTTGAAATCCACACAGCATGTGTTTCCATGAGAGAAACAAACAGCACAGTTCAGTCGCTCAGTCGTGCCTCTTTGCAAGCCCCTGGACTGCAGCACGCCAGGCCTCCCTGTCCATCACCCACTCTCGGAGCTTAAACTCATGTCCATTGAGTCGGTGACACCATCCAAGAATCTCATCCCTGCCATCCCCCTTTCTTCTTCGCTTCAGTCTTTCCCAGCATCCGGTCTTTTACAGTGAGTCAGCTCTTTGCATCAGGTGGCCAAAGTATTGGAGTTTCAGCTTCAGCATCAGTCCTTCCAATGAATATTCTCGACTGATTTCCTTTAGGATGGACTGGTTGGATCTCCTTGCAGTCCAAGGGACTCTAAAGAGTCTTTTCCAACACCACAGTTCACAAGCATCACTATTTGGCGCTCAGCTTTCTTTATGGTCCAGCTGTCCCATCTATACATGACCACAGGAAAAACGAGGTAGCCCAGTGTGACAGGTATATTTGTGTGTCGCCTTGACTAGTTCAGAGGACCAGTTAATTGGTCTAACACCGATCGAGATGTTGCCGTGAAGGTAGTTTTCACAGGAGATGAGGATGAAATGAGTCGACTCTGAGTGCAGACTGGCCGCCAGCACTTGGGGGCCTGGTCTAGTCAGCTGACAATGACTGAGGTCCCCTGAGGAGGAGGCGCTTTCCTCCAGAGGCCTGTGGACTCAGCTGCACAGAGCTCGTCCCTCCCCCACCTCCTGGCGCAGGGCACAGTCTGCCTTCCCTTCCTCGCTCTCAAACCCCAGAATCCCTTCCTCGCTTTCAAACCCCAGAAATCGCCGGAAAGTGGGGCCTCTCTGCTTTAGAGCCTGCACTGCGCAGCCCTGTGGCTCCACTCCTCCCTCTCAGCCTCCCGGAAGGAGGGCCTGGCGGTCCTGGCAGCTCGCTCTGCCTCTACTTGCAACATTCCTTGGCTATCGGAGGTCACAGGTGTAGGTGGCATGTTCCGCCCTCCTGGGAAGGAATAGTCACCTTTCTTCCGAGCCAGCTTCCTCGGGTCAATGTCCCTCTGGCCTTTGGCTCACCCTCAGTGCTCCTGTGGGCTTCCCGGGTGAAGAATCCACCTGCCAATGCAGCAGATGAAGGCTGATCCCTGGGTCGGGAAGATCCCTGGAGGAGGAAAGGGCTACCCCTCCAGGATTCTTGCCTGGGAAACCCGGTGGACAGAGGAGCCTGATGGGCTACAATCCACGGGGCCGCAGAGTCGGACCCAAATTAGCGACTGAGCAAAGCAGGTAAATAAAGCCTCGAGCCACAGAGCTGCTGGTTGACACAGTCACGCCCCCATCCTTGTCTTAAGCACCCAGCCCAGCTTTTATCCCGAGGTGTCCCCAGAGGTACAGACGGCCCTTCCCCAGATTGATGAAGTGGTCTCAAAACTGCAGAGTCATATATGGATGTGAGAGTTGGATCATAAAAGGACTGAGCTTCAAAGAATTGATGCTTTTGAACTGTGGTGTTGGAGAAGACTGTTGACAGTCCCTTCAACTGCAAGGAGATCAAACCAGTCAGTTCTAGAGGAAATCAGTCCTGAATATTGGAAGGACTGATGTTGAAGCTGAAGCTCCAATATTCTGGCCACCTGATACAAAGCTCGGACTCATTGGACAGGACCCTGATGCTGGGAAACATTGAGGGCTGGAGGAGAAGGGGAAGACAGAGGATGAGACGGTTGCATGGCATCACCAACTCAATGAGTCTGAGCAGGCTCTGGGAATCGGTGATGGACAGGGAGGCCTGGCGTGCTGCACTCCATGTGGTCACTAGACTTGGACATGACTGACTTGCTGAACTGAACTGAACAAGGGGTTTCTTTTGTTAAGGAATCCTTCAAACAAAAAATGAAGTTCAAACTTCTGGCAAACCAGTTCAGGACATGGGGACTTAAATGTGGCTCTTCTTCACCGTGAACCGCACTGTTTTTCTGTGGACCTCTGTTCTGGATGGTGGTGTAGACAGCAACCTGAAGGCAGGCCAGCAGCAGTCGGGCGCTCTCTGCGGTTCTCGGCTCAGACTCACCTGATTCCTCAGACACGTCTCCCTCTGCTTAGAGCTGGGTCACACCTGCCCTGCCCCCGGCGTGCGGCTGTGAGGCTCTGAGAGCTGAATATGCGTGGTTCCCTCAGAGAAGTGTTGGCGGTGGGTACATAGAGAGAAGGGCTCTCACCCACTGGGGCCTGTTGCCCAGAGTCACCGGTTATGAGCCCTGGCAGCCAGGACTGGCTGCTTGTGAGTAAAGAGATGTCTTGGTTTCTGATAACTGATCACCACAAATTCAGGGTGAATGTGTCCTGGAACCTCGCCTTATGCAGGACATTAACATACGCTCCATATCATGTATGTAATTCACATGTAATGTGATCATCAACAGCAGTTAGCACCAGGGAGTGTGCACGTTCGCCTGAGATGCGTCCAGGGATCCCAACTGGGGGTCCCCGGGGTCCTGGTTCTGCTCATGGAGCAGATAATCTCTGGCCTGGGTGGGGGTCAGGGTGGTGGGGGATACAGGAATCACCTAAACTCCCATTGTGACAAAGTCTCCGCTGGGTCTGGAAAATTCTGTGAAATGGCTGGTGAAGCATTTTCACTTTCGTTTCTACATATGCTCTTCCCTGTTTTCCCCAGGCCAGGTTAGATTCACTCCCAAAGAGATTTTTCCTGTCTTCCTCCAGTTATCATGGTTTATGCCCTCCTGGGCTGAATGAGTCTGTGACCCCAGTCTTCAGCAGGCGGGCACTGTCCCCCTGGAGACAGGCAGCCCGCCCCGGAGGTGTCTGTGCTCCTACTGGAGGGAGGCGCAGCCGGCCCCTCGGGAGGCGCCCAGGAGCCCGTCACGAGCGGTCGTCCGGCCCCACTTGCCAGCGGTGCTGCCTGTGGGCGACGCTGGCGGGAACGTAACCCGGCCCCTTTCACGTCGGAACCCACCCCGTCTCCAGCACAGTGATGAGTCTGGAGGTTTCTCTTTGGGGCCTGGCGGGTGACGTGCAAAGTCCCTTTTGGTATTTCGCATCAACAGTGGTAGGGACAGATGTTTACAAAGCTTCCCTTCCAGGAGCCAGCGTGAGGAACTCCGCCCGTGGCAAAGGCCATTAGGAAGTAGGCTTCGGCATACGCAAAGGCGGGATCAACCTTCAGGAAACCCCCTGTTCCCGAGCATCTACCCCCAAAACCAGAGTCTGCCTACTTTCGTGTTTTATGCTCTCAGCTACACTCTGAGTTTACAGGGGGCTGTCCCCCACCTCCTCTCTCTGAGAAGGAGTTAACTTGCGGCTCCAGTCAATAAAAACTTCTGGGTGTGACAAGAGTGTTTCAACTACAAACTCCTCTGAAGGTTATCTAGCCTGCCTGAACAGGTTCGTCCAGCCACATGTGATTGTTTATAGCCTCCCAACAGTGAGAGGCACAAGATGTTTTAAACTTACTAAAGGCAGATTCTTTTAGGAAGTTAGAAATTATTAGTATAGTGGGTTGGTTAGAAATTATACTGGTGAAGGGTTTTCATTTGTGGGGCCAATATTTGCTGCTAAGTCTCCATATTCCCTGCCCTTATAGTGAATATAACTAGCATATAGGAGAAATAAGTGTGTTAACCTTTTAAGATTAATCATGTTAACCTTAGGCTAAGTAAATTCCTTTCTTTATTGTAACCCACTACAACCTCACCCTGTAGGAATGCAACTTTATCTGGTACCTTCGGAGGGTGGTGCCTGGTTTAAGAAAAATCACCCCTGAAAAATAAGTTTGCTGGTTGACTGATCATTATCAGAAAGAAATGATCATAAAATGTTAGCAGGCCCCTGCCCAGAAGATGAGGTAAAAACCCCTAAGACCTTTTTGTATACATCTATATGAAGCACCTGATTTTGATACAGGTCAGGACCGCTGACCCCCATGTGACTTTAAAATTTCCATTTGTCTCTATGTGGAACAAAAGGTATATAAGCAAACCTGAAAATAAAGAAAATGGATCAGTTTCTGAAAAGGCTGATCCCCTGTGTCGTTCTTTCTTTTTCTCCGTTTATATGGCTGAATTCCCATCTGGAGCATGGGTACTGGCCAAGCCTGCTAATTTTGCCCTGGCTTCTAAGACCCACGCAAGAGGGAGCCCAAGGCAGGTTTCCCTCCGCTATGCAAGCGGGCACTGGTGGCCCACGCAGGGGGTGCCAGCCTCTTGTCTCGATGTTCTATTGGTATCCCATGTAAACAAAGTTATTCAGCATCTTTTCTCCACTAATTTTCCTACTACACTTGTCATTTCTAATCTCTCTTTATACTTCTAATTAAATAGCTTTTCCCTGGAACACCAACTCTGTCTCAGCTTCGAATTACCCTGGATACACCGGGGCTGGACACCGGCACTTCCCATCATTCTCACTGAAATTGACATGTGACACATTGTGTCTTCTGGACACTGCCCGCCAATCTGTGGAGCAAACAGGTGTAACTGCTGTCAGGAAGTCAGGTTCTGACATTCCTGAAAAGGAAATACGAGCAACGCTGGCACATGTCTTAAACGCAGGCCGAGAGATACACGTCTGAAACTCTGTTTTGAATTTTAATATTGCTTCTGAACTATGTCTGCCTCCTTTCTTGTTTCTGCGGCCCCCTCCCTGGCGTCACTCCCATATGCCCACCCCTTGGACCCCAGCCTGTGCGTCCCCCCAACTCCCTGTTCTCGCTGTGCTGTAGGGGGGACCACCCTGGCTCTCCCTTCCCAGCTCTCTGTTCCTGGGCAGGTCACCGCCACCCTCACCGCCCCACCCAGGGCCTCTTGCCCCTTTCTGAGGCCCAGATTGCTTCACTCTGAGTCTCCAGGAATTTACCCCTGTCATTGACATCTTCCTGAGTGTCTCTGTAGGTCCAACCTGGTCCTTTCCTCTGCGTCATAAATCCACACTAGGACTGAACAGGGCTCTTAGAGAGAAACCTCTTTGTGAAACTGAAGCTCTCAATCTGTGTAGTTTTCATAAAATTCCTTGGTCTGGGAAAAACCCTCCCGTTCTGCCATACTTGGAGTCCTGCTTTTCTGCCATGTGACACGCAGGGTGGTGGTGGGCTGAGATTAGTGAGCAGGAGGAGGGGTCCCGGCCCTCTGCTTGGGCTGCAGAGCCAAGGGCGCCTCTGTGACTCACACATCCTTCAGGTGCCATTTTGGGGGCTTGACCTCACTGGGGGGTGGTGCTGGGTCAGCCTCGTGATCCAGGAATCTCCTGGTTAATCAGCGTTCATTTCTAACCATCAGCCTGATCTGTCTTTCAGTGTTACAGGAACTAGGACACCTTCCTGGCTCAGGGTCCCTCCTCCCGGCCACCTCCTGTTTCTTTACAGAAACTAAACCCATGAGGCCGGTGCTGCAGGGAGCAGGGGAGCCGAAGGCCCAGCACTTCCTGTGCGGAACCCGGAACCACCGGGCGCCCTTCTCTGGGTTCCGTGTGCTGGGTGCTGGCCCTTCCGGATCTGGCCTGGATTTCAAGGCTCCTTAATGCCACTTGTCTTCTCCTCAGTCCCCTCCAGGACACATGTTCCTTCCCCCGACCGCCACCTCCTGGGACCTCCCAGGTCATTCTCAGAGGACCTGTTCTCGACATCCACGGGAAGACCGGATCTAAAATGCTGTTTCCCTCTGCCTCTGGCTCTTCAAGCTTTAACATTTGTGCATAATCGCATCCCCCAGGAAGCCTCACCATCCTTTTAGAAATCTGTCCAGACACTGCGGTTGATGGTATGGACACAAAACCAAGTCAGAGAGAATGAGGCTGTCCTACGGCCGGTCACCTAGTGGAGAACATAGAAGCTCCTCCATAAAGTCCGTCGGGAAAGTAGTGTCTGCCGGGGACTCTCTGGGGAAATTTGTGTGTGGCTGCCAGCATCTAGATGTTTTCTCATAACATCTAGAAGGCACCCCTGAGCTCTTCTGGTGTCCTCATCACCTGTGAGGCACCTCAGGTCAGAGGTGGTGTTCTCAGCCAGGTGCCCGGCTCCCAGCCCAGTGCCACACTCAAGGGAGTGGCTGATACATCCCTGCTATTTGAGTTGACAGTCTTCATTATGCAAGGATGGAGCACTCATGGAGGAAACAAGTTCAGAGGGAGAAGGCCTTCAAAGTCCTGGAAATCTTTGCAGAACAGGGCCATGCTCAGCATTGCTCATTGTAGGCTGCTGAGAAATGGAACCTGAGCGCCCGCAGGCAGAGCTGCAGGCATGGTCTTTTGCTAACAATACCCGTACAGGCTCACTGGGCTGAGAGTTAGGAGGCCAAGAGGCACTGACCTTGGTAGTGGTGGGAGATGGTGCTCTGACCAGTGACCCAGACCTGTTGGAGGGCATTTTCCAGAACCAACTGTGTTTCTTCTCTAGAGCTGAAAGTCAGATCAGGAAGTAAAGACTCTAAAAAACACGGAAACCTCCTCCCTTCTGGACAGTGTTGGAAAACTTGTGAAATAGCTTCCAGAAAACCTCTATAAGGTAAGTGTTCATTACACGACACTGGTTATCCTCACTGCATTTCTGGGTCGGGAAGACCAGCGCCCTGTTTTGCTTTGTTTTTGCAAGGATCCTTCAGATTCAACCAGATAGGGCAATATTTTTCAGATACAATGCTACTTTCTTAAAAGTAGCCAATATGGAAAATTAAGTTGGAAAAGAAACATTTCAAAATCCTTCGAGTTTTAATGGACTGTTAGAAGGATTTCGTGTCCCCTGTGTGTCTCTCTGGGGCTGCTCTAGTGGCTCAGATGGTGAAGAATTGGCCTGTGATTGCAGATACCCAGGTTCGATCCCTAGGTCAGGAAGATCCCCCGTAGAAGGGAAAGGCTACCCACTCCAGCATTCTGGCTTGCAGAATTCTATACATGAACCATACAGTCCATGGGGTTGCAGAGTCGGACACGACGGAGGGACTCTCACTTTCCCTCTGGCGGGGCCTCAGCTTCTGGCCTCAGCTATGACTCTGACACACAGGCGCAGCTGGGCCGGTGAATCCCGCATGCGGCTCCTGCACCTGCGTCCCACATCCTGCTCTGTTCTTACTTGTCTCCTGGGCACCTTCACTCATGCTCCGCAAGCACCATGAGTCCTCTTTGTCAGGAGATGCGGGTTTGACCCCTGGGTCAACAGGTTCCCCTGGAGCAGGAAATGAACATCCTATAGGGGGATTTTCAGTCCATGGTGGGCGACACTCCACGGCGTCTCAAGGAGTCCGGCACGACTGGCCACTGAGCACGGCAGTGCTGCGTGAGACCCTGACCCTCCCCTGCCCCGGCAGCCTCCTTCCCGCTGATCACATCACAGTGAGCACAGTTACCCGATTAGACTCCAGAAACGGCTCCTGCATCTCCACTCCTTTCCCTGGCCCCTGGCCCCCAGTCCTCCTGGTTCTCACACCCTGTGATGCCCGCCCGCGTCAGCTCGGGGCGCCATCCCGTCACGGTTGCACTGCCCAGGCTCAGGCCGGCCTGGCTGGGCCTGGTCCCCAGAGCCGAGTCCTAGGGGCCCCTGGGCTCTCCCGCTGCACCCAGTCCATCCTCAGGGCCGGTGCTTGGAGTCAGAAAGGAAACAGGAGGGACGGAGGGGAGGAAGAGGATGAACGAAGGAATCATGTGACTCGTCCAGTTTGAATCTTACAAACATGGTAAGACTCAATGGTCCCCCTGTGCTCGTTCAGTCCCTCAGTCCTGTCTGACTCTTGGAGACCCCGTAGACTTCCCTGTCCATCACCATCTCCTGGAGCCAGCTCAAACTCATGTCCATTGAGTCAATGATGAATCTCACCATCTCATCCTCTGTTTCCCCCTTCTCCTGCCTGTAATCTTTCCCAGCATCAGGGTCTTTTCCAACGAGTCAGCTCTTCACATCAGGTGACTAAAGTATTCACCTTCAGCCTCAGTCCTTCCAATGAATAGTCAGGCTTTATTTCCTTTAGGATTGTCTGGTTTGATTGCCTTGCAGTTCAAAGGGCTCTCAAGAGTCTTTCCCAACACCACAGCGCCATGACTGACAGATAGAGCCCCAACTCCTCGGAGCGGCTTCCAGGTTCTTCCCAGTCCAGCCCTGCCCAATCCTTCCAGCCCTGCCTGCCTCACCTTGGCCGCTCCCTGGCCCGCACCCCCTGCCTGGTCCTGAGTGTGCCTCCCGGGAACGGGAGCCCTTTCCCACCAGTGACTCCGCCTGGTTGTTCCTCCTCCAGCCGCCCCTGGACCTCACGCCTCCCTCGAGCCCGGCTCCTCTGTCACCCCGGGAGCCCTGCCCAAGCCCCACCGCATCACTAGCTCCGACCTTCTGGCCTCATCTGGCTGGTTCGTGCTCATCAGAGGCCCCACCCGCTGCACCCAGACACAGCCTCTTTCCCGTCCCTCTGAACCCACAGAAGAGGAAGAGCGTGTTTGGTCCGTTTATCCTCGCCTCCTTTGTGACCTGAGAGTCCTCCGTACAATCAGCTTCCAACCCATAGAGCTTGGGGTTCCAGCTCTGCTACCCAGTGGGGCTTCGGGGGGTAGGGAAGATGCTGTGCCCCTGAGCACCTCTAATGTTGCCCCACCCCCTCCTGCTCTGCTCCGCCCTCTGGTCGTCCCGCCCCGCCCCGCCCCTCCAGCCCAGGTATTTGAGCCCCAGCCCCTTGGTCCCTGCCCAGCCTGCTCCAGCCATGCTCGGTACGTGTGGGGTGGTGGGACGGAGGCACAGGCCTGCCCAAGGCAGGAGGCGGGCGGGCCAGGTAGGGGCTAGCACCGGGCTGGGTTTCCTTTCGGACCAGGTGGCAGCAGCGGACGTCACGGCGCTGTGAGTGTGGATCCGGGCACCCCGCGCTCTTGGGTCCTGTCAAATCTGTATGCTTCTTACTGGCGTGGGATTGAATGGAGAAGAGCTGCCCCTTAATGGGGATCTTCCCCACCCATGGCTCGAACCTGGGTCTCCTGCACTGCAGGGAGGATTCTTCACCATCTGAGCTGCCAGGGAAGTCCAATTTCGTTATTTGTCGAAGCTCATTGAAACATCGTTGGTAAGAAGTCATGAGATTGTTAATTAGCAGGCGGATTCTTCACCAGCTGAACCATAGGCAAGCCCAAGGATACTGGAGTGGGTAGCCTATCCCTTCTCCAGCACAGCTTTCCAACTCAGGAATCACAGCGGGGTCTCCTACAGTGCAGGCAGATTCTCTACCAACTGGGAAACTGGGGAAGTCCACGGGCCTATCTTATCTTTGTTGTGTCTTCTTATACCTTTCCTAAGGTGATAGTGAGCTTTCCCAACAGCTCAGTTGCTAAAGAATCTGCCTGCAATGCGAGAGACCCTGGTTCAGTTCCTGGGTCAGTAAGATCCCTTGGCGAATGGATAGACTACCCGCTCCAGGATTCTTGGGCTTCCTTGTGGCTCAGCTGGTAAAGAATCCGCCTGCAGTGTGGGAGACGGGGGTTTGATCCCTGGGTTGGAAAAATCCCTTGGAGAAGAGAAAGGCTACCCACTCCAGTATTCTGTCCTGGAGAATTCCATGGACTGTATTGCCAACAAAGATCTGTCTAGTCAAGGCTATGGTTTTTCCAGTGGTCACGTATGGATGTGAGAGTTGGACTGTGAAGAAAGCTGAATGCCGAAGAACTGATGTTTTGAACTGTGGTGTTGGAGAAGATTGGACTGCAAGGAGATCCAACCAGTCCATTCTGGAGGAGATCAGTCCTGGGATTTCTTTGGAAGGAATGATGCTGAAGCTGAAACTCCAGTACTTTGGCCACCTCATGCGAGGAGTTGACTTACTGGAAAAGACTCTGATGCTGGGAGGGATTGGGGGCAGGAGGAGAAGGGACGACAGAGGATGAGATGGCTGGATGGCATCACGGACTCGATGGAAGTGAGTCTGAGTGTACTTCAGGAGTTGGTGATGGACAGGGAGGCCTGGCGTGCTGCGATTCATGGGGTCACAAAGAGTCGGACACGATGAGCAACTGAACTGAACTGAACTGAACTGAAGGTCCATGGAGTCGAAAGCGTCGGACGCGACTGAGCGACATTCCCTTCACTGTCATGAATCCCATTGTGCTTGACTTCAGTGCAGCTGCAGAAACACATTTCACAGCCACTGTACTGCTCTGTGCACTTGAAATGTACTTAGGCTCCCAGGGGGCTCAGTCGAAAGACTCCACCTGCCAGTACAGGAAACAGGTTTGATCTCTGGGTCCAGAAGATTCCCTGGAGGAAGGCATGGCAAACCAGTCCAGAATTCCTGCCCGAAGAATCCCAGGGACAGAGGATCCTGCCTGAAGAATCCCGGGGACAGAGGAGCCTGGCGGGCTATAGTCCACGGGGTCATCAAAGAGTAGGACACGACTTAGTGACTAAACAGCAACAGCAATTCCTAATCACACTGGAAACACTGGGCACCACTTTATAGCATCATGTGCACAGTGCGGGAAGAAATTCCTGTCTCACTTTGTCCCTATTGGAAATGAATGGTTCTCGAACTGTTCAAGCTTCTATTTGGAAAGGATGTTGTAGTTTGCTTCCCCCTCTCTCTCTGTGTCTTTTCTGGGGAGGGTGCCCTGCCACAGTGATGAAGGGTGGCCTGCAGAGTCATGACCTGGAGCTCAGCTCTCACTGTGCTCCTTGGAGCCCAGCGGAACTACGCTGCTTTTTGATCAGCTCTTCTGGGAGCGGGTTCTGCTCCCTTCCTTCCCCCCGTGTTGGACTGCTTCCTGGATTCTGGCTGCTCAGCAGGTCAGCCATCACAGAGTTTGCTAATGATGCTCACGTTGTATTGTTTCTGATAGCTTTCCTTGCCTTGTTCCTGAGTTGAGTCTTCAGGGCCTGAACCAGCAGAGCAATTCACCCCAGCCCTGGGCACCAGGACCCTCCTGAGTCCCTGCCTGGGGAGCTCGGTGTTGCCTCTGGTGTTCTGTGTCAGTGCCGCGGGGAGTGCTCGAGCGGCGCTTCCTGTTTGATTTCGGGCCTGCATCAGCGTGGGCTCTTCCCTTATCTCACTATTCACGTCTTTTCTGCCATCAGAGTATCCTGAACAAACCTCTGGGCCTCACTGCTTCATTCCTTCCTTTTGAGTTTAGCGGTTTTACAGGGAGTGGGTATGCTCTCACTTTTAATGACCATCAGCAGCTGTTGTCAGTGCAGAAAAAGAACTATTACCAGCCTCGCTGTGGCCTTTGAAGACAAGTGATCGTCTGCTTTCTCTGTATTAGTGTTCAGCTATTGGATACTAAAGCCTGTCCTGGTGGCTCACTGGAAAGACTCCTTCTGTAATGCAGGAGCATCGGGTTTATCCCTGGGTCGGAAAGATCTCCTGGAGAAGGAAATGGCAACCCACTCCAGTTTCTTGCCTGGAAAATCCATGGACAGAGGGGCCGGGTAGGCTGTAGTCCATGGAGTCACAAAAGAGTCAGACATGACTTAGCTGCTAAGCAAGAAATCGGTTATTAAAGATGGAAGAGAAGGTGTGTGCGTAGGGGGTTGTGTGGACCTTCATCACCCTCCTCTAGTTTCTTCCAGGCTGAACTAGGAATTAAATTGACCTAAGACAAATCAATAGCGAAAACCAACCCCACTGTATTTTGTGCGAACCTTGAAGATACAAGGCTCAAGAAGTGACAAGGCAGGCAGCATGTGTGTGTGAAGACTTGACAGACAAGGGGGTTGCCTGGGGCAGCAAGGTCATGAATTATTAGGGTTTGCTGGTTTCTTTTCAGCCTTTTCAGCCTTGCATTCCCTCTCTTGGCCGTAAAGATGTCTCCTACCTCCTGGAACAGGGACGGTATTTCCACGTGGAGATTTATTTTCAGCTCCAGGGGGAACAGAAGAAGGGCTGCGTACGCTTTTGCACCAGCTGTTTCTCAAGTCTCTTTACTTCAGAGCAATCACTGTGCTGCAGTGGAGTGTTTTGGGGTGAGCTGCCCTGCACGCCATCAGGAGCACAGATTACCTGGTGCATCCCCCGTCCTCATGCAGGGAGCAGAAATCAGGGAGCTGACGCAGGGCCCGGAGCGGGGCTGCCAGCCTGCAGGACCTGCAGCTTCCCGCCCTTTCCTCAGGCTCACATGCTTGTTTCTCCCAGGTTCTTATCTATGACTGACGCTGCTTTCTGCTGAAGAACTAGGATCTCTCAGCTGCCATCCTTTCCCACCAGGTAGAGAGGCCCTGAAGCCTTGGCACCCCCGCCCCTCCCCACAGTGGCCTGTTCTGGACCAAACACCCTCCGTGGCGGCGCTGTTGACCTCCGAGGCGAGGCCCTGGAGGTGGACGCGGGCGCGTTCCAAGGCCTTATCCCAAGCGAGGAAGCAGGCCCTCGGCCTGGGCACGGGGCCCTGGCTTCAGGCTTTGGCACAGTTGGAGCTCCCAGAGGAGGAGACCTTGGCGTCAGGGGGCTTGTTTTTGAGGCTTTCATGCTTCTTTGTACGGGATTTACTTCTCTTTATCGCAAGCCTTCAGGTTATGCTAAGCAGGGTCTTTCTCTCTCTTTACATAATGTTCAACTTGTGTAATTGTGTGTTTGGATTGATCACTTTGAGTGATTCTTGTTATAAAATCGTACCTAGAGGCCCCAAACACACCGAACAATCTAGAAATGGGACCAAAAGCCAACAGCTCCTTCCCGACCCTCCCAGGCCGTGTCCCAGCGCCCTGTCTGTATCAGCGCTGTCTCTCAGCCGTGTTCACATGTCAGAAGCCCACGCGGCGGGGGCAGGGGGTCTGAGGCCCTGAGGAAACCGAGTTTTGTGCATGTTCCTGTTTGCTCGTCGAAGCAGAGCGTCAGTGCTAACAACAGTTAAGAGCAGAGTGAGACGCGGTCGACCTGTGGCCTGAATTTGCGTGACACTGATTTTTAACCCATCCTTTCAGCCTGGCCACCATGGATGCGCTGTCAGAAGCAAACGGCACCTTTGCCTTGACCCTTCTGAAAAAGCTGGGTGAGGACAACTCGAAAAATGTGTTTATCTCGCCCCTAAGCCTCTCCTCTGCCCTGGCCATGGTCTTCATGGGGGCCAGGGGCAACACCGCAGCCCAGATGTCCCAGGTACGTTCAGGAAGCTGGTTCTGGGTGGCAGCCGACGCTCTTTCTTCGGCCCAAGAGCTGCTGTCTCTGATCCACAGGCCGTGCTAACCGGCAGGCCTCACTCTCCTGTAGTCAGGGTGTACTGCAGCTGTGGGTTTTTATCTGTTTATGATTTCAGACACTTTCTCTAAGCAAGAGCAGTGGGAGAGTTGAAGATGTCCACCAGGGTTTTGAGAAGCTTCTCAGTGAGGTTAATAGGACGGACACACAGTACTTGCTCAGAACCGCCAACAGGCTTTTGGACAGCAGCCTTACGATTTCCTCTCGGTAAGTCATTCTCCCGAATGCCTGAAGCAGATAGAGACCGAGGTCATGTGGAGACGGGAGGCGGGCCTTGTGGTGCAGAGAGGCCCTGTGGGCTGAGACCCACACGGTGGGCGGTGTGTGGGACTCCAGTCATGACCTCGCACTCCTAGAACCGTTCGGTCAATGCCTGTAAGAGGAGCCCTGTAACAGCCCTGTTCACATGTTCCTGAAGCTTCGATGAGTTGATTGTCAGAGAACTAACACAGATCATACCACACTTGCAGATGAGTTGCCCAAACAAAGATGTGATCGATATAATATATCTGATGTTGTTTTCCACATGTTGGAAGGGTTCCGTGTGTTGTGAGACTTGCTCAATTTTTTTATACCTGTAAATATTTTGATTATCTTTTCCTATGCAGAATTTTTTTTTAAGTTTTTCCTTTTTACTCTGATTCTATTTAGTTACAGTGCTTCCATGATTTTTAAGTTTTTTTCATACCCACCTCAAGTGATCTGTAGTGTGCTCTTATTGGATAAAATGCAGACAAGGCCAGAGTCCTCCCGCACTCTCCTCCTCGCCTGCCCCCACGGCCAGTATCAGGGCTTGTCCCCTGCACACAGAGAAAGTCTTTGCATCTCAGCGCACGTGTGCCTGCTGTAGTTCAGTCGCTGAGTCGTGTCCGACTCTTTGTGACCCCGTGGACTGCAGCAGGCCCGGCTCCTCTGCCCTGTACTACATCCCAGAGTTTGCTCAGAGTCATGTCCATTGAGTTGCTGATGCATCCAGCCCCTCGTCCTCTGTGGCCCCTTCTCCTTTGCGTTCGATCGTTCCCAGCATCAGGGTCTTTTCCGACGGGTCGGCTCTTCGTATCTGGTGGCCACAGTGCCGGGAGCTTCAGGCTCAGCTGCAGAGTGTGTCTGCCTCACCTTTCTCAAGGTGGTGGGCAGCACGCTCAGGGGGTGGCTGTACCGAGACGAGCTGCCAGCCCCCCAGGTGGGCGTGGGGTGGGGGCCCAGCCCAGGCCGAGCCAGCAGGGACCGTGTGTGTGTGGTTCTGTCCTGTGTGTGCGTGCTACTCAGATGGACTTTAGAAGGAAGCGACAGAGGAAGGCTCTCAGATCTCAGTGAATTCTGCCTCATTCCCCACCCCGTTGGCTTCAGCCCTTCCTGTCCTCAGGAAGGGTAGCGGGTGGGCACGTCCACCCTCTGCTCAGCACTACAGGTGCTGAACCTTTAACATTCTGATTGTTCATGAGACTGAGCAGCTTTTCATGTGGATCAAACATTTGTATCTTTTCTGAAAAGTGCCTATTTATATGTTCTTTGTGTGGTTTTACTTTTGCTCAGGGGCCATGCTAATCCTCTCTGTATGGATTCAATTTTAGTCTATGTGCTGCCGAAGTGAGCACTTATTGTTCTTATGATGAATTTGTGGGGGGAGAAAGTGGTCTCCCCTTCCTATTCCTCTGCCATCTTAGGAAGCCCCAAGAAAAGCATTGGTATTTAAAATATTTTGATATGGTATGAAAAATCAAAAGATGAGAAATATTTGTCAGTTATTTCATAGTGATCGAGTATTCCAAGGATCCAATACCAATCACAGTGTATGATTAGATATTCTTTTAGTTTGTTTTTTTGACTGGTCAGGCGCTTGTTTTCAGATGTGCTTAAAAGCTATTGAAATCACCAAGGATATGATGAGGTATCCACTTGGAGGTGACCACTTTGCTTCCAGACTATTTTCTTAGACTGAGACACTGACATCTTTTCAAAAGCCCCGATTAAGAGTGGAGCAGCAGGTGGGCAGAGCCTGAATGATGTGAGGGTTCTATGAAATGAGGCACCCGGACCACGAGATGCAGAGCCCACAGTGTGGGGAGAACTCAGCCACGTGACATCGGGCAGAGCCAAATCTCCTGGTCCTCAGAGCACCTCTGAGACGTAGCTATTTCTGTGTCCTTGCTTCCAGGGGGCAAGAAACCAGAGACATGCAGCGACCTCCCCAGGGTCACACAGGCCGGAAGCCGGAACGCGTGCTGGCGGCAGTGTGGCCACACTGCCCTGAATGGTTGGGTGGTTGTTGTTTAGCTGCTAAGTTGTGTCTGACTCTGTGACCCCATGGACTGTAGCCCACCAGGCTCCTCTGTCCATGGGATTGTCCAGGCAAGAATACTGGAGTGGGTTGCCATTTCCTTCTCCAGGGGATCTTCCCAGAAAGAGATCAAACCCTCGTCTCCAACACTGGCAGGCGGATTCTTTACCACTGTGCCACCTGGGAAGCCGGTGCTTTACTCAGTTGTTTATCCAACGTAGCTGAAACCTGAGAAACCGGAGTGAAGGTTAATTTGGCACATTTGTTCGTGCATTACACAAGTAATCGTTAAATGATCTCTGTTCTCTGTTGAGGTTTGGTGCGGTGAAGAAGTCTGCTGTTGGTGTTTTCTGCTTCTGTATCCATGTAATTCTATCATTCCGACTCTCCTAGACTTTCAAAGATGCCTGCCGCATATTCTACCAAGCAGAAATGGAAGAGCTGGACTTTGTCAGCGCTACGGAGGAATCCAGGAAGTACATAAACACCTGGGTAGCCGAAAAGACAGAAGGTGAGGACGTGTCACTGATTCTGTTTCCACAGTATTTGAATCGGTCTTATTTTCCATCAGTTCCTTCTCAAGACCATCGAATATAAAAAGAAATGGCTTTTTTCTATAAAGAACGGGACACTTTCAAATCCACTTCTGAAATTTAATCAGCAGTCAATTTCTCTAGCTCTCCCCCTCCTCATCAACATTTGGTGCACCTCTTCAGAGCAATCACACTTTGACTTTTGGCTATTGCAGTTAATGTTCCTATAGTCTGGGTTTTCACAAGGGCGGAAGGAAGACTCTGGATGAGGCCCCACCTCCCTGCCTGTCCAGCAGAGCGCGTGCTCTGTGGGTCGCTGAGCATCACTGCAGGACACGCGGTCAAGCCCTGGGCCACCTGCGCTTCTTCGTTTCCATGCTCTCCACACTGGCTTCAACCTCTCCCCTTCAGGAGGGTCCCCTCAGCTGTAGTCTGAACGTTCCTTTTCTGTCCCTGTGAATAATTCTGCCCTTACTATTTGTTCATTTTATGTGTTTTATGCAACTCATGGTATTTTTCTGAGCAGGTTTTGTCTCTGATCTTGCTTTTGGGGCCAGGCTCCCTGCATGGGTTTCCCTGGTGGCTCAGATGGGAAAGAATCCACCTGCCAATGCAGGATAGGCGGGTTGGATCCCTGGGTCAGAAAGATCCCCTGGAGAAGGAAATGGCAACCTGCTCCAGTGTTCTTGCCCGGGGAGACCATGGACGCAGGAGCCTGGTAGGCTACAGTCCATGGGGTCACAAAGAGTGGGACCCAACTTATCGAGTAAACAGACAACTCGCTGCGCGTGGTTGTCTGGGGGACAGTGAACCCTCTGGTCTGGGCACTGACTCCTCCAGGGGATGGACCAGTAAACACTGTGCCCAGCACCTCACCAGCAAACCCTGTTGGCTAACGTGTTCTTTAAATCTTCTTGCAGGTAAAATTACGGACTTGCTCTCTGAAAATTCTGTTGACCCCATGACACGTCTAGTTCTCGTGAATGCCATCTACTTCAAAGGAAACTGGGATGAACAGTTTAACAAAGAGTTCACTGAGGAAAGGCCATTCAGAGTCAGCGAGGTGAACAAGAATGTTTCATAAAGCGAAGGAGGTTTTGGAAACGGTCCCTCGGGTCCCCTTGGTTTACGGAGCGTGCCAGGAGGCTGACCTTAAGGAGCTTGAGCCTGTTGTGTCCTTGGCGGCCCAGATGTGGATGCGGGCAAACCCTGGCTTCCTCTCCACCTGATCCTCCTCTGCTGTATCACCAGGGGCGGTCTGTGTGGCGGGTGTTCCGTCTTGTATCGCACATCCCACGGGGCAGCTTGCAGGTCTTGGCCTCCCCAAACTCTCGAGACCCAGTTCAAACTCCAGACTGTGGCTGTGACCCTCCATGGGCCTGGGTCCTACCGTCTGACCCCTCCTGTCAGGAGCTACCTACACAGCCGCCTTTCTCTGCAGAGCCGTCCAGGAGCCTCCCTAGCGGTCTCCCCAGCCCGGGTTCCTGGTTCCTGTGTCCCTCCTCTGGGCTCTCACAGAGCCTGTGGCCTCTCACAGTGGCTCTGATCCCCAGAGCCCCTCAGCCCGTGTGCAGGACCCGGGAGGTTTCTTGGAAGTTTTCCTGAGGACTGTGGCTGGGCTGAGGGTGATGGGGGTAGGAAGCACACGGCAGATGCTCTGTGTTTTCTGATCGCTGTGTCTGTTACTCTGGCTGTGCCGGGTCTCCTTGCCGCTCAGCCTTTCCTGCAGCTGCCGTGGCGGAGGCTCCCTTGGCTCGGTGCTCGGGCTTCTCCTGCTGGTGCTTCTCTTGGTGCAGAGCTCAGATGCAGGCCTGTGACCGCAGGAGCTGCAGCTCCCGGCTCTCAGCCCAGGCTCAGTGTTGTGGCCCGTGGGCTTAGAAGCCCCTGGGCTGCGGGGTCTTCCCAGACCAGGGCTGGCGCCTGTGTCTCCTGCATTGGAAGGCGGATTATTTACCCCTGAGCCACCAGGGCAGCCCTGTTGTCTTTAAAACCGGAGCCAGCATGGCTGCTCATGGGTCAGCTGTGGGCGGGAGGGACAGGCACCCAGGACACTCCAGGGTTTGACGGCGGGATGCGTGGTGTCACCATGAGCAGAGGTGGGAAAGTATAGATGGATCAGGTGGAGGGGAACACGAGCCGCCAGTGTGTGAGCTGCCCTGGAGGCCCCTTTGCTCCAGATGGAGATGTCAGGTCGGCAGGAGCCGGGGGAGAGGTCCTGCCGGGAATGTCCGGGTGGAACCCTCCTGGGTCAGCAGGAGAGCAGCAGCCTGAGGCCTGAGCACTGGGAACCAAGGGTGGGAGCTGGAGCCGTGCAGACGAGCTGTCGACGCGGAGCTGGGGTGGGTCTGGAAGACAAGACAGAGTGTGTGGGCGCAGGTGGACGGCTCTGAGGACTTGTCCAGTGTGTCCCCGGGTCTTGTTCAAGTTAATCTTTATCCATTTCCTTTATAGAATGTGGAGATACCTGTGCAAATGATGTTCAAGAAGTCCACCTGTAAAATGACCTATGTTAGAGAAATAAGCACCCAGATTCTGGTGCTTCCCTACGTCGGCAAAGAGCTGAACATGGTCATCCTGCTGCCTAGCGAAAGCACTGACTTGAACAGGGTAACCGGGCACCTGGGCCTGGGGCTTGGGTCTCGTCCACATCCCTGCTGGGCACTGGGCTCCAGGAAGTCGTGTGCAGCCGGCAGGCCTCCCCTGGGCCCGCAGGGTGCGGTGTGTGGGTCACAGCAGAAGGTCCCCAGGGCAGCGCTGCTGCAGACCGTGAGATCTTCCACCTTCTCCTCCAGGTGGAGAAGGCCCTGACCTACGAGAAATTTGTCGCGTGGACGAAGCTTGACGCGATGGCTGAGGACGAGGTGGCGGTGTTTCTTCCCCGGTTCTCACTGGAGGAGAGTTACGACATGGAGTGCGTCCTCCGAGACCTGGGCATGACAGATGCATTTGACGCAGCCCGGGCCGACTTCAGCGGGATGTCGTCCCATCGAGGCCTGTACCTGACCAAGGTCGTGCACAAGTCCTTCGTGGAGGTCACCGAGGAGGGCACGGAGGCTGCGGCCGCCACAATGGCTGGGATCACGCTGAAATGCCTGGGCATCGTGCCCCGGTTCTGCGCTGACCGCCCCCTTCCTCTTCTTCATCCAGCATGGCAAGACCGGGGCCATCCTGTTCTGTGGCCGCTTTTGCTCGCCGTGACGACGTGGTGGGGGGCCCCGGGTGCTCCTCACTGCTCTCCCTGATCTATGCGAAGAGCTGAAACCACATAAGACCTTGGCGAAGGTCCACAAAAAAGGGCTGATGGAAACCGCCTGTGTGTGTGTCTGTGTGTGTCTGTGAGTGTCTGTGTGTATATGTCTGTGTGTGAGTGTGTCTGTGTGTGTCTGTGAGTGTCTGTGTGTCTGTGTCTGTGTTTGTGTGTGTGTGTGTGTGTCTCTGTGTCTGTGTCTGTGAGTGTCTGTGTGTGAGTGTGTCTGTGTGTGTGTCTCTGTGTCTGTGTATATCTGTGTGTGTGTGTCTATGTGTATGTCTGTGTGTGTCTGTGTGTCTGTGTCTCTGTGTCTCTGTGTGTGTATGTCTGTGTGTGGGGCCCTAAATGGGAAACCTTAAAAACAAAGGGGCTGGCTTTGCGGTGGAAAACCTGAGATGGCGCCTGGCGGAAGAGATGGGGGCGGGGTCTGTGTTGTCAGAGTCTTTGATCGGCTCTCTTGATTTCTGTGCACATAGACAGTGTGTGATCTCCATAGACTCTTGTTATAATGAAAGTGACAATCTGACCTCTAATGTGATTGGTGCAACTGTGGAAAGTCCCTCCTAAACCCTCCTGCTCGCCTATATAAGCTGGGAGTTTGCAGCAATAAAGCGGAACCGCTTCGGCGGAACCCCTGTTGCGTCTGATTGTCTCTCGCTCGCCGAGGGGCTGGGTTGGCGGCCGGCAGGCTCCCCTCTCCTCGGGACCCCTCGGCTTTGCTGAGGGCAGTTCCGCTGCCTCCGCTCTTTCTGCGGAGCGGCCCCCGCAGAAACTGGCGCCCAGCCTGGGGCACGTGAAGCGGACGGACGGAGGTGGTGTCACCGCGCGGCTCTGAAAGAGGAGCGACGAAGGACCCTAGCAGGGTCACAGCACGGAGCTCCCTTTAGAGGAAATCGCCCGAGGTAATCCGGATTTCGAGGCGGGCCCCCCTCCTTTATGAGGGAAGTGCCAAAAACTCTCTTATTTTCCTTCTCTTCTTTCCTGATCTGGCCTTAATTCCTTTTTCTGGAGTTTCAGTGAACAGGCAAAGGGTTGTGGAGGCAACTGATGAGTCCTGGCTAGGGCCACTCTCTGGCGGACTTTGAAGGCCCCGCAACAGGTAAGCCTCAGTAACTGGAGCCCGGCCGGGTGAAACTCCCTTTAATCTTTCTTAACTGAGGACGTGGCCTAGAATCTTCCCTGTGGGCACGGGTCAGGCACTTAAAGGCCATTAGGGCGCCTGCCACTTGAAGACTCCCGTGACAGGATAAGGGGGTCACGGAACGGGCTAGAAACCTCTAGGGTGCCCCGCCCCCAGCAAGAAAACTTCCGTGCAACGACGCAGGCACATAAACAGTTCCAAAAGCATACCATAAGCCCAACTTTTCTGGCCGCCACCACTCCCGGTAGGATTTTGGTGGCTGTTCTCAGTGACCTTTCTATCCTCTTTCGGCAACATGGGAAATAACATTAGCAAGTCTGATGAGCCTGCACTCAAGGCGCTGAGATATATGCTCATAAGCAGGGGACTTGAAATTTCTGACGCTCAGGCTATTAAGGTCTGGGGGACCATTGTACGGTTGGCCCCCTGGGTTGCTTCAGCTAATCTGTTCTCTTGGGACACTTGGGATCGAGTGCAAACCCTTGCTAGGCAGCGAGAGGCTCGATACGGTGAGGAGCCCCCTTAGGGTTCTGTCTGATCATTTTGACCCTCAAGCTCTGCTTTTCATGGATCGAGGAGCATGTCACTGATACGGGTGCCCCAATATCAAAATCAGAAAAACAATGGGAAAAATTTGATGAGGAACGAGTCATGTCGGACCAAGATATAGCAAAAGAGACTGCAGGGAATAAAGACTCTAGAGTGAATAGTGGGCCATGGGAGCCTTTCAGGGACGATAAAGGGGCAGAAAAGAATAGAGACTCCTCTGATGCCTCGGGACTGGGAGCCCAGGGGAGAGATCTGTGCCCCCTCCCTGCCTCCCCCATTTGGAGGAAGTTTCGAGAGCACCTTGGGAGGGAGAGACAATGAGGTCACCTTGGAAACGGAAAACCTATCCCGAGGAACCTTGGGGATCCCCACTGCCCTTTACCAGCCGACTCAAGCCTTTCCTGTGAATGTTAATCCGGGGCGGGGGGCGGGGGAATAGGCTGGCAGCCTGGTACCCCTGGGAGGCCAATGATTTAAAAGAGCTCAACAAGGCAGTGGCAGAAAATGGCCCAAACTCCCTGTGGGCAGAAACTATTCTCCAGGGCCTGGCTCATCAACCACAAGAGGGACACTTTAAGAAAGAGTGCCCTCAAGGCGGGGGAAGACCTACCTGTCGGAGACCTCCCACTGTCCCATTTATGTACACCATCTTAGGGGTCATCAAGATTTACCTGGATTGCTTTCAATGGGAAATTCCCTGGCCGATACAGTGGCCTCCTTACAATCCAAGCTTGTAACTTACAAGATGCCTATGATCTTCACAATCTTACTCATATAAATTGGAGAGGGCTACATAAAAGGTTCCCACAGATCCCTATTAGAGAATTAAAGAAAATTATACATACTTGTAAATCCTGTCTTCCTTATTTACAAGTACCGCCTTACAGCCCCCCAGGAGTAAACCCTCGAGGGCTAAAACCCAATGTGCTGTGGCAAACGGATGTAACTATTATTCCCCTTTTGAAAAACTTAAGCGCCACCATCAAAATTTAAAGGCTCAATTACAAAAACAAAAAGGGGAATACGCCCTCACCAGCAACTTGGAATGGCACTCTTTACTCTAAACATCTTAAATTTTCAAAAATGAACCGATACTATGTTTTCAAAAACATTGGTCCAACCAAGAAATAAAACCTGAAATACAAGTGAGATGGAAAGACCCCATCACTGGTCGGTGGAAGGGGCCCGATCCACTCCTTACGATGGGGAGAGGATTCGGATGCATATTCCCCACTGGGGACCCCAGCCCTCTATGGGTGCCAGCAAGGAATCTTAAATTCACACCACAAGAGAGAGGTCAAATCTCAAAATCTGACACAGATTAAAGAGACATTCACATATTGAGCCCAAGAACAAAAAGTTCTTGAGGCGATCTTTTCTTCCTTTTCAGATCATCGATGCAGCGACCCTGCTGGACACCACTCCTGGTGATCGTCGGATTACCTAGCCTCTCCGTGCTGACCTTCCTCGTTGCCGTGGCTGTGCAACAGTTTTTAAAATCTTTGAAGCCTGGGTTTAACGACACACAAGGCCATCAACCATGAGGGCACAACAGTGTCAGCATCTGCTCAAAGATTTCAAACCAGCTCAAACACCTGAGATCCATCATGACGGGACTCCAACAACAGCTTGATCTCCACGCCAGAGCGATCAAGGCGTGTGTTCTGACGCTCATAGACTGCGACGTGAGATACCCCAGCTTTTGTCTGACAGCTTTTCCAGTGTTAAGTGAGACTCTAACAGGTGAAAAAGGGAGCAATGGATCTATGGGACTGGAGGCGAAGTCCATTCGCCTGGTTTAAAAGTGCCTTCTGTTTGCTTGGTTTTGTTCTGCTTGTTGTAGAGTTATGCTGGCCAGGTCATGGGAGAGGAGCCCCACGCTGGGGACCCACAAAACCCCTGGATTAATTTAGCCCTTCAAGAGATTGACCGAGACAGATAAATAAAAATAAGAATTCTAGATGCCCATCATCTAGAGAGATTCCGCCTAGCCCCCAAGAGGTGGCTGGATAGCCAGTGACGGGTAAGACCCTCAGAGGAGGGCAACCTAAGAGGCACAGCCGCGAGAGGGGCCGGTGAGGCTGGAGGCTGGCCGCCTGCGGCTTTACGCCTTGCTCTACAGAACAGCAATACAAATGTCTCGAGGGCTTAAATAAAATTAAAAAAAAGGGGGGGGGATATGTGGGGCCCTAAATGGGAAACCTTAAAAACAAAGGGGCTGGCTTTGCGGTGGAAAACCTGAGATGGCGCCCGGCGGAAGAGATGGGGGCGGGGTCTGTGTTGTCAGAGTCTTTGATCGGCTCTCTTGATTTCTGTGCACATAGACAGTGTGTGATCTCCATAGACTCTTGTTATAATGAAAGTGACAATCTGACCTCTAATGTGATTGGTGCAACTGTGGAAAGTCCCTCCTAAACCCTCCTGCTCGCCTATATAAGCTGGGAGTTTGCAGCAATAAAGCGGAACCGCTTCGACGGAACCCCTGTTGCGTCTGATTGTCTCTCGCTCACCGAGGGGGCTGGGTTGGCGGCCGGCAGGCTCCCCTCTCCTCGGGACCCCTCGGCTTTGCTGAGGGAAGTTCCACTGCCTCTACTCTTTCTGCGGAGCGCCCCCCACAGAATCTGTGTGTGTCTGTGTCTGTGTCTCTGTGTGTGTGTCTGTGTGCGTCTGTGTGTCTGTGTATCTCTGTCTGTGTCTGTGTGTGTGTCTGTCTGTGTCTGTGTTCTGTGTGTGTCTGTGTGTGTGTGTGTGTGTCTGTGTGTGTGTGTGTCTGTGTGTGTGTGTGTCTGTGTCTGAGTGTGTATGTCTGTGTCTGTGTGTATCTGTGTGTGTTCCTGTGTGTTCAGGGTGTCCCGTGCCTTCTCGGAGGTGCAGCTCCCATCATAGGTAGGCGCTCGGTGGTCCCCCGATGGGGAGCACTGGCTGCCTGCTCTCTGGGTTCTCCCTCTGCCCGCCCCCTCCAGGCCCTCGGGAGAGCGCTCTGCTCTGGGCCTGGAAGGATGAGCGGGCTTCCCTGTCTCCTCTGCTCAGTGGCCCTGCTCCTGAGACCAGAGCGAAGCAGAGGCTATGGCAGCCACGGGGGAGGGGGAGTGGGCCTCAGAGACCCCCGAACGTGAGCCCTCCATAAAGCAGCAGAAGAGAGGAGGGCCGTGGACCCAGACCGGGAGAAATCCGTCCCGAGCCACTGTGTCTGCATTGGAGGGTTTGTGGTCAGAGACCTCTTCAAGGGCTTGGCCGTCCACACTCTCTGAGCATGTTCAGTTGCCCCTGGGGTCAGAGATGAGCAGACACGTCCTGTTCACGAGATGGGGGCGTTTCAGACCACATCATGGATGCACGCCAGGTGACTTTCCATCCTGCGCTCGTACTGGAGAAAAAGACGGCTAAGATTCCAATCACTCCATCCTAAAGGAAATCAGTCCTGAAGGTTCATTGGAAGGACTGATGCTGAACGAGAAACTGCAATACTTTGGCCCCTGATGCGAAAAAGCTGACTCATTTGAAAAGACTCTATGCTGGGAAATGTTGAAGGCAGGAGGGAGGAGGGGACGGCAGAGGATGAGATGGTTGGATGCCATCACCAACTCGATGGACATGAGTTGAAGTAACTCTGGAGCTGGTGATGGACAGGGAGGCCTGGCGTGCTATAGGCCATGGGCTCACAAAGAGTCGGACACGAATGAGCTACTGAACTGCATGAAGCTTTCTGCAGCCGCCCGTGTTCCCTGCTGAGACGTGGGGCCCGCACCCAGCCGATGCTGAGGTTCAGGTGGAGAGTGGTCCAGTGTCCACTGGCCTCCCTGTGGCGTCATCAGGAGCTGGGCTCCCTCTAAACTAATGGTGTGACCCGCTTTCTCAGCCTGTCTCTAGTCCGCTGTCTCTGCTGTGCCCAAGTCAGCGCCTGAGCCGTGAGGACAGACAGGCTGCAGAGACGCTGCCCTTGGGAGCGGGCAGGGGGCCAGTGGCGTCAGTGCCCGCCTCCAGCCTGTGCCCACTCTCGCCTGAAGTGAGCTGTCTGTCCAGCCAGGGTCCGAGGCGTCTATCTTTCGTCCCCATCAGGCCGTCAGCAGGGACCTGTGAGGATTCACGCCGTGGTCCCGGGTGTCACAGGATCTACCTGCCACACAGCTCGGCCTCTGCCCAGCTCTTTCTCAGCTGATCTACTGCATCAAATGTCACTGGCAGTTTCCTCAAAACTGTATTTTCAATATGATCATATTAAAATTTTCTTTAAAATTGCCTTATAATCTCCCGTGCGTTTCTCATCAATAAACTCGGAATTCCTGTCCTCATCATAGTCCTTCCCTGGTGGCTCAGGCCGGGAAGAGTCGCCTGCACTGTGGGAGACCGGGTTTCGATCCCTGGGTTGGGAAGTTCCCGGGAGATACTGGCTCCCCACTCCAGGATTTCAGCCTGGAGAGTCCCACAGACTCACGGTCTCAGAGAGTCAGACGTGATCAAGCCACGCCGCTGTCACTTACCATCCTCCCACTTGATCTTGTCTGTGAACAGCTCTGACTTCAAGGAGGGGTGGCCAGTGGGCCTCCCTGGGCCCCCCAGAAGGACCCCCCCGGCACAGTGCTCTGCTTTCATCGTCTTCAGATTCTTTATAGCTTTTGAGCAGAGGGTCCTGTGTTCTCCTTTTGCACCAGCCCTGCAAATTATGGAGCCAGGCCTGCCGTGGACTACAGAATTCTTTATGGAGAAAAATAGTCCTTTTTCAGATGCTGAGTACCAGGTAAGCTCAAAGCAAATCCTGAGAAATGGAAGATCTTCTCAATACAATCTTTTCACATGAAAATATATACTCATTTTGGTCGGGACATTTCTATAGTTGGCTTTTGAAATCCACACAGCATGTGTTTCCATGAGAGAAACAAACAGCACAGTTCAGTCGCTCAGTCATGCCTCTTTGCAAGCCCCTGGACTGCAGCACGCCAGGCCTCCCAGTCCATCACCCACCCCCGGAGCTTAAACTCACGTCCATTGACTCGGTGACGCCATCCAAGCATCTCATCCCTGCCATCCTTTCCCCTCCTCCCTTCAGTCTTTCCCCGGCATCAGAGTCTTTTCCAGTGAGTCAGATCTTTGCATCAGGTGGCCAAAGTATTGGAGTTTCAGCTTCAGCATCAGTCCTTCCAATGAACATTCAGCACTGATTTCCTTTAGGATGGACTGGTTGGATGTCCTTGCAGTCCAAGGGACTCTAAAGAGTCATTTCCAGCACCACAGTTCACAAGCATCACTATTTGGCGCTCAGCTTTCTTTATGGCCCAGCTCTCCCATCCATACATGACCACCGGAAAACGAGGTAGCCCAGTGTGACAGTTAATCTTGTGTGTCGCCTTGACTGGCTCAGAGGACCAGTTAACTGGTCTAACGCCCATCGAGATGTTGCCGTGAAGGCAGTTTTCACAGGAGATGAGGATGAAATGAGTTGACTCTGAGTGCAGACTGGCCGCCAGCACTTGAGGGGCCTGGTCTAGTCAGCTGACAATGACTGAGGTCCCCTGAGGAGGAGGCGCTTTCCTCCAGAGGCCTGTGGACTCAGCTGCACAGAGCTCTTCCCTCCCCTACCTCCTGGCACAGGGCAGTCTTCCCGCCCTCCCTCGCTCTCAAACCCTAGAAATCGCCAGAAAGTGGTGCCTTTCTGCTTTAGTGCCTGCTCTGCCCAGCCCTGTGGCTCCACTCCTCCCTGCCAGCCTCCCGGAAGGAGGGCCTGGCGATCCTGGCAGCTCGCTCTGCCTCTACTTGCAACATTCCTTGGCTATCGGAGGTCACAGGTGCAGGTGGCATGTTCCGCCCTCCTGGGAAGGAATAGGCACCTTTCTTCCAAGCCAGCGTCCTCGGGTCAATGTCCTCTGGCCTTTGGCTCACCCTCAGTGCTCCTGTGGGCTTCCCGGGTGAAGAATCCGCCTGCCAGTGCAGCAGATGAAGGGTGATCCCTGGGTCGGGAAGATGCCCTGGAGGAGGAAAGGGCTACCCCTCCAGGATTCTTGCCTGGGAAACCCCGTGGACAGAGGAGCCTGGTGGGCTACAGTCCACGGGGCTGCAGAGTCAGACCAAAATTAGCCACTGAGCAAAGCAAGTGAAATAAAGCCTCGAGCAGCAGAGCTGCTGGTTGACACGGTCGCGCCCCCATCCTTGTCTTATGCACCCAGCCCTGCTTTTGACCCGAGGTGTCCCCAGAGGTACAGATGGCCCTTTCCCAGCTTGATGGAATGGTCTCAAAACTGGAGACTATATATGGATGGGAGAGTTGGATCATAAAAAGACTGAGCGTCAAAGAATTGATGCTTTTGAACTGTGGTGTTGGAGAAGAGTCTTGACAGTCCCCTCAACTGCAAGCTAATCAAACCAGTCAATCTTAAAGGAAATCAGTCCTGAATATTGGAAGGACTGATGTTGAAGCTGATGCTCCAATATTTTGGCCACCAGATGCAAACAGCTGACTCATTGGAGAAGACCGCGATGCTGGGAAAGACTGAGGGCTGGACGAGAAGGGGAAGACAGAGGATGAGATGGTTGCATCACATCACCAACTGGATGAGTCTGAGCAGGCTCCGGGAATTGGTGATGGACAGGGAGGCCTGGCGTGCTGCAATCCATGGAGTCACAAACACTTGGACACGACTTAGTGGCTGAACTGAACTGAACAAGGGGTTTCTTTGGTTAAGGAATCCTTTCAACGGAAAATGAAGATAAACTTCTGGGAAACCAGCTGAGGACATGGGGACGTAAACGTGGCTCTTCTTCGCCATGAACTGCACTGTTTTTCTGTGGACCTCTGTTCTGGATGGTGGTGCAGACAGCAACCTGAAGGCGGGCCAGCAGCAGTCGGGGCCTCAGACTCACCTGATTCCTCAGCCCCGTCTCCCCTGCTTAGAGCTGGATCACACCTGCCCTGCCCTGCCCCCCGAGTGCGGCTCTGAGGCTCTGAGAGCTGAGTGTGCGTGGTTCCAGCTCAGAGAAGTGTTGGCGGCGGGTGCACAGGGAAAGGGGCTCTTGCCCACTGAGGTCTGTTGCCCAGGGTCACCGGTTATGAGCCCTGGCAGCCAGGACTGACTGCTTGTGTGTAAACAGGTGTCTTGGTTTCCAATAACCAATGACCACAAACTCAGGGTGAATGTGTCCTGAAACCTTGCCTTATGCAGGACATTAACATACCCACCATATCATGTATGTAATTCACATGTAAGGTGATCAGCAACACCAGTTAGCACCAGGGAGTGTGCACATTCACCTGGGATGCGTCCAGGGATCCCAACTGGGGTTCCCTAGGGTCCTGGTTCTGCTCATGGAGCAGGTAATCTCTGGTCGGGGTGGGGATCGGGGTGGTGGGGGATACAGGAATCACCTAAACTCCCATTGTGACAAAGTCTCCGCTGGGTCTGGAAAATTCTGTGAAATGGCTGGTGAAGCATTTTCACTTTCATTTCTACATATGCTCTTCCCTGTATTCCCCAGGCCAGGTTAGATTCACTCCCAAAGAGATTTTTCCTGTCTTCCTCCGGTTATCATGGTTTATGCCCTCCTGGGCTGAATGAGTCTGTGACCCCAGTCTTCAGCAGGTGGGCACTGTCCCCCTGAAGACAGGCAGCCCGCCCGGAGGTATTTGTGTTTCCTACTGGAGGGAGGCGCAGCCGGCCCCTCGGGAGGCGCCCAGGAGCCCGTCACGAGCGGTCTTCCGGCCCCACTTTTCAGCGGTGCTGCCTGTGAGCAACGCTGGCGGGAACGTAACCCGGCCCCTTTCACGTCGGAACCCACCAAGTCTCTAGCACAGAGATGAGTCTGGAGGTTTCTCTTTGGGGGCCTGGTGGGTGACGTGACGTGCAAAGTCAGTGGTGGTATTTCCCGTCAACAGTGGTGGAGACAGATGTGTACCAAGCTTCCCATCACTTCTCACTGGAGTTAACAAACGTGACATGCAGTGTCTTCTGGAAACTGCCCACCAATCTGTGGAGCAAACAGGTGTAACTGCTGTCAGGAAGTCCGGTTCCGACATTCCTGAAAAGGAAATACGAGCAACGCTGGCACATGTCTTAAACGCAGGCCGAGAGATACACGTCTGAAACTCTGTTTTGAATTTTAATATTGCTTCTGAACTATGTCTGCCTCCTTTCTTGTTTTTGCGGCCCCCTCCCTGGCGTCACTCCCATATGCCCACCCCCTTGGACCCCAGCCTGTGTGTCCCCCTGACTCCCTGTTCCCGCTGTGCTGTAGGGGGACCACCCTGGCTCTCCCTTCCCAGCTCTCTGTTCCTGGGCAGGTCACCGCCACCCTCACCGCCCCACCCAGGGCCTCTTGCCCCTTTCTGAGGCCCAGATTGCTTCACTCTGAGTCTCCAGGAATTTACCCCTGTCATTGACATCTTCTTGAGTGTCTCTAGGTCCAACCTGGTCCTTTCCTCTGCGTCATAAATCCACACTAGGACTGAACAGGGCTTTTAGACAGAAATCTCTTTGTGAAACTGAAGCTTTCAATCTGTGTTGTGTTCATAAAATTCCTTGGTCTGGAAAAAAATCCTCCGTTAGGCCATACTTAAAGTCCTGCTTTTCTGCCATGTGACACGCAGGGTGGTGGTGGGGGTGAGATTAGTGAGCTGGAGGAGGGGTCCCGGCCCTCTGCTTGGGCTGCAGAGCCAAGGGCGTCTCTGTGACTCACACATCCTTCATCTCAGCTCCTGGTGCTATTTTGGGCGCTTGACCTCACTGGGGGTGGCGCTGGGTCAGCCTCATGATCCAGGAATCTCCTGGTTAATCAACGTTCATTTCTAACCATCAGCCTGATCTGTGTTTCAGTGTTGCCGAAGAGTGGGACACCTTTCTGGCCTCAGGTCCCTCCTCCCGGCCACCTCCTGTTTCTTTACAGAAACTAAACCCATGAGGCCAGGGCTGCAGGGAACAGGGGAGCTGACGGCCCAGCACTTCCTGTGCGGAACCTGGAACCACCGGGCGCCCTTCTCTGGGTTTCGTGTGCTGGGTGCAGGCCCTTCCGGATCTGGCCTGGATTTCAAGGCTCCTTCCTGCCACTGTCTTCTCCTCAGTCCCCTCTAGGACACATGCCCCACCTCCCACCACCACCTCCCAGGACCACCCAGTTCATTTTCAGAGGACGTGTTCTCTGACATCACCAGTAAGACCTGGACCTAAAATGCTGTTTCCCTCTACATCTGGCTGAATGGCTTTAACATTCGTGCATAATCGCATCCCCCAGGAAGCCTCACCATCCTTTTAGAAATCTGTCCAGACACTGCGGTTGATGGTATGGACACAAAACCAAGTCAGAGAGAATGAGGCTGTCCTACGGCCGGTCACCTAGTGGGAAACATAGAAGCTCCTCCATAAAGTCCGTCGGGAAAGTAGCGTCTGCCGGGGAATTTCTTGGGGAATCTGTGTGTGGCTGCCAGCATCCAGATGTTTTCTCATAACATCCAGGAAGTACCTCTGAGCTCTTCTGGTGTCCTCATCACCTGTGAGGCACCTCAGGTCAGAGGTCATATTCTCAGCCAGGTGCCCAGCGCCCAACCCAGTTCCGTGCTTGTTGGAGTGGCGAGGACATCTCTGCTACTTGAGTTGACAGTCTTCATTATGCAACGATGGAGCACTCCTGGAGGAAACAAGTTCAGAGGAAAAAGGTCTTCAAAGTTAAGGAAGAAAACACTTTAAAGAAAGGTTTTTCAAAGTTAGGGAAGAAACAAGTTTAGTGCCTTCAAAGTACCGGAAACCTTTGCAGAACAGGGCCATGCTCTGCATTGCTCTTTGTAGGCTGCTGAGAAACAGCATCTCAGCGCCCGCAGGCAGAGCTGCAGGCATGGTCTTTTGCTAACAATACCCGTACAGGGCTCACTGGGCTGAGAGTTAGGAGGCCAAGAGGCACTGACCTTGGTGGTGGTGGGAGATGGTGCTCTTCCGGGTGACCCAGGCCTGCTGGGGTGCGCTTGCCAGAATCCACTCTGTTGCTTCTCTAGAGCTGAAAGTCAGATCAGGAAGTAAGGTCTTTGAAGAACACGGACACCTCCTCCCTTCTGGACAGTGTTGGAAAACTTCTGAAATAGCTTCTGGAAAACCTCTATAAGGTGCGTGTGATTACACAACACTGTGGTTATGCTCACTGCATTCCTGGGTCGGGAAGACCAGTGCCTTGTTTTGCTTTGTTTTTCCCAGGATCTTTCAGATTCAACCAGATAGGGAAATATTTTTCAGATACAGTGATACTTTCTTAAAATTAATCAATATGGAAAATTCAGTTGGAAAAGTAACATTTCAAAATCCTTCGAGTTTTAATGGACTGTTGAAGGATTTCGTGTCCCCTCTGTGTCTCTTTGGGGGCTGCTCTGGTGGCTCAGATGGTGAGGAATTGGCCTGCGATGGCAGATACCCAGGTTCGATCCCTAGGTCAGGAAGATCCCCTGTAGAAGGGAAAGGCTACCCACTCCAGCATTCTGGCTTGCAGAATTCTATACATGACCATACAGTCCATGGGGTTGCAGAGTCGGACACGATGGAGGGACTCTCACTCTCCCTCTGGCGGGGCCTCAGCTTCTGGCCTCAGCTATGACTCTGACACACAGGCGCAGCTGGGCCGGTGAATCCCGCATGCGGCTCCTGCACCTGCGTCCCACATCCTGCTCTGTTCTTACTTGTCTCCTGGGCACCTTCACTTCATGCTCCGCAAGCACCATGGGTCCTCTTTGTCAGGAGATGCGGGTTTGACCCCTGGGTCAACAGGTTCCCCCTGGAGCAGGAAATGAACATCCTATAGGGGGATTTTCAGTCCATGGTGGGCGACACTCCACGGCGTCTCAAGGAGTCCGGCACGACTGGCCACTGAGCACGGCAATGCTGCGTGAGACCCTGACCCTCCCCTGCCCCGGCAGCCTCCTTCCCGCTGATCACATCACAGTGAGCACAGTTACCCGATTAGACTCAGAAACGGCTCCTGCATCTCCACTCCTTTCCTGGCCCCTGGCCCCCAGTCCTCCTGGTTCTCACACCCTGTGATGCCCGCCCGCGTCAGCTCGGGCGCCATCCCGTCACGGTTGCACTGCCCAGGCTCAGGCCGGCCTGGCTGGGCCTGGTCCCCAGAGCCGAGTCCTAGGGGCCCCTGGGCTCTCCCCTGCACCCAGTCCATCCTCAGGGCCGGTGCTTGGAGTCAGAAAGGAAACAGGAGGGACGGAGGGGAGGAAGAGGATGAACGAAGGAATCATGTGACTCGTCCAGTTTGAATCTTACAAACATGGTAAGACTCAATGGTCCCCCTGTGCTCGTTCAGTCCCTCAGTCCTGTCTGACTCTTGGAGACCCCGTAGACTTCCCTGTCCATCACCATCTCCTGGAGCCAGCTCAAACTCATGTCCATTGAGTCAATGATGAATCTCACCATCTCATCCTCTGTTTCCCCCTTCTCCTGCCTGTAATCTTTCCCAGCATCAGGGTCTTTTCCAACGAGTCAGCTCTTCACATCAGGTGACTAAAGTATTCACCTTCAGCCTCAGTCCTTCCAATGAATAGTCAGGCTTTATTTCCTTTAGGATTGTCTGGTTTGATTGCCTTGCAGTTCAAAGGGCTCTCAAGAGTCTTTCCCAACACCACAGCGCCATGACTGACAGATAGAGCCCCCAACTCCTCGGAGCGGCTTCCAGGTTCTTCCCAGTCCAGCCCTGCCCAATCCTTCCAGCCCTGCCTGCCTCACCTTGGCCGCTCCCTGGCCCGCACCCCCTGCCTGGTCCTGAGTGTGCCTCCCGGGAACGGGAGCCCTTTCCCACCAGTGACTCCGCCTGGTTGTTCCTCCTCCAGCCGCCCCTGGACCTCACGCCTCCCTCGAGCCCGGCTCCTCTGTCACCCCGGGAGCCCTGCCCAAGCCCCACCGCATCACTAGCTCCGACCTTCTGGCCTCATCTGGCTGGTTCGTGCTCATCAGAGGCCCCACCCGCTGCACCCAGACACAGCCTCTTTCCCGTCCCTCTGAACCCACAGAAGAGGAAGAGCGTGTTTGGTCCGTTTTATCCCTCGCCTCCTTTGTGACCTGAGAGTCCTCCGTGCAATCAGCTTCCAACCCATAGAGCTTGGGGTTCCAGCTCTGCTACCCAGTGGGGCTTCGGGGTAGGAAGATGCTGTGCCCCCTGAGCACCTCTAATGTTGCCCCGCCCCTCCTGCTCTGCTCCGCCCTCTGGTCGTCCCGCCCCGCCCCGCCCCTCCAGCCCAGGTATTTGAGCCCCAGCCCCTTGGTCCCTGCCCAGCCTGCTCCAGCCATGCTCGGTACGTGTGGGGTGGTGGGACGGAGGCACAGGCCTGCCCAAGGCAGGAGGCGGGCGGGCCAGGTAGGGGCTAGCACCGGGCTGGGTTTCCTTTCGGACCAGGTGGCAGCAGCGGACGTCACGGCGCTGTGAGTGTGGATCCGGGCACCCCGCGCTCTTGGGTCCTGTCAAATCTGTATGCTTCTTACTGGCGTGGGATTGAATGGAGAAGAGCTGCCCCTTAATGGGGATCTTCCCCACCCATGGCTCGAACCTGGGTCTCCTGCACTGCAGGAGGATTCTTCACCATCTGAGCTGCCAGGGAAGTCCAATTTCGTTATTTGTCGAAGCTCATTGAAACATCGTTGGTAAGAAGTCATGAGATTGTTAATTAGCAGGCGGATTCTTCACCAGCTGAACCATAGGCAAGCCCAAGGATACTGGAGTGGGTAGCCTATCCCTTCTCCAGCACAGCTTTCCAACTCAGGAATCACAGCGGGGTCTCCTACAGTGCAGGCAGATTCTCTACCAACTGGGAAACTGGGGAAGTCCATGGGCCCATCTTATCTTTGTTGTGTCTTCTTATACCTTTCCTAAAGGTGATCGTGAGCTTTCCCAACAGCTCAGTTGCTAAAGAATCTGCCTGCAGTGCGAGAGACCCTGGTTCAATTCCTGGGTCAGTAAGATCCCTTGGCAAATGGATAGACTACCCGCTCCAGGATTCTTGGGCTTCCTTGTTGCTCAGCTGGTAAAGAATCCGCCTGCAATGTGGGATTCGTGGGTTTGATCCCTGGTTTGGAAAAATCCCCTGGAGAAGAGAAAGGCTACTGTAAGAAACGCCAAGGGAAGAAAGAGCCACCTCTAGGGACGGTCGATGGAAGCCTTTATTGGGCGGTCACTCTCGGGCAGAACTCCCGGGGGCGAGCGAAGAAGCGAAGGAGTCTGCGAGGTATGAGGGGTGAGGAGGGATTTTATAGCCAGGGCTGGTGCTCGAACCAGGTCCTCCCAGATTAGGTAGAAAGCTCGGGCTGCAGCGGTGGTTGGTGTCCAAGGGCTTCGTGTTGGCACCTGATTGGGCCAGGCCACGGGGGTTGGTCCTCCAGAAGTTTGGTCCGCTCCTGGTTCCTGTTTGGGCGTTGGCCAATCGCCAGGACTTGTCTGAGGCACTTTTCCGGGCATGTCTCGACATGCCCGACCTCTCATCCCGGCTTTTTTCATATAGGACAAGGGGCGCCAGTTCTCTCTGGCTACTTCCTGCTGAACACGGGCGACCAGGGGTAGGGTGTGGCTGGGATGACGGGTGCCTGCCATCATGTTTGTCACAGAACGTTTGTCGGAAGCTCTTGATACTGCTGTCGCAGCAGCATCAGCTGGATCATGTTTAGCCGCTCCTTGATAAAGGCCAGCAGTCTGTTTAAGAGACAGGGCCCGAAGGTTAGAAGTAACAGGAGGATTATGAGTGGTCCCATTAAGGAAGAGAGCAGGGTGGTTAGCCAGGGGGAGCTCTGGAACCAGGACTCGAACCAGCCTTGCTGGGCTTCCCGTTCCCTCTTTCTGCGCTCCAGTCCCTCTCTCACTTTAGCCATGGATTCTCTTACCACCCCTGTATGATCCGTGTAAAAGCAGCATTCTTTCAGGGCTGCACATAGCCCCCTTGTTGCAAAAAGATCAGGTCCAGGCCTCGTCTGTTCTGCAACACCACCTCTGACAAAGAGGTCAGGGATTTCTCCAAGGCCATCATAGACTTTTCTATACGGGTAATATCCTCATCAATGGCAACTCTTAGGGAGGCCAAACCCTGGTTTTGCATGGACAGTGATGCAATCCCGGTACCCGTTCCTGCTGCTCCCAGGGGGAATAGGGTTGCCAGAGTGACGGCCGTGACGGGTTCCCTCTTGTGCCGGGAAGGCTGGGCTCCCCCATCCCAGAAGTCGTACAGTACTTTTTCAGAGTGGTACAGGATTTTAGGCATCACCGCCACTAGAACACAGAATTCCTTACTCTGGTTGAAAACAGAAGCGTGCAAGCACGGTGTCAGCCCGCTATGGGAACAAACCCACCAGCCCCCTGCCTCAGGCACAACCCATGTTGTTGTATTAAGCCCAGTGAGGTTAGCAGCTTGGGCACACAAGGGGGTCTTGTCATGAGGAACGGTACCGAGGCAAAGTCCTTTTCCCCATACTTCTTTCATAGTGAGACCGACTTTACGTTCTCCCCAGCGACACTGAGGTGGATTTGAGCCGGTAGACAGGCTGTAAGACACATTTAAACCTACTGCCTCATAAAAGGGAGGGTAAAGAGTATAGCAGAGCCAACAGGACTGGGTTGCATCTGGGTCTGAGTGGTTTAAGGTGATGCAGGCTTTCCTGATCATCGACCACAGAGGGTCCTGGCCTCCTGAAGAGCTGGTGGGGTCAGGGGGCCCGTAGGTCTAGGTGGAACTGAGGATGTGAGAGCCATGGTTGTTGGATGGGGCACTGCAGTGGCCCTCTCAGCCGGGTTTGGACCTATACTGAACGTCTGTATCGGCTCTAAAATTTGGCTTATAATTATGATTCCACTGTAAATGCTTGCAAATTGGTCTCTTCTGGTTTGAATTCCCCAAGACAAGCCTGAAACCCATGCTCTCTCTTCTTTAGCTCTTTCTTGGTTAAACCTCACCCTTATTTGTGCATCACTGCATTTCTCCTCGCATCCCCAGTCCCTGTAGGGAGGTATGGGTTTGGCAAATGAAAAGTTAAGCAGGTCTAGATTCCCTGCTTCCCAGCACCTGGGCCCATCAGTAGAAGTTACACAATCCCATGACTTACAGTAACAGTCTTGTGCCCCCCTGCAAGTCTTCCAATTGTGTCTTTGGTGTCCCGGACATACCCAGAACCCCTGGTTTCGAAGAAAACCCCTTGCCCAGGCTACGCCTACAGCCGGCTTAAGGTCAAAGTGCAAGTCCGGCCACCAAGTGTTTGGAGGATGCACCTCAATGGTCGAGTTGAGCACCTCTTGCGTTATTCCATTCTGGAGCTTCCAGGTAATCTGAAAGGGCTGGTGAGGGTTGCAGCTGCTGACCCTGTTTAGGGTCCACAGCTTCCCAGAGCGACCCATACTATCAGCTTGAGTCTGGGTTGGACACCTCACATTGTTCCAGAACTGATCTCCCGGGGCCAGAGGATGCGTTGGCCTCTCGTCGTCCATCGGTTGTGGCAAGACCTGGTCTGCGTGTTCCCTCAGCAAACCTTGCCTGACGATTGGGGCCAATAGGGGATGTGGAGATGCCAGGCGATGCCCAGGGCCGCAGCCACCTGCTGAGAGATCTGTGAGATGAATGCAGGCCCATTGTCAGACTGGAGAGAGTTTGGTAACCCAAATCTGGGCATGAGATGGGTCATCAAGACGATGAGGTGAGAAGATGGTCAGGGGTTGGCCATGAATCAGCTTTTTAGCATCAGCGTACAATGTTGTCGCCGCAGCTAGTGCCCGCAGGCAGGGGAACCATCCCCTGGCTGTGGGGTCAAGTTGTTAGGATATGTAAGCAATAGGCAGCAGTTCGGAGCCGACTGGTTGCAGTAAGGCTCCAAAGGCTATCCCTCCCTTTTCATCAGTATATAGATGGTGCGGATAGTTGGGATTTGGGAGAAAGAGAGAAGGTGCAGCCAGTAGAGTTGAGCATAAAGCTTGAAAGGCCTGAGTCACTTCGATGGGGGGAAGACAGTGGTCCTATGGGAGTTTCTCTAACGGCGGCATATAGGGGTTTGGCCAGGGTGGTGTAGTTTGGGACCCAGTGTCGGAAGAATCCCGTCAGTCCTAAGAAGGACAATAGCTGATCTCCGTTGGCTGGAGGACAGAGGGACCGGAGGAGGCTACACCGATCTGCTGTCAGGGCCTTAGTGGTGGGAGTGATTTGGAGGCCTAGATAGACAACAGAGGTCTGAGTTAGTTGAGCCTTAGATTGCGAGGCTCTGTAACCTTGGGAACCAAGGAAATTAAGGAGAGTTGCAGTATGTTGTCGGGAGGTTTCTTCCAAGGGGCTGCAAAGGAGCAAGTCGTCTACATATTGGAGGAGGGTGCTAGGGCGAAGCGAGCATCTGGCCAGGTCCCAGGACAGGGCCTGCCTGAAGTAGTGGGGACTGTCTCTGAACCCCTGAGGGAGTACGGTCCATGTGAGCTGTGTGGTCAGCTGGGTGTTGGGGTTAGTCCAGGTGAAAGCAAAGAGGAATTGGCAGTCAGGGTGGAGTGGGATTGTAAAAAGGCATCTTTGAGGTCAATAACGATGAAATGAGAGGTTTGAGGAGGTATGGAAGAAAGGAGGGTGTAGGGGTTAGGGACAGTGGATGGGCAGGAACCACCGCCACGTTGATCAGGCGGAGATCCTGCACTAGTTGGTAGTTTCCCGAGGCCTTCCGAACAGGGAGGATAGGCGTGTTACAGGGGGAAGTCGGGGGATCAGGAGGCCCTGTCCCATGAGGCGGTCGATGATGGGTTTTAGCCCCCTGAGGTTACGGGTAGACAAGGGAAACTGGGGCCAGGATGGGAAACAGGTGGGGTCCCTTAGCCGGATGAGGACTGGAGGGTGGTGCCGAGCCATCACTGGGACTCCGGGTGTCCCAGACCTCAGGATTAATGGAAGAGGTTGGAGGGTCAGCAAGTAGCATTAGGAAGGCCCCTGACGTGGGAGCCGATCCTGGAGTTAGGTGAAGAGTGGCCTTCAGCTTAGCAAGTATATCTCTTCCCAAGAGAGGAGTAGGGCAGGAGGGGATGATTAGAAAAGAGTGGGCAAATAGGCAGGAGTCTAGTTGACAGATAGTGGTTGGGTTTGCAGTGGGCATGAGGGTTGGCCGTCAATGCCCATAACCGAAACCTGGGAAGGACGTTAAATGCCCCCCGAAAGAGGGAAGGACCAAATAGGTAGCCCCCGTATCAACCAGAAAATTGATGGACTTACCCGCTACCTGGAGCTCGGCTTGGGTTATCGGGGTCCCTGAGTCTGGGCGGTGTCAGTCATCATCGAAGCTCAGCAGCTCCAAGGCCGGAGGAGGGCAGGAGGTCTCCCTGGGGCGCTCTGGTCCCCGGCCCCTAGAGGTCGCGGCCCGAGAGGCCTGGGGACAATCACTAGCCCAATGTCCTCGTTGTTTGCATCTTGGACACGGCTTAGAGGGAGGCCGCAGATTGGGACACATCTTAGCCCAGTGCCCTTCTTGGCCACACTTGAAGCAGGCCCCCGGAGGGGGGTTTTGGGGCCCCGAGCCCGCTGCCAGCCGCAGGGCCGCTATCAAGGCCTGGGTTTGTTGACTTAGGAGGTTCGCCTGAAATTCGGCCTTTGCTTGAGCCTTGCCTTTCAGCTGGCCTCAGCAGTTTCCTCACGGGCATTGTAAACCTTAAAGGCCATTTTTACCAGGTCTCGAATAGGGGTCTGAGGGCCGTCCTCGGCCTTGGCCAGCTTTTTCCGGATGTCAGGTGCAGATTGGGAGATAAAACGGTTGGCCAAGGTGGCTGCCCCTATGGGGGACTCAGGGGACAGCCTGGTGTATTGAACGAGGGCCTCGGTCAGCCGATTAAGGAACATGGCTGGGTTTTCGTCAGGGCCCTGAGTCACCTCATCTAGTTTGAGGAGGTTTACAACCTTATGAGAGGACACTTCCATCCCATCGAGGATACACTCTATCATATAGTGTACCCGCAGCTGAACGCCACCTCCTTCTTGGTCTCAATCTGTGCTAAGTCTTGGAGGGAAAAGGGGACATGGACTTGGGTTAGACCCTCAGCTCCGGCCACCTGTCGCAGAGGGAACAACGGGGCCGGGGAGGGGGATGAGAGGCCTCTGGAGGATTACCGTGGGAGGCGGGTGTGGGAGCTAACCGGAGAGGGAGAGGGGGGTAACAGGGGGAAGGGGAGGGGTGCAGGATAGGGTTAAGGGCGGGAGGGTCCGAGGCCGGCGGCGGAGTCTCGGGGGCAGAAGCGGAGAGTGAAGGGATCGGAGTGGAGGGGGTGGGGCAGTAGGAGTGCTGTAAGGAGGTGGAGCTATCAGATCCTCTGGGGGACAGAGAAAGCCGATGACTCAGGAGCGGGCATTAGCTTGGCTGAGGAAGGTGAAACTGGGAGGGGGCCATGGTGAGTAGGATCTGGCTGGGAGTTCACGTGGTGCACAGGCTGGGGCGAGAGTGCAACGCCCAAACGGCCTGAACATAGGGGACCTCAGAGCATTTTCCCCGTTCTCCGGCAGTAATTATCTAAATCACGGAGGACGTTAAAGTCTGATGTCCCTGTGGCTGGCCAGTGAGAGCCGTTATCTAGAGGATATTGTGGCCAAGCCTGTGAGCACAAAAAGGTGAGCTGCTTGGGGCGAATGCAGCCCATTAGCCGTAAGGTCCATAGATTAGCCAATAGACATTCTAGGGGGTGGACCAGTTGGACTTGGGTTTGGAAGCCGTCAATCCCATAGCGACCACGTGGCGTGGAGGCGACCCCTGCCGTGTCCGAACATCTTCGGGCGTGTCAGGGGAGCCGGCGTGGGACCTCAGAAGAGGCTAGGGGTCCGTGCAGCCGTTTGGGACGTCTCCCTCACGAGCTGGGGACCGAGGAAGGCTTAAGCCGGAGGTTTACTCAGCCACTTCAGACGTCTCCCTCACAAGCCAAGAACCGGAAGCAGGCAAGAACTTGCCGTGGGAGGGCCCAGTAAGTGCACACTGGTTATGGGGCCCTAGGAAATGGTACCCAGGGAGGGCGGGGTCCCAAAGCCGAAGGGACTTACCCCGTATTCTGCCGTCCGGGAAGTTGGTCAGCCGCCTGGGTCTGGGGCTACCACGGTGGTGGAGCTCGAGGGGGGCCTCAACGGCAAGTGCTGGGGGCCCTCACCTCGACCCCACGTTGGGCTCCAGATGTAAGAAATGCCGAGGGAAGAAAGAGCTACCTCTAGGGACCGTCGATGGAAGACTTTATTGGGCGGTTGCTCTCGGGCAGAACTCCCGGGGGGGCAAGCGAGGAAGGGAAAGGAGTCTGCGAGGTATGAGGGGGTGAGGAGGGGTTTTATAGCCAGGGCTGGTGCTCGAACCAGGTTCTCCCATATAAGGTAGAAAGCGTGGGCTGCAGCGGTGGTTGGTGTCCAAGGAAGGAATGATGCTGAAGCTGAAACTCCAGTACTTTAGCCACCTCATGCCAAGTGTTGACTCATTGGAAAAGACTCTGATACTGGGAGGGATTGGGGGCAGGAGGAGAAGGGACGACAGAGGATGAGATGGCTGGATGGCATCACGGACTCAATGGATGTGAGTCTGAGTGTACTTCAGGAGTTGGTGATGGACAGGGAGGCCTGGCGTGCTGCGATTCATGGGGTCACAAAGAGTCGGACACGATGAGTGACTGAACTGAACTGAACTGAAGGTCCATGGAGTCGAAAGAGTCGGACGCGACTGAGCGACATTCCCCTTCACTGTCATGAATCCCATTGTGCTTGACTTCAGTGCAGCTGCAGAAACACATTTCACAGCCACTGTACTGCTCTGTGCACTTGAAATGTACTTGAGGCTCCCAGGGGGCTCAGTCAAAGGACTCCACCTGCCAGTACAGGAAACAGGTCTGATCTCTGGGTCCAGAAGATTCCCTGGAGGAAGGCATGGCAAACCAGTCCAGAATTCCTGCCCGAAGAATCCCATGGACAGAGGATCCTGCCTGAAGAATCCCGGGGACAGAGGAGCCTGGCGGCTATAGTCCACGGGGTCATCAAAGAGTAGGACACGACTTAGTGACTAAACAGCAACAGCAATTCCTAATTATACTGGAAACACTGGGCACCACTTTACAGCATCATGTGCACAGTGCGGGAAGAGATTCCTGTCTCACTTTGTCCCTATTGGAAATGAATGGTTCTCGAACTGTTCCAGCTTCTATTTGGAAAGGATGTTGTAATTTGCTCCCCCACCCTCTCCGTGTCTTTTCTGGGGGAGGGGGCCCGCCACAGTGATGAAGGGTGGCCTGCAGAGTCATGACCTGGAGCTCAGCTCTCACTCTGCTCCTTGGAGCCCAGCGGAACTATGCTGCTTTTTAGATCGGCTCTCTTGGGAGCGGGTTCTGCTCCCTTCCTTCCCCGGTGTTGGACTGCTTCCTGGATTCTGGCTGCTCTGCAGGTCAGGCGTCACAGAGTTTGCTAATGATGCTCATGTTGTGTTGTTTCTGATAGCTTTCCTTGCCTTGTTCCTGAGCTGAGTCTGCAGAGCCTGAACCAGCAGAGCAATTCACCCCAGCCCTGGGCACCAGGACCCTGGTGAGTCCCTGCCTGGGGAGCTCGGTGCTGCCTCTGGTGTTCTGTGTCAGTGCCGCGGGGAGTGCTCAAAGTGGCGCTTCCTGTTTGATTTCGGGGCCTGCATCAGCGTGGGCTCTTCCCTTATCTCACTATTCACGTCTTTTCTGCCATCAGAGTATCTTGAACAAACCTCTGGGCCTCATTCCTTCCTTTTGAGTTTAGTGATTTTACAGGGAGTGGGTGTGCTCTCACCTTTAATGACCATCAGCAGCTGTTGTCAGTGCAGAAAAAGAACTATTACCAGCCTCACTGTGGCCTTTGAAGACAAGTGATCTTCTGCTTTCTCTGTATTAGTAGTAAGCTATTGGATACTAAGGCCTGTCCTGGTGGCTCAGTGGAAAGAATCCTTCTGCAAGGCAGGAGCCTCGGGTTCATCTCTGGATCAGAAAGATCCCCCGGATAAGGAAATGATAAGCCACTCCAGTTTCTTGCCTGGAAAATCCATGGACAGAGGAGCCAGGTAGGCTGTAGTCCATGGAGTCACAAAAGAGTCAGACATGACTTAGCTACTGTCACGTGAGTGTATGTTCCTCGATTCTTTGTCTCATCACAACAAAGATTTGGAGTGACGGACATTAAAAGCCCCCCTCGCGAGTCACTGCTCTCAGGTCTTGGATAGACCGTGTTATCGCTCTCAGGTCTCAAATGAACCGTGTTATAGCTATAAACAAATTGGTATTACAGCTCAGTGTTACAGCTCTATTTTATTTAGAAGATAGCAGGAAAATCCATCTTCGAGGCGTGAAGGCACGTCGATCTAAAGACAGGAGAAGAGCGCCCCAGCTGCGGGGAGAGAGAGAGAGAGCTGGCTCTGGCTCCTCTGTTTGTATGTTTGTCTCTCCCTGGGCCTGTCCTGTGTAAATTGGGCTAGCCAGCAGTGTTGTTTTACCTGAGGTCCTCACTCAGGTCCTCGGACCTTCTTTTGTCTCATTTTCGCGGGCTTTTCCCTTCCTGGTCTGTAGCCCCTGCCGTTTTGGACTCCTTTTCCTGTTCTACCTACCTAACAGCTGCTAAGCAAGAAATTGGATATTAAAGATGGAAGACAATGTGTGTGTGTGGTAGGGGGGAGGGTGTTTCCTCTCCTCTACATTCTTCCTGGCTGGACTAGGAATTAAATTCACCTAAGACAAATCAATAGCGAAAACCAACCCCACTGAATTTTGTGCAAACCTCGAAGATACAAGGCTCAAGAAGTGACAAGGCAGGCAGCATGTGTGTGTGAAGACTTGACAGACAAGAGGGTTGCCTGGGGCAGCAAGGTCGTGAAGTATCAGGGTTTGCTGGTTTCTTTCAGCCTTTTCAGCCTTGCATTCCCCTCTTTGGCCGTAAAGATGTCTCCTACCTCCTGGTACAGGGATGGTATTTCCACGTGGAGATTTATTTTCAGCTCCAGGGGGAACAGAAGAAGGGCTGCGTACGCTTTTTGCACCAGCTGTTTCTCAAGTCTCTTTACTTCAGAGCAATCACTGTGCTGCAGTGGAGCGTTTTGGGGGTGAGCTGCCCTGCACGCCATCAGGAGCACAGATTACCTGGTGCGTCCCCGTCCTCATGCAGGGAGCAGAAATCAGGGAGCTGGACGCAGGGCCCGGAGCAGGGCTGCCAGCCTGCATGGCCTGCAGCTTCGCGCCCTTTCCTCAGGCTCACATGCTTGTTTCTCCCTGGTCGGTATCTAGGACTGACGCTGCTTTCTGCTGAAGAACTGGGATCTCTCAGCTGCCATCCTTTCCCCACCAGGCAGAGAGGCCCTGAAGCCTTGGCACCCCTGCCCCTCCCCACAGTGGCCTGTTCTGGACCAAATCCCCTCCGTGGTGGGGCTGTTGACCTCCGAGGCCGGGCCCTGGAGGCGGACGTGGGTGCGTCCCAAGCCCTGTCCTGAGTGGGGTGACAGGGCCTGGGCCTGGGGTCGCAGGAGCTCAGCAACAGGCTCTGGATTCGGGCTTTGGCACAGGTAGAGGTCCCAGAGGAGGAGATCTTGGCATCAGGGGGCTTGTTTTTGAGGCTTTCATGCTTCTTTGTACGGGATTTACTTCTCTTTTATCGCAAGCCTTCAGGTTATGGTAAGCGGGGTCTTTGTCTCTCTTTACATAATGTTCAACTTGTGTAACTGTGTGTTTGGATTGATCATTTTGAGTGATTCTTGTTATAAAATCATACCTAGAGGCCCCAAACACACCGAACAATCTAGAAATGGGACCAAAAGCCAACAGCTCCTTCCCGACCCTCCCAGGCCGTGTCCCAGCGCCCTGTCTGTATCAGCGCTGTCTCTCAGCCGTGTTCACATGTCAGAAGCCCACGCGGCGGGGCAGGGGGGTCTGAGGCCCTGAGGAAACCGAGTTTTGTGCATGTTCCTGTTTGCTCGTCGAAGCAGAGCGTCAGTGCTAACAACAGTTAAGAGCAGAGTGAGACGCGGTCGACCTGTGGCCTGAATTTGCGTGACACTGATTTTTAACCCATCCTTTCAGCCTGGCCACCATGGATGCGCTGTCAGAAGCAAACGGCACCTTTGCCTTGACCCTTCTGAAAAGCTGGGTGAGGACAACTCGAAAAATGTGTTTATCTCGCCCCTAAGCCTCTCCTCTGCCCTGGCCATGGTCTTCATGGGGGCCAGGGGCAACACCGCAGCCCAGATGTCCCAGGTACGTTCAGGAAGCTGGTTCTGGGGTGGCAGCCGACGCTCTTTCTTCCGGCCCAAGAGCTGCTGTCTCTGATCCACAGGCCGTGCTAACAGGCAGGCCTCACTCTCCTGTAGTCAGGGTATACTGCAGCTGTGGGTTTTTATCTGTTTATGATTTCAGACGCTTTCTCTAAGCAAGAGCAGTGGGGGAGGTGAAGATGTCCACCAGGGCTTCCAGAACCTTCTCAGTGAGGTTAATAGGACGGACACACAGTACTTGCTCAGAACCGCCAACAGGCTTTTGGAGAGAAGACTTACGATTTCCTCTCGGTAAGTCATTCTCCCGATTGCCCGAAGCAGATAGAGACCGAGGTCGTGTGTAGACGAGAGGCGGGCCTTGTGGTGCAGAGAGGCCTTGTGGGTTGAGACCCACACGGTGGGCGGGATGTGGGACCCCAGTCACGCCCTCACGCTTCCTGGAACCGTTGTGTCATTGCCTGTAAGAGGAGCCCTGTAACTGCTCTGTTCACATGTTCCTGAAGCTTCGATCAGTGATTGTCTCAGAACTAACACAGATCATACCACACTTGCAGATGAATTGGCCCAAACAAAGATGTGATCGATAGAATATGTCTGATGTTGTTTTTCACATGTTGGAAGGGTTCCGTGTGTTGTGAGACTTGCTCAATTTTTTTTATACCTGTAAATATTTTGATTATCTTTTCCTATGCAGAATTTTTTTTAAGTTTTTCCTTTTTACTCTGATTCTATTTAGTTACAGTGCTTCCATGATTTTTAAGTTTTTTTCATACCCACCTCAAGTGATCTGTAGTGTGCTCTTATTGGATAAAATGCAGACAAAGCCAGAGTCCTCCCGCACTCTCCTCCTCGCCTGCCCCCACGGCCAGTATCAGGGCTTGTCCCCTGCACACAGAGAAAGTCTTTGCATCTCAGCGCACGTGTGCCTGCTGTAGTTCAGTCGCTGAGTCGTGTCCGACTCTTTGTGACCCCGTGGGCTGCAGCAGGCCCGGCTCCTCTGCCCTGTACTACATCCCAGAGTTTGCTCAGAGTCATGTCCATTGAGTTGCTGATGCATCCAGCCCCTCGTCCTCTGTGGCCCCTTCTCCTTTGCGTTCGATCGTTCCCAGCATCAGGGTCTTTTCCGACGGGTCGGCTCTTCGTATCTGGTGGCCACAGTGCCGGAGCTTCAGGCTCAGCAGCAAAGTGTGTCCGCCTCACCTTTCTCAAGATGGTGGGCAGCGCGCTCAGGAGTGGCTGTACCGAGATGAGCCACCAGCCCCCGGGTGGGCGTGGGGTGGGGGATCAGCCTGGGGGCGAGCCAGCAGGGACCGTGTGTGTGTGGTTCTGTCCTGTGTGTGCGTGCTACTCAGATGGACTTTAGAAGGAAGCGACAGAGGAAGGCTCTCAGATCTCAGTGAATTCTGCCTCATTCCCGCCCGTTGGCTTCAGCCCTTCCTGTCCTCAGGAAGGGTAGCGGGTGGGCACATCCACCCTCTGCTCAGCGCTACAGGTGCTGAACCTTTAACATTCTGATTGTTCATGAGACTGAGCAGCTTTTCATGTGGATCAAACATTTGTATCTTTTCTGAAAATTGCCTATTTATATGTCTTTTGTGTAGTTTTACTTTTGGGTTTTATGTCTTTTTTTTTAATTAGCACTTTGTATGATTAGGATAGCTATCCTATTCTGTTATATGACTTTTTTCATTGTTTTTCATACTTGTTTCAGCCTCTAAATTAACTGTTTTAAAACAGGTGTTATAAAGTGACCGTAGTCAGCATGAGGTCAAATATTTGTAGGTTTGTACAGTTTGGCGTGAATTTTTTTTAATAGTCTGGTTTGCTTGTTTTTATCAGTCTTAGCTACATGCTATTTTATTGTCCTTTGTATAAGCTTAGAAGTACAGAAAAGCAAAATTTCCAGTAAACACAATGAATTGGCTAATTTTCCTTAACTTCTTTCTTTTCTGGTAGAACTTTGAAGAAAAGCATTGATATTTACTATTTATTTTAATTGGAGGGTAAACTTACAATATTGTATTGGTTTTGCCATACATTGCTATGAATCTGCCCCGGGTGTACATGTTTTCCCCACCCTGAACCCCTTCCCCCTCCCTCCCCACACCATCCCTCTCGTCATCGCAGTGCACCAGCCCCGAGCATCCTGTGTCGTGCACTGAACCTGTACTTGCGATTCGTTTCTTATATAATATTATCCATGTTTCAATGCCATTCTCCCAAATCATCCCACCCTCTCTCTCTCCCACAGAGTCCAAAATTCTGTTCTGTACATCTGTGTCTCCTTTACTGTCTCGCATACAGGGTTTTGGTACCATTTTTCTAAATTCCATATATTTGCGTTAGTATACTGTATTGGTGTTTTTCTTTCTGGCTTACTTCACTCTGTATAATAGGCTCCAGTTTCATCTCCCTCATTAGAACTGATTCAAATGTAATCTTTTACTGGCTGAGTAATACTCTGTTGTGTATATATACACAGCTTTCTTATCCATTCATCTGCTGATGGACATCTAGGTTGCTTCCATGTCCTGGCTATTATACACAGTGCTGCGATGAACATTGGGGTACACATGTCTCTTTCCATTCTGGTTTCCTCGGTGTGTATGCCCAGCAGTGGGATTGCTGGGTCATAAGGCAGTTCTGTTTCCAGTTTTTTAAGGAATCTCCACACTGTTCTCCATAGTGGCTGTACTAGTTTGCATTCCCACCAGCAGTGTAAGAGGGTTCCCTTTTCTCCACATCCTCTCCAGTATTTATTGCTTGTAGACTTTTGGATCGCAGCCATTCTGACTGGCCTGAGATGGTACCTCACTGTGGTCTTGATTTGCATTTCTCTGATAATGAGTGATGTTGAGCATCTCTTCATGTGTTTGTTAGCCATTGTGTGTCTTCTTTGGAGACATGTCTGTTTAGTTCTTTGGTTCATTTCTTGATGGGGTCGTTTATTTTTCTGGAACTGAGCTGCAGGAGGTGCTTGTATATTGTTGAGATTAGATGTTTGTCTGTTGCCTCATTTGCTATCATTTTCTCCCGTTCTGAAGGCTGTCCTTCCACCTTGCTTAGAGTGTCCTTTGCTGTGCAGAAGCTTTTAATTTTAATTAGGTCCCATTTGTTTATTTCGCTTTTATTTCCAAATTCTGGGAGGTGGGTCATAGAGGATCCTGCTGTGATTTATGTCGGAGAGTGTTTTGCCTATGTTCTCTTCTAGGAGTTTTATAGTTTCTGGTCTTACATTTAGATCTTTAATCCACTTTGAGTTTATTTTTTGTGTATGGTGTTAGAAAGTGTTTTAGTTTCATTCTTTTGCAAGTGGTTGACCAGTTTTCCCAGCACCACTTGTTAAAGACATTGTCCTTTCTCCATTGTATATTCTTGCCCCCTTTGTAAAAGATAAGGTGTCCATAGGTGTGTGGATTTATCTCTTGGCTTTCTATTTTGTTCCATTGATCTATATTTCTGTCTTTCCACCAGTACCATACTGTCTTGATGACTGTGGCTTTGTAGTAGAGCCTGAAGTCAGGCAGGTTGATTCCTCCAGTTCCATTCTTCTTTCTCAAGGTTGCTTTGGCTATCTGAAGTGTTTCGTGTTTCCATACAAATTGTGAAATTATTTGTCCTAGCTCGGTGAAAAATACCGTTGGTATCTTGATAGTGATGGCGTTGAACAAATAGACCGCATTGCGTAAAAATATGGAATGCCTCACGAATTTGCGTGTCATCCTTGTGCAGGGCCATGCTGATCTTCTCTATATCCTTCCAATTTTAGTATATGTGCTGCCAAGTGAGCACTCATTGTTCTTTTGATGAATTTGTGGGGGAGAAAGGGGTCTCCCCATCCTATTCCTCTGCCATCTTAGGAAGCCCCAAGAAAGCATTGATATTTAAAATGTTATTTTGATATGGTATATAAAATCAAAAGATGAGAAATATTTGTCAGTTATTTCATAGTGATCGAGTATTCCAAGGATCCAATACCAATCATAGTGTATAATTAGATATTCTTTTAGTTTGCTTTTTGACTGGTCATTACTTACTAAATAGTAATTTAAGAAGAAGGCTCTTGTTTTCAGATGTGTTTAAAAGCTGTTGAAATCACCAAGAGTATGATGAGGTATCGACCTGATGGTGACCACTTTGCTTCCAGACTGTTTTCTTAGACTGGAGAAACTGACATCTGTTCAAAAGCCCCGATTAAGAGTGGAGCAGCAGGTGGGCAGAGCCTGAATGATGTGAGGGTTCTATGAAATGAGGCACCCGGACCACAAGACGCAGGGCCCACGGTGTGGGGAGAACTCAGCCACATGACATCGGACAGAGCCAATTCTCCTGGTCCTCAGAGCACCTCTGAGACGTAGCTACTGCTGCGTCCTTGCTTCCAGGGGGCAAGGAAGCCAGAGACGCGGCGACCTTCCCAGGGTCACACAGGCCGGAAGCCGGAACGCGTGCTGGCGGCAGTGTGGCCACACTGCCCTGAATGGTTGTGGTGTTGTTGTTTAGCTGCTAAATTGTATCTGACTCTTTGCGACCCCATGGATGGTGGCCCACCAGGGTCATCTGTCCATGGGATTGTCCAGGCAGAATACCGGAGTGGGTTGCTATTTCCTTCTCCAGGGATCTTCCCACGCAGAGATCAAACACTCGTCTCCAACAAGGGCAGGCGGATTCTTTACCACTGTGCCGCCTGGGAAGCCGGCGCTTTACTCAGTTATTTATCCAATGTAGCTGAAACCTGAGAAACCGGACTGAAGGTTAATTGCGCACATTCATTTGTGCATTACACAAGTAACCATCAAATGATCAGTGTTGGGGTTTAGTGCAGTGAAGAAGTCAGCTGTCGGCCTTGTCTGCTTCTGTGTCCATGTGATTCTGTCATTCCGTCTCTCCTAGTCTTTCAAAGATGCCTGCCGCATGTTCTACCAAGCAGAAATGGAAGAGCTGGACTTCGTCAACGCTACGGAGGAATCCAGGAATCGCATAAACACCTGGGTAGCCGAAAAGACAGAAGGTGAGGACGTGTCACTGCTTCTGTTTGCACAGTATTTGAATCGGTCTTATTTTCCATCAGTTCCTTCTCAAGACCTTCGAATGTAAACAAAAATGTCTTTTTCCCTAAAGAACTGGAACTTTCAAATCCACTTCTGATATTTAATCAGCAGTCAATTTCTCTAGCTCTCCCCCCTCCTCATCAACATTTGGTTCACCTCTTCCAGAGCAATCACACTTTGACTTTTGGCTGTTGCAGTTAAAGTTCATATAGTCTGGCTTTTCACAAAGGGTGGAAGGAAGACTCTGGATGAGGCCCCACCTCCCTGCCTGTCTGGCAGAGCGCGTGCTCTGCGGGTCGCTGAGCATCACTGCAGGACACGCGGTCAAGCCCTGGTTCACCTGTGCTTCTTCATTCCCGTGCTCTCCACACTGGCTTCGACCTCTTCCCTTCAGGAGGGTCCCCTCAGCTGTAGTCTGAATATTCCTTTTTCAGTCCCTGTGAATAATTCTGCCCTTACTATATGTTCATTTTATGTGTTTTATGCAACTCATAGTATTTTTCTGAGCAGAGACTTTAAGGGTTTTGTCCCTGATCTTGCTTTGGGGGCCAGGCTCCCTGCATGGGTTTCCCTGGTGGCTCAGATGGTAGGGAATCCACCTGCCAATGCAGGATAGGCAGGTTGGATCCCTGGGTCAGAAAGATCCCAGGAGAAGGAAATGGCAACCTGCTCCAGTGTTCTTGCCAGGGAGCCCCACGGACGCAGGAGCCTGGTCGGCTACAGTCCATGGGGTCACAAAGAGTGGGGCCCAGCTTATCGAGTAAACAGACAACTCGCTGCTCGTGGTTGTCTGGGGGACAGTGAACCCTCTGGTCTGGGCACTGACTCCTCCAGGGGACGGGCCAGTAACTACTGTGCCAAGCACCTCACCAGGAAACCCTGTTGGCTAACTGGTTCTTTAAATCTTCTTTGCAGATAAAATTAGAGACTTGCTCTCTGAAAATTCAGTTAACCCCATGACACGTCTAGTTCTCGTGAATGCCATCTACTTCAAAGGAAACTGGGATAAACAGTTTCCCAAAGAAAACACCAAGGAAAGGCCATTCAAAGTCAGCGAGGTGAACAAGAATGTTTCCTAAAGCGAGGGAGGTTCTTGGAAACGGTCCCTGGGGTCCCGTTCATTTTCAGAACGAGCGAGGAGGCTGACCTCAAGGAGCTTGAGCCTCTTGTAGCCTTGGCGGCCCAGATGTGGATCCGGGCACACCCTGGCTTCCTCTCCCCTGCTCCTCCTCTGCTGTATCATCAGGGGCGGTCTGTGCGGCAGAATTTCCTTCCATCTTGTATCGCACATCCCACAGGGCAGCTCGCATGTCTCTTGGCTTTCCAGAACTCCAGAGACCCAGTACAAATTCCTTTCATGGCTGTGAAGCTCCATGGGCCTGGGTCCTACCATCTGACCCCTCCCATCAGGAGCTACCTACACAGCCGCCTTTCTCTGCAGGGCTGTCCAGGAGCCTCCCTAGCAGTCTCCCCAGCCCAGGTTCCTGGTTCCTGTGTCCCTCCTCTGAGCTCTCACAGAGCCCGTGGCCTCTCACAGTGGCTCTGATCCCCCAGAGCCCCTCGGGCCTGCGTGCAGGAGCCGGGAGGTTTCTTGGAAGTGTTCCTGTGGACCGTGCTGGGCTGAGGGTGGTGGGGTAGGAAGCACATGTCAGATGCTCTATGTTTTCTGATCACTGTGTCTGTTACTCTGGCTGTGCCGAGTCTCCTTGCCGCTCAGCCTTTCTTGCAGCTGCCGTGGCGGAGGCCCTCTTGGCTCGGTGCTTAGGCTTCTCCTGCTGGTGCTTCTCTTGGTGCAGAGCTCGGGTGCAGGCCCGTGACCTCAGGAGCTGTGGCTCCCGGCTCTCAGCCCAGGCTCAGTGTTGTGGCCCGTGGGCTTAGAAGCCCCTGGGCCGCGGGGTCTTCCCAGACCAGGGCTGGCGCCTGTGTCTCCTGCACTGGAAGGCGGGTTATTTACCCCTGAGCCACCAGGGCAGCCCTGTTGTCTTTAAGACCAGAGCCAGCATGGTTGCTCATGGGTCAGCTGTGGGCGGGAGGGACAGGCAACCAGGACACTCCAGGGTTTGACGGCGGGATGCGTGGTGTCGCCATGAGGAGAGGTGGGAAAGTATAGATGGAGCAGGATGAGGGGAACACAAGCCGCCAGTGTGCGAGCTGCCCTGGAGGCCCCTTTGCTCCAGATGGAGATGTCAGGCCGACAGGAGCTGGGGGAAAGGTCCTGCCGGGAATGTCCGGGTGGAGCCCTCCTGGGTCAGCAGGGAGAGCAGCAGCCTGAGGCCTGAGCACTGGGAACCAGGGGTGGGAGCTGGAGCTGTGCAGACGAGCTGACGACGCGGAGCTGGGGTGGGTCTGGAAGACAAGACAGTGTGTGGGTGCAGGTGGACGGCTCTGAGGACTCGTCCAGCGTGTCCACGGGTCTTGTTTCAGTTAATGTTTATCCATTTCCTTTATAGAACGTGGAGAAACCTGTGCAAATGATGTTCACGAAGTCCACCTTTAAAATGACCTATGTTAGAGAAATAAGCACCCAGATTCTGGTGCTTCCCTACGTCGGCAAAGAGCTGAACATGGTCATCCTGCTGCCCAGCGAAAGCACTGACTTGAACACGGTAACCAGGCAGCCGTGGCCCTGAGGCCTGGGGTCTCATTGGGACCCCTGCCAGGCACTGAGCTCCGGGAACTCGTGTGCAGCCGGCAGGCCGCCCTGGGCCCGCAGGGCACGGTGTGTGGGTCACAGCAGAAGGTCCCCAGGGCAGCGCTGCTGCAGACCCTGAGATCTTCCACCTTCTCCTCCAGGTGGAGAAGGCCCTGACCTCGAGAAATTCATCGCGTGGACGAAGCTGGATGCGATGGCCGAGGACGAGGTGGAGGTGTTTCTTCCCGGTTCTCGCTGGAGGAGAGTTACGACATGGAGTGCGTCCTCCGAGGCCTGGGCATGACAGATGCATTTGATGCAGCCCAGGCCGACTTCAGCGGGATGTCGTGCCAGCAAGACTTGCACCTGTCCAAGATTGTGCACACGTCGTTCGTGGAGGTCACTGAGGAGGGCACGGAGGCCGCGGCCACCACAGTGGCCAGAATCACCCCGCGAATCCTGAGGGTCGTGCCCCGGTTCTGTGCCGACCGCCCCTTTCTCTTCTTCATCCAGCACGGCAAGACCGGGGCCACCCCTGTTCTGCGGCCGCTTCTGCTCACCGTGATGAGGCGGTGTGGGCCCCCGGTGCTCCTCACTGCTCTCCCCGATCTCTGCTAAGAGTTGAAACTCCAACTGACCTTGACGAAGGTCCACAAATAAAGGGCTGAACGAGACCGCCTGTGTGTGTGTCTGTGTTTGTGTGTCTGTCTGTGTGTGTGTGCTTGTCTGTGTGTATGCCTATGTGTGTGTGCGCACGGCTGTGTGTGTCTGTGTGTGTCTCTGTTTGTGTGTAGGACTGTGTGGGGGGGTCTGTGGGTCTGTCTGATGGGTCTGTGTGTGTGGGGTCTGTATGTGTGTGTTTTCGTGTCCCGTGCCTTCTCCGAGCTGCAGCTCCCATCATAGGTAGGCGCTCGGTGGTCCCGCCAGTGGGGAGCACTGGCTGCCTGCTCTCTGGGTCCTCCCTCCCCCCGCCCCGTCCAGGCCCTCGGGAGAGCGCTCTGCTCTGGGCCTGGAAGGATGAGCGGGCTTCCCTGTCTCCTCTGCTCAGTGGCCCTGCTCCTGAGACCAGAGCGAAGCAGAGGCTACAGCAGCCCCAGCGAGGGGGAGCGGGCCTCAGAGATCCCCGAACGTGAGCCCTCCATAAAGCAGTTGAGGAGGGAGGGCCTTGGACCCAGACCGGGAGAAGTCCATCCCCGAGCCACTGTGTCTGCATTGGAGGGTCTGTGGTCAGAGGCCTGTTCAAGTGCTTGACCGTTCACACTCCTTGAGCATGTCCAGTTGCCCCTGGGGTCAGAGATGAGCAGACACGTCCTGTTCACGAGAGTGGGAGCGGTTCTGACCAACTCGTGGAAGCACGCAGTGGGACTTTCCATCATGAAGCTGGTTCAGGAGATAAAGAGGCGGCTAAGGTTTCAACCAGTTCATTCTAAAGGAAATCAGACCTGAATATTCATGGGAAGAACTGATAATGAAGCTGAAGCTCCAATACTTTGGGCACCTGATGCGAAGAACTGACTCACTTGAAAAGACCCTGATGCTGGGAAAGATTGAGGGCGGGAGGAGAAGGAGACGACAGAGGATGAGATGGTTGGGTGGCATCACCGACTCGATGGACTTGGCTTTGGATGAACTCCGGGAGTGTGTGGAGGACAGGGCGGCCTGGCGGGCTGCAGTCCATAGGGTCACAAAGAGTCAGACACGACTGAGCGACTGGACAACAGAAAAGATGGAAGCTAAACACGCGGCCACACGTCTACAAACTACTGTTCTGAGCAGAGCAAAACGGTATGTCCATGTTTAAAATCCACTTCCTCGCTTCTTACCTGGTTCCTCCGTCAACTGTGAGATAGATGTCCAAACACTGAGTACCACTTACTAAGATCCTTCTTATTTGTCCTGAGCCGTGACTTTGAAAATGACCTGTCACATAATCATAAGCTGACATTCATGATCACTTTGTAATAACATAAAAATCCTTACCGGTCAATCATAAAAGATTAAAGAAGTCTTAATCCTAAAAAGAAAAAAAAAAAGGAACTTTAAGCAGTTTATCATAAAGACATTGCAGGTATCAAAGAAAACGATCAACAGTCTAGTGGGCCTTTCACATTAGGGGACAGCTCTTCTCCACTCAAAACACACGCCAGCAAGAAGCATATACATTTCGCAGGACCCCGAGCGGGCGCAGGGACCAGGATCCACACTCACAGCGTCGGGACATCCGCCGCTGCCACCAGATCCAAAAGGAAACTCAGCCCGGCGCGAGTCCCCGCCTTCCACCTTGCACAGGCCGGTGCCTCGGCCCCGAGCACGGAGCACGGTAGGAGCAGGGACCGCGTGCTGGGGCTCAAATACCTGGGCTGGAGGGGCGGGGCGGGGCGGGGAGGGGCGGGGCGGGGCGGGGCTGGAGGGGCGGGGCAACATTAGACCTGCCCAGGGGGCACAGCATCTTCCCTACCCCGAAGCCCCACTGGGTAGCAGAGCTGGAAGCCCAAGCTCTATGGGTTGGAAGCTGATTGTACGGAGGACTCTCAGGTCACAAAGGAGGCGAGGATAAACGGACCAAACACGCTCTTCCTCTTCTGTGGGTTCAGAGGGACGGGAAAGAGGCTGTGTCTGGGTGCAGCGGGTGGGGCCTCTGATGAGCACGTAACCGGCCGGATGGGGCCAGAAGGTCGGAGCTAGTGATGCGGTGGGGCTTGGGCAGGGCTCCCGGGGTGACAGAGGAGCCGGGCTCGAGGGAGGCGTGAGGTCCAGGGGCGGCTGGAGGAGGAACAACCAGGCGGAGTCACTGGTGGGAAAGGGCTCCCGCTCCCGGGAGGCACACTCAGGACCGGGCAGGGGGTGCGGGCCGGGGCAGGGGGTGCGGGCCGGGAGCGGCCAAGGTGAGGCAGGCAGGGCTGGAAGGATTGGGCAGGGCTGGACTGGGAAGAACCCGGACGCCGCTCTGAGGAATTGGGGTTTTATCTGTCAGTCATGGCGCTGTGGTGTTGGAAAAGACTCTTGAGAGTCCTTTGAACTGCAAGGCAATCAAACCAGACAATCCTAAAGGAAATAAAGCCTGAATATTCACTGGAAGGACTGAGGCTGAAGCTGAATGCTTTAGTCACCTGATGTGAAGAGCTGACTCATTGTTAAAGATCAGGATGCCGAGAAAGATTGCAGGCAGGAGGAGAAGGGGACGACAGAGGATGAGATGGTTGGATGGCATGATTGACTCAGTGGACATGAGTTTGAGCAAGCTACGGGAGATGATGATGGACAAGAAAGCCTGGTGTGCTGCAGTCCACAGGGTTACAAATAGTCAGACAGGACTCAGGGACTGAACAAGAACAAAGGGGATCATTTAAGATTGAAACAGGATGAGTCACATGATTCCTTCATTCATCCGTTTCCTCCCCTCCATCCCTCCTGTTTCCTTTCTGACTCCAGCACCGGCCCTGAGGATGGACTGGGTGCAGGGGGAGAGCCCAGGGGCCCCTAGGACTCGGCTCTGGGGACCAGGCCCAGCCAGGCTGGCCTGAGCCTGGGCAGTGCAACCGTGACGGGATGGCGCCCGAGCTGACGCAGGTGGGCATCACAGGGTGTGAGAACCAGGAGGGCTGGGGGCCAGGGGCCAGGAAAGGAGTGGAGATGCAGGAGCCCGTTTCCGAGTCTAATCGGGTAACTGTGCTCACTGTGATGTGATCAGCGGGAAGGAGGCTGCCGGGGAAGGGAGGGTCAGGGTCTCACGCAGCACTGCCGTGCTCAGTGGCCAGTCGTGCCGGACTCCTTGAGACGCCGTGGAGTGTCGCCCACCATGGACTGAAAATCCCCCTGTAGGATGTTCATTTCCTGCTCCAGGGGAACCTGTTGACCCAGGGGTCAAACCCGCATCTCCTGACAAAGAGGACCCATGGTGCTTGCGGAGCATGAAGTGAAGGTGCCCAGGAGACAAGTAAGAACAGAGCAGGATGTGGGACGCGAGGTGCAGGAGCCGCATGCTGGATTCACCAGCCCAGCTGCGCGTGTATCAGAGTCATAGCTGAGGCCAGAAGCCGAGGCCCCGCCAGAGGGAGAGTGAAAGTCCCTCCGTCATTTCCGACTCTGCGACCCCATGGACCGTATGGTTCATGTATACAATTCTGCAGGCCAGAATGCTCGAGTGGGTAGCCTTTCCCTTCTATAGGGGGATCTTCCCAACCCAGGGATTGAACCCAGGTCTTCCTCACTGCAGGCAGATTCTTTATCAGGTGAGCTAATCAGCACTTACAAACTGAAAAGGGCTCCTAGCCAGGAAGACTGAGGAGGAGAAGGGCAGGTGGAGGCCGACTGGAGTGTCCAGAAGGGGCCGGTACTGTCTGCTTTGATTGAGGAGGAAGTAGAGAGTTAGGAGGGTGAGGGGCTGCTCCTCCCCGCGGATCAACACTGCCCTCACAAGCCCGAGTGGGAGGGAATCAGAGGGACAGGGAGGAGGGAGAGGGAGGAGGGAGAGGGAGTGTGCTGGCCGGACCTGCAGGAACTGGAAGGACGTTTGTGTTCTAAGGACGGAATGGAGATGAGCGAGCCACATGCCTCCTGAATGGTGACCATCAGAAACAACTGTAAAATATTAGGAAATTAGGAAACTCTAAACCGGAAAATGATTATTTTGTCAAGAGTACAAGAGCGAGGGTTCCCTGGTAGCTGAGCTGGTAAAGAATCTGCCTGCAATGCAGCAGACCCTGATGATTCCTGGGCTGAGAAGACCCCCTGGAGAAGGGAATGGCTACCCACTCCAGTATTCTTGGGCTTCCCCAGTGGCTCAGCTGGTAAAGAATCCACCTGCAGTACAAGAGACCTGGGTTCCATCCCTGGGTTGGGAAGATCCCTGGAGAAAGGAATGGCTACCCACTCCCGTATTCTGGCCTGCAGAATTCTGTGGACAGAGGAGCCTGGCTGGCTACAGGGCATGGGGTCACAAAGAGTCAGACACGGCCGAGCAACTTCCACGTTCACAAGAGCGGAGCCAAGCCACACTGCTCTTTCTAGCCTGGTGAGTCTTTGTTATTATTTTAGGTCTTTAGCCTAGTGGCTCCGATGAAACTTGTACTTTCCAGCTGCACATGTCAACCCAGCACCTGGAAGACAGGTGCCTACGGGTGAGGCCTGTGAGGCATAGAGGGGCTCCATCTGAGCCTGAGTCACCTGGAACCTGGGGGATGTTCTTCAGAATACGGATCCGGTCATTCAATTGATATTTATTTTGCAGTTATGCTCTCACTTAAAATCTGAGTTAAATTAAGGGAATCTTGTGACTCAAGATTTTTTAACAGTGCTGAAGAAATTTTAAGATACAGTGAAATAACTGAACAGAAGTTCCCCGCGCTTACTTTTTTCTCTTTCTTTTTCTCATCTAGAGACACTCACTTTCTCTGGAATCACCCGGGTGACTCATGTCACAAGAAGTGAAGAGCAAGATGAGCCAGGGCCTGCGGTCCGCCACCGTGCAGCGTCAGGGAAGAGAGCTGGGTGAATCTTCGTGAGAAGCTCCGGGAACTGCCTCCTCAAATGCCGAGAGACTGCTAGTGGCTTGATCAGAGCGGTCCTCACCGGGCCCCTGTGGCAGCGAAGGCGCCAAAACGAAAAGAATAAAAACTGTGGCAAGCAGGGCTCAGCTGTCCCGAGGCCGATTTCCGCCGGTCTGTCCTGCGTGGGTCGCGCCAAGACTGCCCAGATGCTGCCACCCTGGCAGGCGGCGCCCGGGGGTCGGGGCCTGAGGTGGGACCTGCTCTGTAGGGCATGGCTTTGGAGCTTTAGGGGAGTGCCTTCTTGGCCAGGCCTAGTGCTCCCGGAGCGGGATGGCCTTGAAGACGTACTGGGTTTCCCACGACGGGCAGGAGGTTACATTACAAAATGCAAGCTTGCGTCTGTTGACCTGAAGCAAACAGACCGCAGGTGTTTCTGCAGCAAAGTTCAGCTGAGTTCAGTTCGGTTCAGTCGCTCAGTCCCCTCCGACTCTTTGCGACCCCGTGAATCGCAGCACGCCGGGCCTCCCTGTCCATCACCAAAGCTGGCTTTGTTCACTTCGGGACCAGCAGGGAATTGCAGTTCAGGCTCTCTGCCGCGGCGGCCACATGCCAGACCCCACCCGGCGAGGGAAGGAGCGGCGCGGGCGGGCCGGCGGGGGTGAGCAGAGCCCGGCCGCTGGCGGCGCGGTCCCGGCGGGAGGCAGGGCCGCTCCCTCCGCCGTGGGCCCCTGGCCGCGGGGCGAGCGCGCCCCTGCTGGCCCCGTCTGTTGACCCCTTTCCATCGTTAAGTTTCGCAGGCGTCTGGACGAAAGCCCAAAGGGACACGGGACCGCATTTCCCCTGTTCCTGCTCGGGGAGCGTGCTCAGAGCATTTCCCTTCTTTCTGAGGACAGCAAGCAGTTTCAGCGCCTTCTAGGGGTCCATCCGCCCGTAGGTCGCCACCCGCCAGCCCCTCATCAGGAGGGGACAGAGCGCACCGCGGGAGGGAAGTGCTCCGCCTGCGGCCTCTGGGCCGCCCCCTCTCCCCGCCAAGTCGCAGCAGCGCACACGTTGCCCCCTTCCAGGGCCCCCGGACTCCAAAGGCAACGTGAGACCTGCACGAGGACCTGGGACCGCTCCTCCTGTGAGCCGTCTGGGCCACGCCTGGGCTCGTCTACAGAGTATTCTCAGTCGACGTGCTGATTGCGCATCACCTGTCATTGCCTTTACCTGAACACCCAGAATTCATGAAATGCCCACGCTGACACCAGCCGGGGCGATGACTAATTATTTCATTCTTTCCGCAGACTTTTTTTTTTAATGTGTAACTTACAGAACTTCTCTTTTTTTTCTTTTTCATTTTATTTATGTGTTCCGCCGCATGGAGTCTTAGTTGCTGTGTGCAGGGTTGCCCTGAGGTGGGTGGGATCTAAGGTCCCCAACCAGGGATTGAACTCACGTTCTCTGCATTGGAAGGCAGATTCTTCACCACTGGACCCCCAGGGAAGGCCCCCTTCCACAGCCTGCTATAGAGCACCGAGCACCGGCTGGAGGCCAGAAGCTGCACTGGGGTCTGGGGACGTCACGGTAGGAGACAGAGTCCCGGCCTCGGGATGCCAGATAGATATTGTGAGATGGTAGAAGAAAACGTGACTCTTGTCTGCCACCAGCCCCTGGCACAGAGTCCCCGAAATGCTGGTAATTCTCTAAGTGATAAGAACGCGGGGAGTCTTCTGCTCTAGAGTTTGGCCTCTGACCCCGGCTGCTGACACGGCACTCCTGGAGCCTGTGTCATTTCCTGGGTGATGGGCGTGTCTCCGGTTCGCACGCGATGACTCTGCGTGGAGCTCGGCATGAGGGCTGCCCCCAGGAAGGCCAAGCCACCTTGAGAAGCTTGGAAACTTCAGCCTCACCCCACATCCTCTCGAGAAGGGAGACGGTCTGGAAATGGAGTTAATAATTGATCAAGCCTCTGTACATAAAATCCGAATAGTGCGGGGCCTGGAGAGCTTCCAGGTGGATGAACACATCCACCCGGGAGGGGACGCACCCTAAGTCCATGGGGACAGAGACTCTTGGGATCCACCCAGACCTCGCCCTGCGTGGCTCTTTATTAGTGTCCTTTATCACATCCTTTAGTAAATAGGGAAAGAGGAGTAAGCCTTTCACTGAGTTTTAGGGGCCAGTCTAGTAGGTTAATCAAACCTGAGGAGGGGGTCCTGGGAACCTCTGATTTGTCGTCATATCAGACAGGAGCTCTGGGTCACCTGCGACAGACTGGTACTTGAGGGACAAGCGAGCGGCCTTGCAGGGCTGAGCCCTTAGCCTCTGGGGTCTGACCCTGTCTCCAGGCACAAAGCGTGGAGTCAACTTAAACTGCAGGACGCCTAGCTGATGTCGTGGGAACTGACTGGTATGGGAAAGCCTCCCACACATTTCATCACCAGAAGAGTCAGCAGGGAAATGCTTTGTGTGAGGAATAAGGAAGAGAGACCGGGAAGGAGGAACTGGGTTCTTCCCCCATTTGGGGAAAGACTGAACTGAGGTTTCTCCCGCACAGTCGTGCAAATAAATGACGTTGGATGTGGTGTGGCTTAGCAACTAAACCACAGTGCCGTGGCGACGCTTGTTTGAGGGGCAGCGTGAGTAGACACAGCAAGAAGCCTGGCTGGAGACTCGGCGAGGGCTCCCGAACCCACTGCCCTCGGCGGAGATGCAAAGAGGAGGGTGAGCCCAGAGGGCACGGGAGGAGGGGCTTCCAAACCACCGATGGGGAAACGAGAAAGTGCACGTGGCCGGGAGACACGCAAGTCACTACTGCTGGGCCACAAACACCAGGCAGTTCGGGCCAGACACCAACCAAGGCCCTCGTCCGTCAGGCCTACACGTGCGGGTGTTATCCGACGGGCTGCGGGAGGCCCTGGAGGATTCCAGCGCTGGGCTCACACAGCAGAGCGGTGCATCGGGAAGATGGCTCTGCAGCGGCACAGGGGGAGAGAGGCAGAGGTTTGCTCCCTGGCGTGGGGTGTCCATGCAGCGGTGCTTCAGAGGAAAGGCAGCAGCCGGTGGGCAGGCCGTGCCTGGGGCCTGGGGCCTGGAAGGAAGAGCTGATGAGGGCGACCTGGTCAGGCCCCGGGTTGCTGGAAAGAGGGAGGGGAAGGAGGCTCCAGCGGGACTTGCAGAGATGAACGGCGGAGACACTATACTAAGCTTGTTTCACTTCTCCCTGGAACAAAAGGCATTCGCAGAGCCTGACCATTATCTTCTGTTCCTAAGGCCTGGGAAAAACACAGGCCGTGTGCCTCTGCACTGAGGCAGAACACAGAACATCAGCATAAGAGTCTCCACTTAAAGCCTCTTTATTTAAAAAGCCCAACATGAATTTAAAATGCACACATATGTATCTTTGGGACGACTGCTCAAGATCATGGCTTTTAATTGGTAGGGCTTTCTTCTTAATCACTTCCTGATTTCAGGTTTAACCAGAAAGAAGTAGTTATGGAAATGAGAATGAATGAACCAGTCTCCCTGGAACATAGTTCCCATAAGCGCAGGAGAAGCAGCTTATTTAGAGCTTAAGTGAGAAAGAGTCGAAAGGAAGATTGAGTAGAATGCGAAAATTTTTTGAAATTATTAATAATTCTACAATTATTTACACTTTTAAAATTATTAATTTAAATTAATAGGTTATCAGTTTAAAATTCATGAATTTTTTAAAATTATGAATAATTCTACAAGCAACAGGAAGACATTTGCATTTTTTGAGTATTGTGTGACAAGGAAAAGCAATGATTTAGGAAACATAATTACCATAATATTTGGAATGACCAGAATATAGGAAAGTCTATTGCAGGAAATAAATTAAGAAACTGTTACATCATTATGAGGTCGTATGGGCCTGAATTAAATTATACATAATTCTTAACTCCTCAAGTTCCCTCACTAACTCCCCGCAAACCAAATATCTCACTGTAATGTTAAGTTTTTTTAAAAAGGAAAAGGAAAACCTCCCGACAGATTCCAGGACCAGGTAGCCCCCTGGCAAATTCTCACACTAACCCTTCTCAAATTCTTACAGGAAACTGGGTGGGGGTGGGGTGTGGAGGGGAACTTGTGAATTCATAGGCCAACACCAAAGCAAGACACAGACACCGCGGGAAAATACAATTACAGAACAATATTCCATATGAATACTGATGCAAAAGCCTCAGCAAGATACTGGCAAATTGCATCCAACAAGATATTAAAAGAATTGCCCATCATGACCAAGAGGGACTTGGTCCAAGGATACAATGGTGACTCAGCATAGGAAAGTCTGTCCCTGTCACACATCACATGAATAGTATGAAGAGGAAAAAAACCCACACATGATCATTTTGTGAAAACAAGTAAAAGAAACCTCATTTAAAACATCTATGGTCAACTGATTTCATTCAACGGGGATGGACGTTCTCTTCCGTAGGTGACTCTAGACAACTGGATTTCCATACTCAAGAATGACGTTCTCCCCTTACAAAAATAATTCAGAATTGATCAAAACCTAAGTATAAGAACTCAACTATAAAACTGTTAGAAGAAAACACAGGAGTAAATGTCCAGGACCTTTGGACTTGGCAATGGGCTCTTAGATATGACACCAAAAGTTCAAGATAAAAACAAAAAATAGATACATTGGATTTCATCAAAATTGAAAAACTGCATGTGTCTAAGGACATTATCAAGAAAGAGACACCGGAAACCAAGCTTGGGTTAAGGGCCGCCCACGAGGCACGCGGGCTCAGGGGTGCTGCGCGCTCACTGCTCGGAGCCGCGTCCGGGCGCACCAGAGGCTGCTGCAGCCCCTACAGGGTGGCTGCGGGGTGGCGGACTCCATCCTGTGGCTCTCGCTGCTGCCTGCTGCTGTGTGCAGCGCTGAGCAGTCAGAGAGCCGCACGTCTCGGCACACCTTCGATTCTCAGCTCCTTCAGAAACAGACTCTGCTGTTGCAGGGAACGTGGCTTTGGCTTATGCTCTTTTTTTAACCTTATGAGAAATGAACAACCTCCTACGCCCCTGCACCCCCTTTCAGCCCTATCACTGGGGACACTTATCTTTAATTCAGTATCATAGTTCAAGGTGGGCTCTGGAGCCAGGTGCTTTGCATCTTCACTAGACTCTTTGGACCTCAGTTTTCTCATCTGTGAAATGGAAATAACAATAGCAACTGCATTATGGTGCTGCTGTTGGGACTAAGTCAGCTCATCCACGTAAGGAACGCAGCACCCTGCGGGCACTCAGTAAGCGCTGGGTGCAAACCCGCACCATTCTCACTTCTGGTAATTACCCAGAAATATCAAGTGCCGTTCTAGCTTGTCCTTGAATAGCAGAGAGACTTACTCAGTTCACATGCTCTCATCCAACATTTATCATGAAGCAGGGAGATAAGTCATAGAACAGAAGTTTGCTTAACTATATTTGCAATTCCAGTAGTACAGTCTTGAAAGTACCCTTTACTTCTAACTTTTAATCAAGTTTCACCGTGAGGGCCTAACATCTATATTCCCACAGTGGCCAAAACACTCTGATTGGTTTGGGGTAGAAACAGGGAGTTATAGGTTGGCTTGGGTCCAAGTACACGCAAAAGTAATTTCAAAAAGCATGTTGAATTTGCCAGTGTTTGATTGTCAAGTAACTGCTGAATTGTTGTTCAGTCGCTCAGTCACGTCCCACTCTTTGCGACCCCATGGACTGCAGCATGCCAGGCTTCCCTGGAGTTTGCTCAAACTCATGTCTGTTGAGTCGATGATTTAAAATAAGTTCAAGTATGAGATGCCTGCGTTCTCGTTTTAATGAGTCAATTATTCATGGCATGACTGGCCACTGAACATCAAAACCCTATTTAGTCACACAGTTCTTTACTTGAATCTGGTCTCCAGATTACCATTTTGTTGGCACATATCCACTTACGACTTATTAATGAAAAAGCCAGTTCATGACATGTTGCCATTAGAATTCCAGCCACAGCATTTGAGGAATCAAGACCGATCACTCTTGACAAGCAGCAGATCTTCCCAAAATACCACAGGAAGCGGAAGGTCTCAGAAACCAGGGGGTTTGCATGGGAATCATCATAATAGCTAATTTCCTAACGAAACTGGCCAGGGCGATGTCTTCTAGTTACATTTGAGAAAAGCCACTATGTTGCTGCTTGAGATTTCTGGGTTTGGATGAGCTTCAAAGGGAGCCAAGGGACATCCTGGAAGACATGAGACGTCTGCTCATCCTGAAATGTCCAAAGAAACCGGAAAAGACCCGGACAACCAGCCTGTTCCCTGAGCAAAGACGAGGCCTGCAAACCGTCCTCCAGCTCTTTTCCTCGGGAACGCAGCAGCAAGCTAGATGTCACTATAGGAGGAAACTAAGGAAAACGCTGGTTGCTTTTAGAGGAATAGGACCCTCCCCCAAAAGTGAAAGACAACCTACAGAATGGGAGAAAATGCTTGCAAATTATAGATCCGATAACATCCAGAATATATACAGAACTCCTATTACTCAACAACAAATAGACAAACAACCCAATTGCATAATGGACAAAGGATTTGTATAGCTATTTCATCAAAGGTAAACAAAGGGCCAGTGAGCACAAGAAAAGATTCTGAACATTAGTCACCAGGGAAACGCAGAACACAGCCACAGTGAGGCATTAGGAAAACATTAGGAGAGCTAAAGCGATAATAAAGAAAGCAGCGTAACAGATGCTGACGAGAAATGCAGAGAAATCAGTCGGAACGTAAAGCAGTGGACGTGGCGTGTTAGTCTCTCAGTCGTGTCTGACTCTTTCAACTTCATGGACTGCAGCCAGTCCATGGAATTCTCCAGGCAAGGAACTGGAGTGGATTGCCATATCCTACTCCAAAACAGTGGAACCACTGTGAAAACCAGCTTGGCAGTTCCTTAAAAAGCAAAACAGCTGCTACATGACGCTGCAATTTCACTCCTCGGTATACACCCAAAAGATGTTTTAAAAGGGACTCAGACACTTGTGCACCAATAATTATTTCAGCATTATTCACACCAGCCAAATGACCCAAGTGTCCATCAACCTATGAAAGGTGAAAACAACATATGAAAGGTTAAAATGTGGTATATGCATAAAATAGAATAGCATTCAGCAGTAAAAGGAATGCAGCTCTGATACATGTTACCATGTTACCATGAGCCTCGGCAACATTGTGCTAAGAAACCCAGAGCACAAGGCGCCTGTCGCCCGATCCCAATTGTATGAAACATCTGGGACAGGCAAGCTCATGGAAAGCAGAAAGATTATCGGTGCAGAGCCTGGGTGGAGTGGGGAGTTTGGAGGCACTGCTTAAGGATTAGTGTGTTTCTGTTTGGGGCGATGAAAAATTTTCAGGAGAGAACACAGTGACGTTGCATGGCGTTATGAATGTGATTGATGCCACTGTGTACTTACAATGGTTGAAACGGCAGATCTTTTGTTACAGAGATTTTGCCACCATAAAAGATTAACTAGAGGGACTTCCTGGTGATCGGGAGATAGGGTTCCACATTCACAATGCAGGAGCCCGGGGTTTGATCCCTGGTGGGAGAATTAGATCCCACACGCCCAGCCCAGACCCAGTGCGGCCAGGCAGAGAGGTGGATACATATATTTACAAACATAGCCTGAGTTCTCAGGAAGTTTGTTTCCCAAAAGAAGGCGGATGCTGTTCATAGAGGAAAGAAAAGCCGTTAAATAAAACCAAAAGGAACTACTTCTCTAGGAAAACGTTCAAGCTATTAATCTTAAGGTAACCCTCGGTATTAATTTTCATCTGAAACACGACATAAGGGGCAGCTGAGGGAAAGAAGTATGCAGCCGGCTTAACGGCCTCCCCCGCACCCGACACCCGCCGGAAAGCCTAAGCCGATTTCTCCACTGCAAGGGGTGAAATGAACGCTCCACTCATGACCCTTAGAGGTCCTGCTTGCCGTTGATGCTATGTCTACGTATCTCTCGTTATTAGCACCGCCTCCTCCTTAGGCTCACAGTAGCGATGTCCTGTTTGCAGCAAACGCCAGATTAGCAGGGAATCATATTTCTCTTCGCCAGAAGGGCCCCTATCCAATCTGGGGCTGGTGCTTTGACCATCCTGAAGACCCAGGCGAGCACCGGCCAGCTGGCCTTGACCGGAGGGCGACGTCCCCTCCGCACCTGCGATTCCCAGGCGCGGCCGCCAGATGGTGCTGCCTCTTTGCGGACTAGGGTCAAAGCGCGGCTGGACCCAGAAGCTCCCCGCCCCTGCGAGTTTTTCACAGGCGGGGGTCGCACCTTGGTCTCCCTGCCGGCCCAGCACTTCCACCCCCACACCAGGGTCTGGACGGCTCCCGGGCTGGTTTCCTGCGGCTCCACCGTCACCGGGAGGTCCGGCTGTTTTCCTTGTTGGTCCTCAGAGCACCCTGGTGGCTCAGTGGTAAAGAATCTGCCTGTAAAGGGGGGAGATGCAGGTTCCATCCTTGGGTTGGGAAGATCTCCTGGAGGAGGAAATGGCAAACCAATCCAGTATTCTTGCCTGGGAAATCCCAGAGAAGGCTGGCAGGCTACGCAGTCCATGAGGTCGCAAGAGTTGAACACGACTTTGCATAAACAACCACAACCTCGTGGCACCAAAGACGTGAACAACCCCCCTCCCAAGGGATAACAGCATCAGTCATCCCCCTTGGAAGGCTACCCCGGAGTCCCTGCATCCGCCTTTCTCAGTTGCAATCATTTCATGTGACTCAAAGAGGATTTGCGGACATCATCTCAGTCTGACAAGGAAAAGGAAAGAAAACTAAGCCAGATCTCATCTTTGAGGACATTCTGGTACATTTGGAGATGCCTCCACAGCTTTTCCCTCAGGTAAAGGTCATTCTAAAATGAAAACGGCCCCCAGCACCTCCCAGGCTCACGAGACAAGGTGGCCTGTGTGCCGCTGGCCTGAGGGCATGTCACGCTTAGAGAGACCACGTCCTCACTATAAACCCAAGAAAGACACAGCCTCGGACAGACCACCCAGACACTGCAGACGCTGCAGCTGTTTGCATCGGAAGCGTTATGCTCCAAGGGGAACCAGCCTTCGCTCTCTTGGCCCATCCTGAAGGTGAAAGAGTTAGTCGCTCAGTGGTGTCCAACTCTTTGCAGCAATTCTCCAGGTAAGCGTACTGGAGCGGGTTGCCATGCACATCTCCAGAGTATCTTCCCAACCCAGGGCTCAAACCTGGGTCTCCTGCATTACAAGTAGATTATTTACCATCTGAGCCACCAGGAGACCCCCAAGGGCCATCCCGGGACACCAGAAATCAAGGCAGAGTTTGGGAGGGTCCTCGAGTGAGTCCCAATGGCAGGGGGGTCTACGAATGAGGTGGTGCAGGCCGGAAAGTGCTGGAAAGAGAGAAAAAGAGACAATTGGCCCAAAGTGCCCACCAGCAGCCCTGCCGCACACGTCTGCAGGCTCCAGTTCGGTGCCTCTCTGCCTTCCGGGGATCTCCTTGGCCTTGAACCTACCTGTGCGCCCTTTACCCCCAGCCTCCCCAATAAGAACGTCAGGCCAGACCACAGAACAACGCCACCGCCTGAACGATCACACACGGCACATTCCCATCAGCACGAGGTCCCTCTTAGAATCACACCTGCCCACCAGAAAGCCGGCAACCACCAACCTGTTCTCCGTTTCTAGAATCTCATCTCAAGAACGATACATAAACGTGATCGTTCACGGGGACCCTCAGGGATTGGCGATGTTCCTGCAGCGTTATTTCTCTGCAGATTCGCCCCAGCTGCTGGGGGCCCCGATCGCTCATCCTTTTTACGGCTGAGTGTTCTGACCCTGAGTGGGCCTAGGGGCGGAGGCGGCGGGAGAGGCGGACACGGCGCCCCCCTTCCCGGAACTGCCATCCCTTCAGCCGCCGCGGAGCGGAGCCACCCGGTCCGGCTCCCAGGGGCGAGGACAGGGCAGGGGCGGGGCGAAGGGCGTGTGGGCGGGGCTTATGCCGGGCGGGACGCCCAGCGCGGGGAGAGGTCCAGACAGGCCGGGGCGGGGCTGCGCCCCGGAGAGAGGCGGGCGGGGGCGGGGCCTCGGCGCTCGTGGGCGGGGCATGGGCGGGGCCCCGCCGGCCGAGCCCCGCGTCCAGCCCCGCGGAGCGCGTCCGCGTTGTCCGCTCGCCACGCCTGTGAGTGCGTACTCCGCGCGGCCGGATCGTGGCGCGGACGCCGGACGTTCTCCCAGAGGGAAGTCTCGTGCTGCCGGTCGTCTCGGGCGTTTCGGCCGAGGTGAGTGTCCGCGCTCTCCGGGGGCCGCTTCCCGGGCCAGGGCCTCCGCGGGCTTCCACCCCCGCGTGCCGAGCTCCCCCTGCACTTGCGAGGCCTGGCGCGCAGGTGTGCGCAGGCCCGTCGCTGCCCCCAGCCGCTGCCCTCCGCCCTGGACTCGGCCCGCGCGGCCCCCACGCGCGGACGGCAAGGGGCCGCCTGGGGTCGGCGAGCAGGCGGCGCGGAGACCAGGCCTGGGCCCTCGGGGTTCCGGCTCGGCCTTTACCCCGGGTGCCAGGACCCGAAATTCAACTCGGCTTCTCCAACCTTCGTCCCTGAGAATCTCAGCCAGAAAGTCCAAGTGGGACGTGTCTGTGGTGTGTGCTTCCCGCGCCGCTGTTTAGGGCTCCAGGGGGATGGAGGGAGCCCGAGAGCAGCCGAGGAGGCTGGCGCGAAGTAGAGTGCGTAAAGGGTGTGAGCCCTTTGGTGTGGGCGATGTGTGTAGTTTAGCAGCCGCAGGCTCCTGTTTTCCAGTCGGCCTGACAAGGGCGCCCTCTTCACGGAGGGAGACGGCTCTCCCCGCTGTGGCGCAAGGTCAGTGGGGGAGTGCTGGACAAGTGGCCTGCTTCTTGGGCCTCAGTTTCTCATTCTGTACGACTAGGAGAATTGGACCCCTCGAGGAGTCAGAACTCCGAGGCCTCCCGCGGCCTGGCAAGGTGATGTGACCAGGCACACTGGGCCAGGCGGCGCGCAGTGGGGTGCCGCCCCTGCTGTCGGCACTGAAATGAAAGCTTTTCTTCCCAAACCAGACTGGCTTTGGGCCCGACCCCAGGGATCTCAGGACCAGGTGCTCCCTGGTCTGCAGCCCATCACTCTCCGGACATGCTCCGGGGGCTTCTGCTAGGCTCAGGATAAAGTCTTCAGCCCTGCACCACTGACCCACCCCGCCCCTTGGACGGCCTCTCCCAGCACCCAGCTCTCCTGTAGCCGCATGCCCACCCTGTAGGCCCTCTGAGCTCCCCAGGGCAGTCCCAGCGCCGCCTCACGCTTGCTGCTTCCCTGCCTCAAGCTGCCCGCGGCTGCACGCCGAGCTGCCCACCGTGGCTCCCCACCGCCCGCAGCATTTGTTCCTCTTCTAGGTCACCGGCATCACTGAGAGTGGCCGTGCCTGAGCGCTCAGGGGCCCCTGCACCCGGGACTAACAAAACAGCACACCCTCCTCTCTGCAGGATTCAGGAAGAAAACACCCATCTTCCCAGGACATGGCAGGTGACGTCAGCTATGGGGGAGTTAAACTTTGTTAAATGAAAAATTTATTAGAAATTGAATGCTTTGTTATAAAAACTCCAGACAACACTCGTGTATAAAAGTTGTTTCTAATGTGGACTGCTACCTGGAATTATCTTGTTTTGTATTTTCTTACTTGTTTTATTGTTCATTTCAGCCCCACCAAAATAGAATGCTTGTCTTGTCTTTGCTTTGCCTCCAGCCTCTGGGATGACCCCCTGGGACGTAACAGCTGCTCAGTCAATAGATATGGAATGACTGAGCCCGAGAGCGCCGTGGTTAGAAATGCCGCGTGACGCATGCATCCCATTGTGACAGATTTTTGTTCAACACCGTAGCGTGAAAATCCTTGCATTTCATAACATAAAAATTCACATTATTTTATGCATATGTTGTACGTTGAAAGTGAAAGTGAAGTCGCTTAGTCGTGTCCGACTCTTTGCGACCCCATGGACACCAGGCTCCTCTATCCATGGGATTTTCTAGGCAAGAGTACTGGAGTGGGTTGCCTTTTCCTTCTCCAGGGAACTTCCTGACGCAGGGGTCAGACCCAGGTCTCCTGAAGTGTAGTCAGACGATTTACCGTCTGAGCAACCAGGGAACTGTGGCACTGCTGACTTCTGGGGCCGGAGGGCACTCTGCCCGGGACGGGGGGTGGGGCCTGTCCCGGGCTGTGTCCGCAGCGGCCTCGCACTCTGTCTCCCACGCCCCAGCAGCGCCTCCCTCCAGATGCCACAACTGAGAAATGTGTCCAGATGTTGTGAAACACACTCCCTGGTTGAGAACCGTCGCTGTGGATATTTCGTTTGTATCCTGTTTCCTGTTAAGCCCCCAAGTTCCTTTATAACAAATGAGTCTGAGACATTACAATTGTTAATCATTAATTTCACTCGGGCACTTCACCCTTTACACTCTGCTGAGTGCCCCAAAGCTCTTTGCTTCAAGCTAACATTTATATTTTCTCCTTAAGGGCCTAAACAGAATAATATGGATCAAGAGTTTAGATATTTTAGTCTTAAGATTTTCCCACAGAAAATTTAAACCCATCCCTACAGCTGCCTTCTAGAAGGAACTGGTACGTGACCTTGGAGAATGTCCTGAAGGAAGGCAGTGTGGCTCCAGCAGCTGCTGCTAAGTCGCTTCAGTCGTGTCCGACTCTGTGCGACCCCATAGACGGCAGCCCACCAGGCTCCCCCGTCCCTGGGATTCTCTAGGCAAGAACGCTGGAGTGGGTTTCCATCTGCTTCCCCAAGGCGTGACAGTGAAGTCGCTCAGCCGTGTCTGACTCTTTGTGGCCCCGTGGACTGCAGCTCCCAGGCTCTTCTGTCCATGGGGTTTTCCTGGCGGGAATTCTGGAGTGGGGGTGCCACTGCCTTCTCCATGCAGCTTCACAGATCGCTGGTATGAATGGCAGCCGCCAGGCAGTGGACGGAGCCTGTCGTTAGGCTCTCCACCGGCCGGGCTTCACGCGGGCCCTGCGTCCCCATGGGACTCAGGATCTGATTTTTTTTTTTTTTATATTATCTTATGTGTCAGTTTGAAGTGGAGAGGAAGGAAGCAGAGCTGTGTGTCAGCGACTGACCTGCCAACAAGGGGTTAGCACGAAAGATTAGTCACAGTAGTTTCTTATTCTGAGCTTAGGCAACAACATGGCTGAAAACGTCTCAGAGTGGATGACCAGAAGAGACCAGGCTTTAAAAAGAATGCAGTCGTGTTATTCTTGGGGAATCGTAACTTGACTCCTGTGTTGGTAAACTCAAGCAGTGGTGAACTGATGCAGCCAGGTTCTGACAATGCTCCTTGGTTTACCGCCGTCTCCGTGAAAACGTTGGTCTTTCTCACTTAGCTTCAGCCGTAGTGTGCGTCCTCTTGTCAGCTTGGTCCTTGTGGAGCTTTGACAGAGAGGAATTAATCTTCAAGAGAAATGGTTTCTTGTCTGGATTTAGGTAAGAAAGTGCTCATCGTCTCACGCGCACCAAGAGCCCAGGTCTTTGAACGGGTCCCTGAAGGACGTGGCGGTGGCTGAACTGAGCCAGCAGGGCTGCACCGTCACCGTTTCTGACCTCTATGCCATGAACTTTGAGCCCAGGGCCACAAGGAAGGATATCACCGGTGAGTCATAAATGCTCTGGGCTGTTCTTTTCAACTTTCGTGGGGACTCTGCACACTGTTCCGCACGGTGGCTTCACCGTGCACCGGGCGCACGAGGGTCCGCTTTCCCCCACGTCCTCGGCAGCGCTGGGTCCTGTCTTGCTGAGGGCCATTCTGGCCGGCGAGAGCTGGTTTCTCACCATGATTTTGCCTTGTGTCCCTGATAATCCATGATGGCCATCTGTGTTTTCCTCAGAAAGATGCCTGTTCAAATCCTCTGCCCATTTTTAAATCAGATTGTTAGGAGTTTTTTTGCCTTCTTTGAATTTTTTTTTAATTAAAAAAAAGTTTGTAAACAAAACTCATCATTGGACATGATGTACAATTCTCAACGTCGAAAAGGTCTGCAGTGCGTGGCTTTTCCACGCCCCCAGCTGCCCAGCTTCTCTGCTCCCACGGGAACCGGGGGCTCCCACCGCCTCCGTCTTTCTGGGGTGAGTTTGTGCCGTCTCTGGGTGTACCCAAAGCAGTAAAGAGTATCTCGGCTTTTCTCTCCGCTTTTTAAAAATGGGAGCACCGTTCCGTATGTCGTTTTGCGTGGTGCTTTCTCTCTCTGCCTCAGGACCCCCGTCGTCTGGAGGTACCGAGGTTTCAGTAGTGCCCACTCGCACAATTCTGGCTGATCCTCACTCTTGCTGTGATAACAGGACGGCAGCAAAAACGGTTGCCGCGCGCTTTCCTACGCCCGCGAGTGTATCTAGAATGGAGTTGCTGGGCAGAGGGGACGTGTGTTTTGAATTTTCATAGACAATATCAAACTGCTTTCCGTGAGTGCCGCACCAGTTCACTCTCCAGCCCACCGTGTTCGCAAGCGCTCGTTTCAGTTTTTCACGGAGCGTTTGATAACTGCCAATCAGACAGGTGGAAAATGGCCTCTGGTATAGAGTTTGAATGTGAATTGTAAATGCGTTCTCACCTAATTTATTTTCAGCTTTGGCTTTGCTGTGGCGGCTTCTCTTTGTCCACTTTTGCTTAGCTGGCTGATTTAGACCTGTGCATTCTGTGTCATATAAACTCTGTGCTTATTCTTTAAAGGTGCCATAGTATTTGGCAGGTTCCACTTTTTAAAGTTAAATACGTTCTCTACTCAGAATTTATTTCAGTGTGTGATGTGGGGTGTGGATCCAGGTTTTCCCAAGTACGTACTCAGCTCTCATCCCCATTTATTACATTATCTAGCTGTCTGCCTTGACTTAAAAAGCCACCTTTGTCGTGACCTGAATTCCCACGTTTCAGCGTCTCCTACACTTTGTCCTCTGGTTTTGTTTTCCTGTCCATGACTCAGTGCCACGTGGCTTTCATTATTTTGGCACATCATCTAACATCTCACAGAGTTAGGCCACCTTCATTTGTCTTACTGCTTTTTACAGCTACTTTGACTTTTCCACAAAGATTTTTTGAGGTAGCTTCCCAGATTGTGGACTGAAAAATACAGAGCACAGCATGCCAGCTGCGCTGCGCTTAGTCGCACAGTCGTGTCCGACTCTCTGCGACCCCAGGGACTGTAGCCCAGCAGGCTCCTCTGTCCATGGGATTCCCCAGGCAAGAAGGCTGGAGTGGGTTTGCCACGCCCTCCTCCAGGGGGTGCTCCCAACCCAGGGACCAAATCCAGGCCTCCCTCACTGTGGGCAGATTCTTTATTGTCTGAACCACCAGGAAAGACAGTTCTGAGTGCAGTTTTGTTCGGGATAAAGTGAGGACTATGGCCCGGGAGATAGCCTCTCAGCAATCTCTGAAACTGCTCCAGAGAGCTGGAGGGAAGGTCAGCATGTATGGGATTTCGATGCAGAGGGGTTGTGTACTCATCAGGCACCTGCTTTGGCAGAAGGCTGCTGCTAGTCATGTGGAGCAGATGTCACCGTTAGTGATTTTAGTTCTTTAAACATATGAGGACTTACAAGAATTGGGCTCATAAAACATTCTGAAAATGCCTATCTGAAGGCATGTTTTTCTAGTTTTTCCTGGAGCATAGAGCGCCTCACTCCTGATCTCCGCCTGAACTCCTTTCAAGGGGTGCTGAAGATCAGTGGCTACCGCAGCTTGTGATGTAATCCCTGTGGAGCGGATGGCAAGCCCCCAGCCTTCAGCTGGCCAGATTCTAAGGTTGCGGATTGTCCACAGCAGAGCTTTCAATGCCGCTTCTCCCTGTTCCAGCAACAGGCGTAGCTCCTCGTGTGCTCACGCTCTTTACAGTCCTCCAGGAGTCTTTACGAGTTTTCTTCGTGCAGATCTTGCATAAATCTTACTGGGTGTTGCTCCTCTGCATGAAGAGGACTGACCTGTGCGTGCCTGTGTGCATGCGTGCATGCGACTGCCGCGACTTTCTCACTGTTTGTAGTTTTAAGCCAATTCTCTTGGTCCTTCCTGATACACAGTCAAACATTCTGCAAGTAATAATTTCACCTGTGCCTTTCCAGTAATTCCCAGTAAATTAAATACCTTTAGGTCCCTCCTGTTTGCAACTGTGTTAACAAGACCCCAGATTCAGCCTTTAGTACTGCTGGTGACGGTTGTATCCTTGCCTCTCCTGTCTTTCTCTTTTAATACACCAAGCAGCTCTTTTCACTGAAAAGTGACCGAGTGGGGGCTGGGGAGGCAGAGAGTACTGTGTGATGGGGCCACCGGCGTTCAGGGAATCAGGTGAGACTCGGGCTCTGCGGAAACAGCATTTCAAGTGTGGTGGACAGTGGGCAGAGAGTGAACGCTAACAGCCCCTTCACACACCGTCCTTGTCCCGTGGCCCCAAGATCAAGCAGGCAGAGCTCTCTGGTGTGGCTCACTGTGGGGCTTCCTCCAGATGTTAGCAAAGTGCACAGTCCTGTAGCACTCAGGAGCTGCAGACACGGGCACACGTGGCGGTGAGCTCTGTTCACCAGAGCTCTCGAGCCTCATTCACGACTGTGTCACATCAGGGTACATGCTATAACTTACCAGTCCCCATGCTGATCTAGCTTTGTCTCCATCTTTTGTTTCAATCTGTGAGTCAGTATGTCTGCACGACTCTGGATTTCCTTCCTGTCTTACTGGAAGTGCATCCACACCCACACATGTAAGGATTTTCCCATTTCCCGATATGTGCAAACCTCTGCTTTGCTCTGTGCTTTTAAACTTCACCGGGACTACATGTGGCCCGTGCCCACGCACTACCTGCTCGCCACTCTCGGGCATGCAGAGACGCGGTGGGCGCCACACCTGAGGGCGGCAGCCTGCCTGGGACACAGGCTCTCCTCCTCAGGCTCTCTGCTCAACACACAGCCTCACGCACAGAAGGACCCCGAGCTTCTGAGTGAAGGCAAGGCCTGGGGAGTCTGGGCCCCGGGATGCTCTCAGCCGTGGCGCCCAAGGGTGGGGCTGGCTCTACTCGGGCCACCCTGCAGGTCTGTGTCCTGAGGGGCCACCCTGAGCCCCCGACTCCGCTCTGGTCGCTTGGGAATTACCTGGCCCCTCGTGTTGTTATGAAAAGAGAAACAGCCTGTTACGATGAGGATAGAGCCCAGCGAGGTACGAGGAGACCCTCAACCGCTGGTGACTGCTGTTAAGACTGGGCAGTGCTTACGGTGAGTCGTGCTGCTGGACGGGAACCCACTGAGGCCTCGTCTTTCCGTTTAACTGCGGGGGTCCTACCTCAGGGCCCAGCCGTGCTGCTGCCTGAGCCCACGCCCCCAACCAGGCCTGCTCCAGAATCGCTGAGGCCACAGCTTTTTCTGAGCCGAGTCGAGGAAACGGCTGTTTCCTGCATAAACTACGTGCCCCCACCACAACCCATGTGCACGCAGAGCTGCAGCTGGGCTTCCCGCGGCCCCCGCCTCGCCCCCGGCCCTTGGCCAGCGCGGCGGTCCCCTCGGCCTCACCCGCTGGAGCCCCGTCCCCTCCATCCTCTAGAGCGCCTGCGGAACGCCTGCTCCGTCATCAAATCCCCGGGCGCTTTGCCCACCTGCTGCCCACGTGGGCGAGGCCTCCGCGTCCAGGCCGTGAGGTCCGTGTGCCACGGGGCTGCCCTGAGCTTGCTGCCCTGTTGTGCCCTGTGTTAATCGTGGTGGTTATTTGTCCCTCCTGGACTCTGGCCCCTCGAAGGTGAGGACCGTAGCTGTTCCTCTGTGTCCACAGTCTGAACCCAGGGCCCGCGCCCCGGTCAGGTCTCAGTGACCTTGCTGGGGACGTCCAGGCAGCAGTGTCGCTGCGGGGCTGGCGGGCCACGGACGTCCCCCTGAGCGGGAGCCTTTGTCCTGCTCCCCCAGGCACCCTCTCCAACCCCGGCTTCTTCAACTACGGCGTGGAGACCTACAAGGCCCACGAGAAGCGGTCTCTGAGCAGCGACATCACTGAGGAGCAGAAGAAGCTCCAGGAGGCCGACCTGGTGATATTCCAGGTTGGTTTTCCCTCTCGTTGCGGTACCGGCTCTGTGTGCAGACCCGACACGCTGCTGGCCACGGTGTATGGCCCCCAGCACGGGTTCCCTTCCCCACTCTGGGAACAGATTGTTGCCTGTGTTCATCTCTTTTCCCTGACGCTGTCACTGGACGCGGTGTTGGGGCTTCTGTGGGGACCACGGCGGCTCCAGGGAGACCTCCCTGCTGCTGTGTGGAGTCAGGCTCAGCTCCCTCGAACCTCCGGGCCCGACTCCCAGATGCTGTGTCTCAGCCCAGGCGGGGAGAAGGGCAGGCTCCTTCCCACACCCTCCCCCTGGCCCCATGGTTGGGGTCACGGTTCTGCTGCCCCAGAGTGGGCTCAGTTAAGGGCCCACAGTCACGACATCACAGGGACCCAAAGCCACCAGCCACCAGGACGCTGTCACCCTGCCCACCCAGCCCGCCGCCACCGCCGCTCCGCACACCTCAGAGCAGGGAGAAGCTGCCTACGCGTGAGCCCCAGGGGGCACCCGCCTGCCCAGGCCGGGAGGAGGCGGCACCCCCGATTCCCCAGGCAGACGGGCACCCCAGCGCCCCCCAGCTCCCCTCAGTCTCCACTGTACTGGTTCAGCGTGCCCGCCATGCCTGGATGGACACCCCAGCGCCCCCTGTTCCCCCGCAGTACTGGTTCAGCGTGCCTGCCGTGCCTAGACAGACACCCCAGTGCCCCCACTTGCTCCCCCTCAGTCCCCACTGTACTGGTTCAGCATGCCCGCCGTGCCTGGATGGACACCCCAGCGCCCCCTGTTCCCCCGCAGTCCCCGCAGTACTGGTTCAGCGTGCCTGCTGTGCCTAGACAGACACCCCAGTGCCCCCACTTGCTCCCCCACAGTTCCCGCTGTACTGGTTCAGCGTGCCCGCCGTGCTGAAGGGCTGGATGGACAGGGTGCTGTGCCAGGGCTTTGCTTTTGACTTCCCCAGCTGCTACGATGACGGCTTCCTCAAGGTACGACCCCTGCCCCCGGGATGAGGGACCCTTGTCCACCAGAGAAGGAAGGGGCATCTCAGCAAGCCATCTCTGGTTTATCTTTGTTAACCAAACTCCCACAGAGCACCATCCGTGTGCAAGGCTTACACGGGTGGGAAAGCACGGTTCCCGGGGTCACGGCCCTTTCCTCCAGCAAAGGGTGCAAGGTGTCCACGTCCGGGGGCGTGCTCAGCCAGGGGTCTGGGGGCGCCTGCTCCACAGCATGGACTCATGTCTGGCCCTGCGCTTGTTTGCCTCTGAGCGCCTGGACCCACCGTGAAAGCAGGGTAACGTGACCCAGCCACTTCACAGAATGTGGTAGCTGTGGATTTCCGTGCGAGCAGACGATGGTCTAGTTCCAAAGCCTCAGAAAACAAGTGTGCACAAACAAAGCGCTGAGACGTGAGCGGCATCTCAGGCCGTGAAGAGACGCCGCCTTGCTGACTGGCCCCGGGAGCCCAGCCCTGCTGGCTGCAGGCGTCGTGCGCCCTCCCAGCCAATCCCTGCACCCGAGCCCCCGGCCGGCTCCCCAGCATCTGGCCCGTCAGCGCTGTCCCTCCCCCCCCCGTCGGATGTCGCTCAGCTGCCGCTGGGCCAGACAGAGATGGGAGAGTGTGTCTGTCCGTTCGGGAGGGGCGGGGGAGCTGGCCTCGGTTTCCTCCAGTCTCTATAGACGACCCTTCTTGTCGTCCACGCCCAATCCCATGCTGTCCTCCGCAGGGTAAGCTGGCCATCCTGTCCTTAACCACAGGCGGCACAGCCAGCATGTTCTCTAAGACTGGGGTCAACGGAGCCGTCCAGTACCTCCTGTGGCCCCTCCAGGTATGCCCCCCGACACGCACACGGCTCTCCTAGCTCCTCCCGGGTGGGCACAGGGCCTGAAGGCCAGGCCATGCTGACTCCCTGGAAACAGGATATCATAACCTCTTAGCCTTTTGGATGTCTTACTTGGCAGCCCTGGAAAGGCTGGCTGATGGAGAAAACGCTGTGATTATGAGAACCTTTGATGCTCTTTGGCCAGAGGCCAAGCTGAGCCCAGGTGGCTAAAATCCACTCTGGGTAAACAGGGGCCCTGATGTGGCTCCGTGTGTCATGAGCTTCAATTCTTCCTGCTTTTAAAAACTCTTCACTTTTGTTTCAGTTTGCAAAAGTACATATAGGAACAAAGAGACTATAAAAATAGAAATTCTGTTCTCTTAATGCCCTTGAAAACAATCACCGTCAATGATTTAATGTGTTTTCTTACAGCCCATATATATTCTTTTTTGAGAAACATTTATCCACGTATTTTCTGGCTGAGCCAGGCCCCCACCAGGGCATGCAGACTCCTCGGCTGCAGCATGCTCACCCTTAGCTGCAGCACGTGGGATCAGGTGCCCGCACAGGGCTCGAACCCAGGCCCCCTGCACGGGGGGCACGCAGTGCTGGCCACTGGACTGGCTGGGCTAGGGAGAGCCCTGTGTTCTTACACGTGTACATTTTATGACTCAGCTTACCATATTTATTTCTTTTTTCACATGAACAGTGCACCACAAATATTGCCTCATTTCTTGTTTACACCTAACGCCTATCTTGAGCAGCCTTCCATGGTGGCACAGCTAGCTGGAATAACCTCCTTCAGGGCTCCCTGGTGGCTCAGTTGGTAAAGAATCCACCTGCAATGCAGGAGACCCTAGTTTGATTCCTGGGTCGGGAAGATCCCCTGGAGAAGGGATAGGCTACCCACTCCAGTATTCTGGCCTGTATAGTCCATGGGGTTGCAGAGTCTGGCACGACTGAGCAACTTTCACTTTCATGAGTTGCCATAATTTACCTAAGCAATCAAAACCATAAAACTTAGCGTGTGACTCAGCAGCAGAGATTAGAGAGCTGTGTCGAGCCTCCAAGTGCACTCTGACCCCAGGAGCGGCCAGGTCCTGAGGCTGCAGGGCAGCACCTGCATTCTCGGCTCCCAGTGGCGGGAGGTTCTCTGAGCTCCCTGGAGGCCAGCTGCGCCCTCCCGAGGGGCTGAGCTGCAGGCGGCCTCTCGCTGAGCTCCCCCTCTTTGCTCTGTAGCACGGCACACTGCACTTCTGCGGGTTTAAAGTCCTTGCCCCTCAGATCAGTTTTGCTCCTGAAATGGCGTCTGAAGAAGAAAGAAAGAGGATGGTGGCCTCCTGGGCGCAGAGGCTGAAGACCGTCTGGGAGGAGGAGCCCATCCAGTGCTCCCACCCGTGGTACTTTGGGCAGTGACGGGGCCACGCCACACCGCGGGGCGCACGCGGGAGGCGTGAGACATGTAATGCCTCGCAGGCGCGTGTAATAAAGGATGTTACAACAGCCAGGGTGTGACTGTGTCCCCAGGTCCTGCGGGCCGGCTCCCGTCCCTTGCGGGCTGTCCCAGGTTCTCTCCTGGGGGCGGCAGGCCCCCTCTCCCAGGCCTGCTTCTCGTTTCTAATGCCTTTCATTCCCCTTTATTCAGCCTTCACAGGTCGTGCTTGTAGTTTTGGCACAAAACTGGATGTTAGGTATTTGTTTTTCTGCAACTCGGCTCGACTGTCTGGTTTCCGGAGGAAAATGTCATCTGCTCACAGCCTGTGTTGCCACGCTCTGCTCGCACTTCTTGTGTCTTTTTCTTTTTCTCTCTTGAGTGTTAGGTTTTAACTGAGCACGACTCAGCGTATCTTTCCAACTCCTGAGGGCCAGTCACAGTGAGGGCGCTGGCCTTAGTGAGAAGGCGTCCGGTCGGTGTGCACCAGCAGCGGGCCTGGCCAGGGCCCCGGGCCACGGGCATGTGTCGCAGGAGTGTCTCCCCGCCCCCCGCCCCTCCTCTCCCTGGTCATCACTGCCCAGGACGGGCCCCTTCTCCTCAGCAGCCCCTCCACCACCCCCATCATGCTCCCAGCTGTACCTCCTGGCCACACGCCCTCACCTGCCTCCTCCCTGTCCGCCCCCTGGCCCCCCAGGCATCTTCAGACCCTCCTCCACCCTCATTATCTTCCTCCTGTTCACCTGATCCACCACCAGATAGCGTTCCATGTTCTTAGCTTCCTTCGCATCTTCATCCCTCTCTCAGAGCTGTCATCTTCGAATCAGATTGATTTTTCAGGGTCATTTCTTTCTGACGTTCTCGACACCATTTTCTTCAGGCTTTTTCAGAGCGTCCCCACATTCTCTTTCAGCGCCACCGTCCCAGACCCTCTCTGGGGCCGTCCCCCAGGTGCCTGCTCAGGGTCCCCTCCAGACTGTCTTCATCACCCCTTTTGAGCCTCAGTTCTCTCAAGGTCGCTCTCCATTGGCTGTTGGAACTGGATTCTTCAGACGCTCTTTGGGGCCCTCTTCCTGAGCAACTTTTCCAGACGCACCTTCTTCAAAAACCTCCCCCATCTCCTGTGTCTGGATCGTTCACATGTCGATTCTTTAAATGCCGTGCTTGCTGCAGCTTCTCCAGCCTGCATCCTGGTGTGCTGGGATGTTCAGGCAGGACCTTACACAGCAGACCCTGGGCTTTGAAGCAAAGATGGGGTTTGAGCACTGACTGCCCTTGCGGCCTAGGACGCTGAAGTGACCCTCGTTCTCTTGGGGTCTCCTCAGCCTGGTCCCAGCCTGGGACGGAGGTGTGAGGACGACCAAACGTCCTTCCCATGGAGGGTTTGAATCTAGCCGCCAGTCTCCTCTGTGTCCTTGGGACACAGTTGTATCTGGACATCTGTCTAAGAGGAGGCGCTTCCTAACTGGCCCAGAGCGTGGACACGTTCCTCGGAGGTTCCCTCTGCCCCCTTCAGCACCTGTGGACTGTCCTCAAAACCCACACAACAAAGCGTCTTTGCTGAGGTTGGCTTGGTCACAGCTCAGTCACTTTCGCTCGGGACAGTCCTGCGGCTTTTATCGAGAGACCACTTCCTGGGGAGCTCGCACCTCCCCTGAGCCTCGTTCTGCCCTTCAGTATCCAGGCCCTCGCTTCTGATTGCTTCTCCATGCAGAGACACTCACTCATGATAGACAGATCCCCGCTTCAGAAGACGGCAGCACCACCTCCTGTTAAGATCATCTCCTTGGTGGTCGTGCTGCATTGGATAGAAAGGGTGTGGAAGGCTTCGCTGTGATGTCTGGGGACAAGCCAGTCATCAGCCCAAGGCCTCTCTCCCCTGCTCCCCTGCTTCTGAGGTTGGGGGTTTGGGGTTTTCTCTGCAGAGGTGTCTCGGCTTTGCTAGCACCCTCGTGTGTGTCTGCAGAGGAACCTGACCGACGCGCCATCACGGAGGAGCCAGGTAGCCTGATGTGCGGAGCTGACATCTTCAGCAGTGTCAGGGAACCAGCCTTCTTTCCAGGGGCATCATTGGCTGCTGCCCAGGAGATGGGCTCCCCTACTGGGATCTCCTGGGCTCACAGCCACTCAGGTTCAGAGGCCTGGCAGAGGCTGGGACAGCACTGGACAGAGACCCCACGGCCAGACCGTCATGAGGAAGAGGGAATCTGAGCCGAGTGCCCGGCCCAGCAAGGGCCCCGTGTCTGTGGGTCACACGAGTGCTTCTGCCATTTCCGGTTGAGACTGAAACCCTACTGAGAGTTCCAGTTCCTCCTCCTGGCAGATGGCAGATGAGATTTCTCAAAAGGCTCCTGCAGCACTGCCCCCAGAGGCCATTAAAGTCACAAGAAACACACTTCTAAAAACACATCGTGGGAAACGGGGAAATGTCCAAGTGTATCCCCAGCTCCGTCCCCCAACCAACACACACAGCAGCCTTGCCCCATATCCCCAGCTCCGTCCCCCACCAACACACACAGCAGCCTTGCCCCATATCCCCAGCTCCGTCCCCCACCAACACACACAGCAGCCTTGCCCCATATCCCCAGCTCCGTCCCCCCCCACCAACGCACACAGCAAGCAGCCTTGCCCCATATCCCCAGCTCCGTCCCCCACCAACACACACAGCAGCCTTGCCCCATATCCCCAGCTCCGTCCCCCACCCCACCAACACACACAGCAGCCTTGCCCCATATCCCCAGCTCCGTCCCCCACCCCACCAACACACACAGCAGCCTTGCCCCATATCCCCAGCTCCGTCCCCACCAACACACACAGCAGCCTTGCCCCATAACAACAAACACCTAACGAGCTGCTGGCGGCAGAATGGACAGAAATACGGACCTTCCGGGTCACATGCTGATACCAATACCCTGTGTTGTGATACTCTCTATTACCAGTGAAAGTGAAAGAAAGAGAAGTCGCCCAGTCGTGTCCAACTCTTTGCGATCCCATGGACTGTAGTCTCCAGGCTTCTCTGTCCATGGGATTTTCTGGGCAAGGTTACTGGAGTGGGTTGCCATTTCCTTCTCCAGGGGATCTTCCTGACCCAGGGATCAAACCCAGGTCTCCTGCATTACAGGCAGACACTTTACCCTCTGAGCCACCAGGGAAGCCCCAGGATGATACCAGTATTCCAACATAAAAAGAAGCGAGAGACCAGACCCTGGGTTTGTGCACTGTGGGCCGCTCAGGTGAGACCTTGCAGAGAGGGCTTCCCTTCAGAAGGAGGCCCTTCTCACAGGAAGACAGGAAGCTGAGCTGTTTCTGCCTCAGCTCTGGTAGAAGAGTCTCTCTCCTGCACTGTGGGGTCCTGGAGTGGGACTGATTCTGGTGGCACCTACAGAGCAAGGGGAAATCTAAAGAAATTAAGTGGCCCCAAATGATAGCTCAGTTGGTAAAGAATCTGCCTGCAACGTGGGAGACCCCAGTTTGATTCCTGGATTGGGAAGATCCACTGAAGAAGGGCAAGGCTACCCACTCCAGTATTCCTGGGCTTCCCTTCTGGCTCAGTTGGTAAAGAATCTGCCTGCAATGCGGCAGACCTTGGGTTGGGGAAGATTCCCTGGAGAAGGGAAAGTCTACCCACTCCAGTATTCTGGTCTGGAGAATTCCATGGACTGTATAATCAAATGGGTTCACAAAGAGACACGACTGAGCAACTTTCACTTCACAATGTCCTCAGTAGAGGAAGAAGTCAACAGATTTGCTCCAGAGGAAAAAAACGTCATCTTATGCCTGTGAGGATGCTCCCTGAGCAAGTCAGCCTCACAGAAACCCCCCACATGGCCAAATACATGCAAAGACTGCACGAGATGAGAATCAGCAGAAACACCAGGTGGTAGATTTTACCACCCAGGAGCTTCAGATATCGCTGCTATGAGACAGATAACACAAAGTAACAGTGTATAAGGCATTTAAAGAAATGGAAATGGAATCAGACCTGAGCAGCAGACAAGAGACACTCAAAAGTGACCAAATGGATCTGAAAAAAAAACTCAGCGAATGGGTGAAACCGTAGGTTGAGACACGGATACAGAGAGTGGATGTGTGCACTCCAGTCTTAATGTTGAATGTCACAGAAGATCACTTGACTAAGTGTACAAACAGGCCAAATGCAGACTCATCTGGAGACTCCACTGAGGTGGTAGGATGATAATGAAATATTCAGAATAGGAGTGTGATGGGAGGGGCACACAGGACTTTACTGACCTTTGAGAAGTCAGTCTACGACAGCTATACGTTTGAAACCATTTAAGAAAGTAACAATAGAGTCAGTCTAGGTATTTACTGTTGTAAAGCCTTCTGAGGGAATGAGCTGAGGGAGTTGCCTTTTCAGAGCCTGCTGTGGAGGCCCCAGGGTTCGGGGGCTCTGAACCATCTAAGACGTGACTGTCTCACGTGGACTAAGCCCAGAGGCCGTGCTAAGTCCAAACCTGACAGTAACCCCCAGGTGGCCGGGTCAGAGGCGCAATGCTGATAGGCAGTTTAGACCCCCTAAGCCCCTCACCTCTTAGGGGCTGTAAGTGAAAACCCCAAGAAAACCACCAAGAATTTTGTGCAGTTTCAGTAGAAGTGGGGAGCCCAGCGAATAAGGGCATTTAAGGGCCCCAGGGTTTGACTGGAGGACAAGAAGGATTCGTGCCCGAAGTTGGTGCTGCAGGTGGCCTGAGCTGCTGCTGGAGCAGGGCCCTGCCAGCCAGGCCTTTCTGTCTGAAGCTCCTCTGAGAACTGTCCTCTCCCGGACCACGGCCCCTCAGGAGGGAGGAGGGTTCAGGGCCGGCAGACAAGCAGAGCTCACAGAGGCCCCCTTTCGCAACATCCATACAGGAGCCCTGAATAAATTCTTCAGGAAGAAGAAAACCATCTTTCCAAGAGGTGGCAAGTTTAGAAGCATGGACTGTTGGAGATGAGGATGAAAAGCCTTGACAAGAACTTTACCTGATTCTCAAACTCCTTGGAAGAATGACCTGAAACATATTTGTGTTATGTGTTATCTTTCTAAGGTCTGATGCAGAACAAGAATTGATGTAATTGCATCGCTCTGTCCCCTGGCCCAGCGTTCGGCCTTCGGTGCTGCCCCCTTGGCATGGGGGTGTTTCCCATTCCACCTCCCGGGAGGGCGAACATCCTCACAGGGGCGTCCGAGAGGCCAGAGCTCCTGGCCGGGACAGCGAGGCACAGGACCAGCTGCCTGCAGGCCTTCCCTGTGCCTCTGCGGCCACCCTGCCATCCGAGTGTGATGGGTCTCAGTCTTGGGAGCTCAGGCCAGTCCTTCCCACTGTGGGTTGAGTCCAGGACTGGAGGAGAAGAAAATAAAATCCCATTCTTACAATCAGGTCGACACTTGTTGGGGTGTGGCTGCGGCTGAGGGCAGAATCAGTGCCCCATCAGCCTGGGGCTACAACGTGAACTTCTTTTATCTTCAGAAGAGCACAAAACTGATCCCTGAAATGACAAAGTGAGACGAGATTTCCAATAGTCTGCTTGTTTCATCACGAGCGGCCATGATTCACCCCGTGCTATTTTCCAGTCATGTGTGTTGCGAAATCGAGCAGCAGTGAGCCGTGCAAGTTGGCGCTGAGTGTGAGTGGTCTCTGTGTACAGAGTGCACTGAGCAAGCCTTCCTGCTCAGCTGGGCCGCAGTGATGCTGCTCATGCTTTTCTTCTTCCTTGAACTACCACCGAGAGGAGTTTTTTCCCCAGGATTTCTTTCTTGTCCAGATTTAGGCAAGAAGGTGGTCACTGTCTGTGTCTTTCAGCGGATCCCTGAAGTGGCCCGGAGGTGGCTGAACTGAGCCGGCAGGGCCGCGGCCGTACCGTGCCATCTCTGTGTGGTGGACGTTGAGCTGAGGGCCGCATGGAAGATGCCTCTGGTGAGTTTGCCGTTGACATTTGCACCCATTCTCTAAAGGTTTCCTTCTTTTTCTTCATAAGGAATTATCCAGCTGTGACCACATGTTGAATGGCAAAACAAGGTCCAGGAGCGGGGTTCAGGGAAAGGAGCTGGTGACACCCCCTTATCCTTTCAGAGCCATGAACACCCACTTCCAGCCCAAGTGCAGACAGATGAGCCCTTTGAGCTGCCGACTGACCGAGCTCACGGGCCTGAGACGGGCTTTCAGCGCTGCTGGACTGGACCAGTCCCGTCTGACCTGACAGCTTGTACTGGTCCTGTTTGCTGTCCTCACAAGATGGAGCATCTAGCACAGACGTCTGCATGGAGTCTGTGTGTGCACACAACAGCGTTCATTAACAGCACACCTGTATCATGAGCCTGTAAGTCACAAGCGACTGGAAGCTCTCACAAAGGAAGGTTTTCCCATAAATACAAGACCTCATGCTCTGTCATTCTCCCTCTCTTTCCTATCCAAATAACAGGGCCCCTCCCAAAAAAATGCTCCTGCCAGATGCTGAGTCTGGGATGTTGAGCAGGCCATCTTCCCGGCAGCTTGGTGTCAGTGTCTGTAGGATGGAGATAACAAGCTTCAAGCTTGTGTATGTTACAGGAAAAGTGTCTCTATGCCACAGGCATTCCGTGCTGTGCACCATCTGGTACTTGACATGCGAGCCACACTTAGCTGTTACTGACGTCTGAGTCCACGGGAGGGTGGTCCTGGGGACACAGTCGGAACCGCAAGGACCACAGAATTGATGTTCTGAGTCCCCAGGCCAAACACAGCTGGGGCTTCCGTCCGCCCAGCTGCGGCCAGCTTGGACCCGGCCTTGCCACCGCTGTCCTGGGACCCCTGCCCGACAAGGCTGGAGGACTGGAGCAGAGTCCCCCTTGTCTCTGTGCACCCTGACACTTGTCCCCTGCTCGTGATCTTCACACATGGACACTGGCCTGAGAGTCGACACCTGCCCACGTATCGATTCTCATCTGCGGTGCGGCCACCCCCGAGCCGTGGAGCCCCCCACGGTAGCCCCCTACTGCCCATCCTGGCCTTGGGCCTGTGGAAGAGCAGACGAGCCCCAGGGTGTCTGGGTCTCCAGTGACTCAGAGGGAAGGAAGCCCCGAGCCTGGCCCTCTGACCCAATCCCCAGCACCGAGGGGGATGGGCTGGGCTGGGCGTTTGCTTCCCCTCTGGTGGCAGGTGCTAGAGGGAGCAGGGACCAGGTGGCCTCCCTGGAGGGGCTCCATGACTCTCCCCCGGCCCCCAGGTTCCTCCCAGTCCAGTCTGTCATGAACACCCCGTGCTGGGTGTCGTCGCGGCTCTTCACCCAACCATTCCCTCCCCTCCTTCACTCCCAGGGGTGCAGCACGGCAGATACCCCGGCCCAAGCGGGTCCCACTGAGCTCACCTTCTCCTGGCCCTGCTCCCCGAGAGCATACGCAGGGGTGTGAGCTGGCCCTCCCTGAGAGCACGCGTTCGGGCTCTGACCTGCCCTCCTCCTGCCCTGACGATCAGTCAGCCTGGACACGCAGTCATCAGCTTGAAGAGCTGAATCCGAACATAGAGACGAAACTCCGGCTGGGACGTGATCACCTACTTTGCCCTCGTGGCTCCCTTTCTGGTGCTGTGTGACGCTTTGTGCTAAAACAGGGGTCCCCAGCCTCCGGAGTCCAATGCCTGATGATCGGAGGTGGAGCTGATGTAGTAAGAAACTGCACAATAAACATAATACACGCGAATCATCCCGAAACCACCCCCCCGGCCACACATGGAGAAGCTGTCTTCCCCGAAAGCAGTCCTGGTGGCAGCAAGGTTGGGGGCCGCTGTGTTGATAAAGGACAGCGCCTTCCAGCAATGCCCGCTAAACGCTGACCCCCTGAATCCTCGGGACGGAGCCCAGGGCAGCCCTTCTGGCCGCGTCCTCTGACGTGCGGTGCACCAGGCACCCCAGGCTGAGGGTGCAGCGGGACGACACGCACCAGCATGATGCCCCCAGGGCACCTGACTCCAAGTGAAGCCGTCTCCTGCTGCTTCCTGCAGGATGCAGGATGTCTCCGTGGAGCAATGGCCGAAGAGAAGACCGTCTCCAGGAGGAAGCGTGTCTGCTCAGAAAGGGGGTGGCTGGAGGCGCTGAGAGTGGAATTCTGAAGTGTGATGGCCACTACGGGAAACTGCCTTCTCGCTCCATGGGACCTGGACCGTAGCTGGTCTCAGCCGCAGGGAGAAGGCAGAAAAACCGCAGGCGCTGCTCCAGGACACCCTGTGCACTGGGCCTGACCCCGCTCAGGGTCTGCTTGGCGAGGCCGCTTAAGGGCGTCTGCTTTGAGCTTGGCCATTCTAAGTATTGTTTGATGAAGCAAGTTTCACTGTATCACACTGACATAACAGCATAAACTGAAAGGGAAAATACGGGGTGTCACTCATGGCCTAGAAACCTGCTCACCGTGAGTTGGAATCGGGTGAAGCAGGATTATGCAAATCATTAAGAATGGGCTTCATGTTGATGTAGGAACCAACACAATATTGTAAAGCAATTAATCTTTCAGTGAAAAAGAAATACATTTTAAAAAAAGAAAAAAGGTGAAGAAGAAGGGCCTCCCTGGTGGCTAGGACAGTAAAGAATCCGCCTGCAACGCAGGAGACCCAGGTTCAATCCTGGGTCAGGAAGATCCCCTGGAGTAAAGGAATGGCACCCCCACTCAAGCATTTTTTGCCTGGAAAATTCCATGGGCAGAGACTGCTGACGGGCTATAGTCCATGGGATTACAGAGAGTCAGACGCAACTGAGTGACCAATACTTTCACTTTTCATTATTTTTTATTTTCTTGCACAAGAAGGGACAGCTCCTAGGGCTGACAAGCCAGCCTGTCACATCCTATTTTGGCAGAAGTCGTGAGACTGGGCAAGACACAGGACGCCGTGACCCACAGCGAGAGCGGGGCCAGGGCTTACCCCTTTTGGTGGGCCCCCTCCCCCCCCCAAGGCCCCCCGTGGGTGCCTCCACCGGCAGAGGGCAGCTCGACGGGAGCAGAACCCGAGCTCATGCTTCCTGAACAGGAAAAAAACACAGAGAAGTCGCCGCCTTCAGAGGAAGCCAAGGCGAGCCTGCCGGTCCCTGGACAGGGGTGCTGGCGCCTCCTGCAGACAGGGCCCTGGGAAGCCCCCTGGTGAAGAGAAGGCACTCGGCGCGGCATGCCAGCGCCCGGGGCCCGCCCTTCCCGACAGCGGAGTGGAGAGCAGGCGTGGAGCGCGGAGTCAGAATGAAGAAGGCGTGGAAAGCTAGCCTTGCTGGCGTGGTCCTGTTTCCGTTGGCACTGGTCCTTGGGCTTGCCGCCCACAGATGCGTGTGCGCGTGCGCGTAAGCATATCTGTGTACGAGGGCTGGCAACAAGCACTGTCCGCCTGTTTTCAGAAAACCGAGCAGGAGCGCTCCTCCTGCCGCCGCCGCCCCCTGCCTCTCTCCTCTGCCAGCGGCGCGTGGGTCTCGCTGTCCTCGCTGCCGGCCACCGGCAGGACACGCCATCTCCCCACGTCGCCCGCGGCGCACAGCTCTGCACCTGCCGGGGCCCCTGCGAGCGCCGGCTCCGAGCTGCCTGCGCCCCCGCCCCGAGGCATCGTTCAACCACGGACAGGATGGCTTTGTTTCTTCTTTTCCAACTCTGGTCCGCTTTTGTCTTCTTGTGTTTCTATGGGAACTTCCTATACCATAGCTGGACATCCTTATCTCATCACTAATCTTAACGTGAATGCTTTTACGGATTCACCAGTAGCATGAGGAACCATTGATGAACTTCTCCATTATTTGTATGCATGTATTAAGGTAAGCATGTTTTAAACTTCAATCTGTTGACTCAGTAAATTTTAGGAATTGCTTTCCTGACTGTAAACTAACCATGCTTTCTTGGGAAACCTACTTGGGCCATTGTGTATTATCTTTTTATATCTCCATGAATTATGTTTGCTAAGAGTGGATTTTGCATTTATGTTGATGAGTTAAGATTAGCCTGTAATTTTCTTCCTCTTTCCTTGTCAGATTTTAACATGAAACTTCTCAAAAAAATGAGTTGGGAGTGCAGCCTCTCTCTCTGTATCCTGGATTAACTTCATTCAGAGTGGAATTGTTTGTTCCCTGAATGTCAGGCAGGACTGTCCTGTAGAGCCGTCTGGATGTGGCGTTCTGACTTGCTTGTGTGGCTCTGAATTGGGTAGGGAAGGCAGTCTTCTACCCAGCCTCTCCTGCTGAGTGCAGCTGTAAAGCCTGGAGAGATGCTTGAAGTGAAGTCGCTCACTTGTGTCCGACTGTCTGCCACTCCGTGGACTGTAGCCCACCAGGCTCCTCTGACCATGGGATTGTCCAGGCAAGAATACTGGAGTGGGTTGCTATTTCCTTCTCCAGGGGATCTTCCTGACCCAGGACTCGAACCCGGGTCTCCCACATTGCAGGCAGATGCCTTAACCTCTGAGCCCCCAGGGAGAGGTGCTTAGAGAAGCTATCGCAGGAGTGATAGCTCCTGTGAAGTTGCAGACGGATGGGGACGGCCAGCGCCCGAAGCCCTGCCAGCCTGGCAACGGGCTTACCACTGTTTCCCTCCAGAACCCCCCTGAGCTCGCCGCAGCCCCAGACCCTGAAGTAGGCGTAGGTTGAAGACGGAACATCTCCAGGAGAAGCCCTCTGGTTCTGGTTTGAATGGCAAGAATGAGAATTGCTCCTTCTCAGGGAAAGTGTGGAATCTTCTTTTCCTTTGGCAATCCAGCTTGCAAGTAATCCTGGCATGGCAATTAACGCAGCCTGTGATATCCCAAAGCCTTCCTCTCCAGTCAGGGACAGCATGGCCCCGAGACGCTGGGGTCAGACCCCGTGACTCTCCCATTTGTCTCCTCCCGTCTCTTGACTCGAGCCGGGGTGCACTTAGTGGGGCACGTGTCAGAGTCTGAGAATTAAAGTCCCAGCTTTCTGTCTGCAGCTGGAAATCAGGTCCCAGAGTACCACAGAGTACTGGCGAGACCATGGAGAGGCAGAGAGAGGAGCACAGGAAACTCCTGCCCTCAGGCTGCCTGGGAGCTCCCGGGCTCACCTGCGAGCTCCCTCCCAGTAGCTCTGGCTCCCGACCGCTGACCCAGGACGCGCGGCCGAGCACGGCTCGCGTTCCAGACTGGGCACTAGGGGGCGCACACGCGCTGGGTCGGAACAGCCCGGCCGGGTGTTAGGACCCGCGCCGCCTGGAACCACAGCCTCTGGGACTGCCGGCTGAACCTAACCAGGTTTAAAGGGAAAGTCGCTCAGTCTGACTCTTTGCAACCCCATGGACTACACAGTCCACCGACTTCTCCAGGCGAGAGTACTGGAGTGGGTGGCCTTTCCCTTCCCCAGGGGATCTTCCCAACCCAGGGATCAAACCCAGGTCTCCCTCATTGCAGGTTGGTTACCTGCTTAAAAAAAAAAAAAAAAAAAACTAACAATTCTCCGTGGGATTTCAGTAAGACCCAGGGTTTCCTGACGTAACATGAAACATAGCTAGAACACAGTTCAAAGCTGACTGCTTGGCGTTCAAAGAACCAGGAAGATCTCAAACTACAGGGAAAGATCAAGAGACGCAGACCCCAAGGGGACGCAGGTGTGAGGGTGGGCTGGCGCCGAGACTGCACGTGGGGCAGACCCCACACGCCGCAGGGCAACTAAGCCACGTGCCGCAGCCACTGAGCCTCTGCCCCGGGCCGGAGCCGCAGCTGCCGAAGCCCCGGCCCCAGAGCCTGTGCCCCGCAGCGGGAGCCCCCACAGGGAGAAGCCTGCGGGCTGCGATGAAGGGGAGGCCCCGCGACACAACTGGAGACAGGCCGTGCAAAGCCAGAGACCCAGAGCAGCCAAGAACAAATGAATACAGCAGTGATTCACGGGTCAAAGAGGAGGACTAGAGGGAAACTAGAAGGTATTTTGAACTAAGGGAAAATGAAAAGACAACATGAAGACCTGTGAGATCCGGCTAGAGAAGTGCCTAGAGAACTCCCTAGCACTCAGTGCTTATATTAGAAAGGAAGGTCTTGAATCAATCTAAGCGTCCACCTTCAGAAGCAATAATAAAAAGAGCTACATACACCCAACAGAAACAAAAGGGAGGAAGGAATAAAGACAGGAGTGCAAGTGACATAAAAATCCAAAAACAGTGGAGAAAACCAGCTAAATCCAAAGCTGGCTCTCTAAGACAATAGTGGGGCTGCTGAACCTCTAGAAAGCAGCACAGGAAAAGACACAGATTACTGATATAATTATTAAAGACAGGCTATCACTACAAACCTACAGACAATAAAAAACTAAGATGCCAACAATACTATAAACATCTTCACACACATGGACTTTAGAGGAAATGGACCAGTTCCTTGAAAACTGCAAACCACTAAAACGTGCCCAAGTTGCAACAGACAGAATGAATAGTCCTGTGATCACCGAAGAGACTGAATGTGTCACCTTCAAAAACGAAGTCTCTAAGCCCATATAGTTTTACTGGTGAGCTCTGCCAACTATTTAAATGAGGAAAAATCAATTCTATACAATCTGATCCAGAAAATAAAAGAGAGAATATTTCCCAACTCCTTCTACAAAGCTAACATTACCATAACATCAGTTAAGTAAGTAAATAAGAATTCTATCTCACCTTACCTGTGGCATAGCACTGTACCACTGTGTGTTTTTAACATAAAAGCAAAAATTCTCAGCAAAAAGTTTGCAAATCAGACCCAGTGACTTTTCAGTTCAGTCTCTCAGTCATGTCCAACTCTTTGCCACCTCATGGACAGTAGCACATCAGGCTTCCCTGTCCATCAGCAACTCCCGGAGCTTACTCAAACTCATGCCATCCAACCATCTCATCCTCTGTCGTCCCCTTCTCCTCCTGGCTTCAATCTTTCCCAGCATCAGGATCTTTTCAAATGAGTCAGTTCTTTGCATCAGGAAGCCAAAGTATTGGAATTTCAGCTTCAGCATCAGTCCTTCCAATGAATATTCAAGACAGATTTCCTTTAGGATGGACTGGTTGGATCTCCTTGCAGTCCAAGGAACTCTCAAGAGTCTTCTCCAATACCACAGTTCAAAAGCATCAGTTCTTCAGTGCTCAGCTTTTTTATAGTCCAACTCTCACACCCATACATGACCACTGGAAAAACCACAGCCTTGACTAGACCGACCTTTGTTAGCAAAGTAATGTCTCTGCTTTTGAATATGCTGTCTAGGTTGATGATAACTTTCCTTCCAAGGAGCAAGTGTCTTTTAATTTCATCACTGCAGTCACCATCTGCAGTGATTCTGGAGCCTAAGAAAATAGTCTGTCACTGTTTCCACTATTTCCCCATCCATTTGCCATGAAGTGATGGGACCGGATGTCATGATCTTAGTTTTCTGAATGTTGAGTTTTAAGCCAACTTTTTCCCTCTCCTCTTTCACTTTCATTAAGAGACTTAGTTCTTCTTTGCTTTCTGCCATAAGGTGCTGTCCTCTGCATGTCTGCGAGCATGGTAGTCACTTCAGTAGTGTTTGACTCTCGGTGACCCTATGGACCATGCCTGGGGCTCCTCTGCCCACAGGATTCTCAAGGCAAGAATAATGGAGTGGCCACATCCTTCTCTTGGCATATCTGAGGTTATTGCTGTTTCTCCCAGCACTCCTTATTCCAGGTTGTTTCATCCAGACCAGTGTTTCTCATGATGCATTCTGCATCTAAGTTAAATAAGCAGGGTGACAATATATAACCTTGACGTACTACTTTTCCTATTTGGAACCAGTCTGTTGTTTCATGTCCAATTCTAACTGTTGCTTCTTGACCTGCATACAGATTTCTTAAGAGGCAGGTCAGGTGGTCTGGTATTTCCATCTCTTAAAGAATTTTCCACAGTTTGTTGTGATCCACACAGTCAAGGCTTTGACATAGTCAATAAAGCAAAAGTTCGTGTTTTTCTGGAACTCTTGCTTTTTCGATGACCCAATGGATGTTAGCAATTTGATCTCTGGTTCCTCTGCTTTTTCTAAATCCAGCTTGAATATCTGGACGTTCACAGTTCAAATACTGTTGAAGTCTGGCTTGGAGAATTTTGAGCATTACTTTCCTAGCATGTGAGATGAGTGCAATTGTGCAGTAGTCTGAACATTCTTTGGCATTGCCTTTCTTTGGGATTGAAATGAAAACTGACCTTTTCCAGTCCTGTGGCCACTGCTGAGTTTTCTAGATTTGCTGGCATTGACTGCAGCACTTTCACAGCATCATCTTTTAAGATTTGAAATAGCTCAACTGGAATTCCATCACCTCCACTAGCTTTGTTGGTAGTGATGCTTCCCAAGGCCCACTTGACTTCACATTCCAGGATGTCTGGCTCTAGGTGAGTGATCACACCATCATGGTTATCTGGGTCATGAAGATCTTTTTGTATAGTTCTTCTGTGTATTCTTGCCACTTCTTAATATCTTCTGCTTCTATTAGGTCCATACCATTTCTGTCCTTTAATGTGCTCATCTTTGCATGAAATGTTCCTTTGGTATCTCTAATTTTCTTTAAGAGATTTCTAGTCTTTCCCATTCTATTGTTTTCCTCTATTTCTTTGCATTGATCACTGAGGAAGGCTTTCTTATCTCTCTTTGCTATTCTTTGGAACTCTGCATTCAAATGGGTTTATCTTTCCTTTTCTCCTTTTCTCTTCTTTTCTCAGCTATTTGTAAGGCCTCCTCAGACAACCATTTTGCCTTTTTGCATTTCTTTTTCTTGGGGATGGTCTTGATCCCTGCCTCCTGTACAATGTCACGAACCTCCATCCATAGTTCTTCAGGCACTGTGTTTATCAGATCTAATCCTGTGAATCTATTTGTCACTTCCATTCTATAATCATGAGGAATTTGATTTAGGTCGTACATGAATGGTCTAGTGGTTTTCCCTACTTTCTTCAATGAAGTCTGAATTTGGCAATAAGGAGTTCATGATCTGAACCACAGTCAGCTCCCGGTTTTGTTTTTGCTGACTGTATAGAGCTTCTCCATCCTTGGCTGCAAAGAATATAATCAATCTGATTTCGGTGTTGACCATCTGGTGATATCCACGTGTAGAGTCTTCTCTTGTGTTGGAAGAGGATGTTTGCTGTGACCAGTGCATTCTCTTTGCAAAGCTCTGTTAGCCTTTGACCTGCTTCATTTTGTACTCCAAGGCCAAATTTATAAGTGGCATGATAATGTGGGTATGTATCTCAGGCATGCAAGGCAGTTTAGCAATTAAAAATCAGTGTAATCCATCATACATTAATGCAGAAAAAGTAAACAATCATGTTAACTAGTACAGCAGAAGCCCTCATGACAAACAAAAGCAAGACTTTCTCAGCAAACTTGGGTAGAAAGAAACGTCCCTAAGCTGACACAGAGCATTCAGGAGACCTGGGCTCCATCCCTGGTTTGGGAAGATGCCCTGGAGAGGGAAAGGCTCCCCACTCCAGTACTCTGGCCTGGAGAGTTCCATGGACTGTATATGTATAGTCCATGGGGTCGCAAAGAGTCACGGCTGGGTGACTTTCACTTTCACAAAAACCTACAGCTAATGTTAACCTTTTTCTGATAAAGACTAGGGCAAGGGTGTCCACCCACCACTCCTATTCTACATCACCCTGGAAGACCTAGTCAGGGCAACAAGGACGAGACATGGCAGTACACACACAGCAAAGGAAAAACTAAACTGTCCCTGTTTGCAGATTATATGATCGCTTACATAAAAAAACTTTATACAAAAAAAACTTCTAGAACAAATTACAGAGTTTAGTGAGGTCACAAGATACAATAATAGCAAGCTGTATTTCTATATACTAGCAATGTACAGTTAGAAACTGAAACTAAAATATTTATGAGAGAAAAATGAAATAATCTAACAAAACACGTACACTATCTCTATGCTGAAAACTACACACCGATAATAAAAAATCAGAGTAGACCCTTAAATACAGAAACACACTGTAATTGTGGATTGGAAGCATCAATAGTAAGTCAATTCTCCCCAGCCACCCCCTTACACATTCCCTTATACATCCATTTAATACAGTTCCAGTCAAAATCCTAGAGGATTTTTGTAAATACAGAGAAGCTGATGCTCAAATGTATAGAAAAGGCAAAAAGCTGGAATAGTTAAAACAGTTTTGAGAAAGCATACATTTGGATCCACACTGCCCAGCTAAAAGACGTACCCTAAAGCTATAGTAATGAACACAAGATCCACTTAAGAGGAGAGAAGGATAGACCCACACAAGTGCAGCCAACTGATCTTTTTAGCATTTTAAAAATTAATAGACATTTAAAAGAACAGTTTAGATTTATAGACTAATTGAAAGATAGGGCAGAATTTCTGCATGCCTATGGATATAGTTTCCCCTTTATTCAGTTCAGTTCAGTCCTTCAGTCGTGTCTGACTCTTTGTGACCCCATGAATCGTATCATGCCAGGCCTCCTTGTCCATCACCAACTCCCGGAGTTTACTCAGACTCATGTCCATTGAGTTGGTGATGCCATCCAGCCATCTCATCCTCTATCATCCCCTTCTCCTCCTGCCCCCAATCCCTCTCAGCATCAGGATCTTTTCCAATGAGTCAACTCTTCGCATGAGGTGGCCATAGAATTGGAGTTTCAGCTTTAGCATCATTCCTTCCAATGAACATCCAGGACTGATCTCCTTTAGGATGGACTGGTTGGATCTCCTTGCAGTTTAAGGGATTCTCAAGAATCTTTTCCAACACCACAATTCAAAAGCATCAATTCTTCGGTGCTCAGCTTTCTTCAGTCCAACTCTCACATCCATACATGACCACTGGAAAAACCATAGCCTTGACTAGCTGACCTTGGTTGGCAAAGTAATGTCTCTGCTTTTGAATATGCTGTCTAGGTTGGTCATAACTTACCTTCCAAAGATTAAGCGTCTTTAATTTCATGGCTGCAGTCACCATCTGCAGTGATTTTGGAGCCCAAAAAAATAAAGTCTGACACTGTTTCCACTGTTTTCCCATCTATTTCCCATGAAGTGATGAGACCAGATGTCATGATCTTTGTTTTCTGAATGTTGAGCTTTAAGCCAACTTTTTCACTCTCCTCTTTCCCTTTCATCAAGAGGCTCTTTAGTTCTTCTTCACTTTCTGCCATAAGGGTGGTGTCATCTGCATATCTGAGGTTATTGATATTTCTCCTGGCAATCTTGATTCCAGCTTGTGCTTCCTCCAGCCCAGAGTTTCTCATGATGTACTCTGCATAGAAGTTAAATAAGCAGGGTGACAATATACAGCCTTGACGTACTCCTTTCCCTATTTGGAACCAGTCTGTTGTTCCATATCCAGTTCTGTTGCTTCCTGACCTATATATAGGTTTCTCAAGAGGCAGGTCAGGTGCTCTGGTATTCCCATCTCTTTCAGAATTTTCCACAGTTTATTGTGATCCACATAGTCAAAGGCTTTGGCATAGTCAATAAAGCAGAAATAGACGTTTTTCTGGAACTCTCCTGTTTTTAGGGTGATCCACTGGATGTTGGCAATTTGATCTCTGGTTCCTCTGCCTTTTCTAAATCCAGCTTGAACATCTGGAAGTTTACGGTTCATGTATTACTGAAGCCTGGCTTGGAGAATTTTGAGCATTACTTTACTAGCGTGTGAGATGAGTGCAATTGTGGGGTAGTTTGAGCATTCACTGGCATTGCCTTTCTTTTGGATTGGAATAAAGACTGACCTTTTCCAGTCCTGTGGCCACTGCTGAGTTTTCCAAATTTGTTGGCATATTGAATGCAGCACTTTCACAGCATCATTAAGGATTTGAAATAGCTCAACTGGAATTCCATCACCTCTGCTAGCTTTGTTCGTAGTGATGCTTTCTAAGGCCTACTTGACTTCACATTCCAGAATGTCTGGCTCTAGGTGAGTGATCACACCATCATCATTATCTGGATCGTAAAGCTCTTTTTTGTAGTTCTTCTGTGTATTCTTGCCACTTCTTCTTAATATCTTCTGCTTCTGTTAGGTCCATATCATTTCTGTCCTTTATCAAGCCCATCCTAGCATGATATGTTCCCTTGGTATCGCTAATGTTCTTGAAGAGATCTCTAGTCTTTCCCATTCTGTTGTTTCCTTTATTTCTTTGCGCTGATCACTGAGGAAGGCTTTCTTATCTCTCCTTGCTATTCTTTGGAACTCTGCATTCAAATGGGAATAGCTTTCCTTTTCTCCTTTGCTTTTCACTTCTCTTTTCACAGCTATTTGTAAGGCCTCCTCAGATAGCCATTTTGCTTTTTTGCATTTTTTTCCCTTGGGGATGGCCTTGATCCCTGTCTTCTGTACAATATTATGAATCTCAGTCCATAGTTCATCAGACACTCTATCAGATCTAGTCCCTTAAATCTATTTCTCACTTCCACTGTATAATTGTAAGGGATTTGATTTAGATCATACATGAATGGCCTAGCGGTTTTCCCTACTTTCTTCAATTTCAGTCTGAATTTGGCAATAAGGAGTTCATGATATGAGCCATAGTCAGCTCCCCGGTCTTGTTTTTGCTATATAGAGCTTCTCCATCTTTGGCTGCAAAGAATATAATCAATCTGATTTTGGTGTTGACCATCTGGTGATGTCCATGTGTAGAGTCTTCTCTTGTGTTGTTAGAAGAGGGTGTTTGCTATGACCAGTGAGTTCTCTTGGCAAAACTCTATTAGCCTTTGCCCTGCTTCATTCCGTACTCCAAGGCCAAATTTGCCCATTATTCCAGGTGTTTCTTGACTTCCTACATTTGTATTCCAGTCCCCTATAATGAAAAGGACATCTTTTTTGGGTGTTAGTTCTAAAAGGTCTTGTAGGTCTTCATAGAACCATTCAGCTTCAGCTTCTGCAGTGTTACTGGTTGGGGCATAGGCTTGGATTACCATGAGATTGAATTGTTTGCCTTGGAAACAAACAGAGATCATTCTGTCATTTTTGAGATTGCATCCAAGTACTGCATTTCAGACTCTTTCGTTGACCATGATGGCTACTCTATTTCTTCTAAGCGATTCCTGCCCACAGTAGTAGATATAATGGTCCTCTGAGTTAAATTCACCCATTCCAGTTCATTTTAGTTTGCTGACTCCTAGAATGTCAACGTTCACTCTTGCCATCTCCTGTTTGACCACTTCCACTTTGCCTTGATTCATGGACCTGACATTCCAGGTTCCTATGCAATACTGCTTTTTACAGCATCAGTCCTTACTTCTATCACCAGTCATATCCACAACTGGGTATTGTTTTTGCTTTGGCTCCATCCCTTCATTCTTTCTGGAGTTATTTCTCTGCTGACCTCCAGTAGCATTTGGGCACTTACTGACCTGGGGAGTTCCTCTTTCAGTATCCTATCACTTTGCCTTTTCATACTCTTCATGGGGTTCTCCAGACAAGGATACTGAATTGGCTTGCCATTCCCTTCTCCAGTGGACCACATTCTGTCAGACCTCTCCACCATGACCCGTCTGTCTTGGGTGGCCACACATGGCATGGCTTAGTTTCATTGAGTTAGGCAAGGCTGTGGTCTGTGTGATCAGACTGACTAGTTTTCTGTGATTATGGTTTCAGTGTGTCTGCCCTCTGATGCCCTCTCACAACACCTACTGTCTTACTTGAGTTTCTCTTAATTTGGACGAGGGGTAACTCCTCACCACCACTCCTCCTGATCTTGAACATGGAGTAGCTCCTCTTGGCCCTCCTGCACCCACACAGCCGCCACTCCTTGGACATGGGGTTGCTCCTCTCAGCAGCCACCCCTGACCTCAAATGTGGGGTTGCTCTTCTCAGCTGCTGCCCCTGACCTCGGCGTGGGGTAGCTCCTCTCAGCTGCCACCCCTGACCTTGGACGTGGGATAGCTCCTCTTGGCGGCTCCTGCACCATCGCAGCCTGGCATTCTCGCCTTTATTATCTTACATTAATATGGCATGTTTGTTACAGTTAATGAACTAATAGTGATACCTTATTATTTTTAAAAGTCTAGTTTATTCAGATGATCTTGGTTTTTATCTAATGTCTTTTCTTCTGTTTGAGAGTTCCCTTCATACCATGCTGTATTTAGTTGTCATGTCTTCTTAGGCTTCTTTTATCTGTGAGAATGCTGAGATTCTCACGTTCAATGACCTTAAGGGTTTTGAAGAATGTTGGTCAGCTATATTGGATGTTCTTCTAATCAAATGTGCCTGATTTTTTTTTTTTTTTTTCTCATCACTAGGCTGGAGTTATGATTTGGGGAAGATCAGAGGGATAGTGCCATTTTCATCTCATCATGTCAAGGGTACATACTCACAATAGGATTTATGATGACTGGTGTTGAACTTGATCTGATCAGCTGGCTGAAGCCATTGTATTCTGTATCCCACCTTTCCATGGTGTGTGCTTTGGAAAGAAGTCGCCTTGTGGAGGCTACACTTAAAGGGTGGAAGTCATGCTCCCCCTTGGCTAGCCTAGGGGCTAATATATGTAAATACAGTACGTTTGTAAATAATTCATTTGGAATTTTCATAATTATAAATACATTTATAATTTATTTGGAATTCTTCTGCATAGGTTTATTTCTTCCCCATTTATTTATTTAGTCATGAAATCAGAAGACGCTTACTCCTTGGAAGAAAAGTTATGATCAACCTGGAAAGCATATTGAAAAGCAGAGACATTACTTTGCCAACAAAGGTCCGTCTAGTCAAGGTTATGGTTTTTCCAGTGGTCATGTATGGATGTGAGAGTTGGACTGTGAAGAAAGCTGAGCACTGAAGAATTGATGCTTTTGAACTATGGGGTTGGAGAAGACTCCTGAGAGTCTCTTGGACTGCAAAGAGATCCAAGCAGTCCATTCTGAAGATCAGCCCTGGGATTTCTTTGGAAGGGAATAATGCTAAAGCTGAAACTCCAGTACTTTGGCCACCTCAGGCAAAGAGCTGAGTCATTGGAAGAGACTCTGATGTTGGGTGGGATTGGGGTCAGGAGACGGGGACAACAGAGGATGAGATGGCTGGATGGCATCACTGACTTGATGGATGCGAGTGAACTCCAGGAGTTGGTGATGGACAGGGAGGCCTGGCGTGCTGCGATTCATGGGGTCACAGAGTCGGACATGCGACTGAGCGACTGAACTGAACTGAATTTATTTGTATCAGCATGCATTCGTGGATGTTATTTTCTACTTTAGGTGATAACCCACTGATACTTTAAAAAATAATTTTATCTACTTATTTCTGGCTGCTGGGTTTCCGCTGCCGTGCGGGCTTCTCTCTAGCTGCAGAGAGCAGGGGTGCTCTCCATTGCAGTGATGGGCTTCTCCTCGTGGGGGCTCCTCCTGCTGTGGAGCACAGGCCATAGGGAGTGTGGGCTTCAGTAGCTGCTGCTCCCAGGCTGCCAAGCACAGACTCACAGTTGTGGAGCACAGGCTGGGTTGCTCCTTGGCATGTGGAATCTTCCCCACCTGGGGATGGAGCCCATGTCCCTGCACTGGCAGGTGGATTCTTTACAACCGAGCTGCCAGGGAAGCCCCAGTGCAACTTTTAAGGTATCTTGCTCAACGTCTTCCAGCTTTGGCCACTGAGGACCATTCTGGAAAGAAGTTCTGGTCACTGGGCCTGCTGGTTGCTCTTCCAGGCTCCCCCAGCTGGCAGAGTAAAGAAGCGCACGTGTGCAGCCAACCTACGTGTGTGCCTGTATCTGTAAGGAGTTCTCTGTGCAGCCATCTGTATCCACATTATCGAGTTCTTACCGTCGTCTACTCTGTCCCTTCCATGTGGGTTATTCTAGCTGCCCCCTCTTTCTTATCTGTAAATTCTCTGACAAGAAAACTGGCTCCCACCACCCACCTGCTCAATTGTTCAGGCCCAGCAAACATGTATAATGGTCTCAGAACTGTGAAACCAGTGCACCGTGGAATCTGACTTTATCCCCTGAAGCGCTGTCCTGTGTGAACCGGTGCATCATGGGAACTGACTTTTCCCCTGAAGCGCTGTCCTGTGTGAACCAGTGCATCGTGGGAACTGACTTTTCCCCTGAAGCGCTGTCCTGTGTGAACCCGGTGCATCATGGGAACTGACTTTGTCCCCTGAAGCACTGTCCTGTGTGAACCGGTGCATCATGGGAACTGACTTTGTCCCCTGAAGCACTGTCCTGTGTGAACCGGTGCATCATGGGAACTGACTTTGTCCCCTGAAGCACTGTCCTGTGTGAACCGGTGCACCATGGGAACTGACTTTTCCCCTGAAGCGCTGTCCTGTGTGAACCGGTGCATCATGGGAACTGACTTTTCCCCTGAAGCGCTGTCCTGTGTGAACCAGTGCATCATGGGAATTGACTTTTCCCCTGAAGCGCTGTCCTGTGTGAACCGGTGCATCATGGGAACCGACTTTTTCCCCTGAAGCGCTGTCCCGTGTGCAGTTCCTTCTGCTTTAGTCTTAGGGACTCCTCTCCTTTCCAGAGAGACCAAAATCAGCACTTTCCCATCCCCAGCTCTCCTTGGTGTGGTCGTTTTGTACTTTTGTGATACAGTTAGGCTCTCTTGTCACAGTCTACTTTTTTTTTTTTTTTTGGATCTCCAGCATTATTAGGGGCATAAAGTTCATTCTTGGTGTAGTCAAGTTCTGTGGGTTTTCACATGTCTGATCTTATGTACTCATCATGACAGTGTCATACAGAATACTTTCACTCAACTGAAATTCCCTGTGCTTCACCTGTTCATTCCTCCTCTTCTATGCCCACACTTCTGGAAACCACCGATTTATTTTTTTAACCACTGATCTTTGTATTGCCTGTATAGTTTGCCTTTTCCGAAATGTCATAGAATGGAATCAAACAGTACGTGGCCTTTTCAGACTGGCCTTTTACTGAGAAATAGCCGTTTAAGCTCCATCTGTGTCTCTGTGGCTTGATAGCTCATTTCTTTCTATTGCTGAATAGTGCACTGCATGGATGTACCATAGTTTATCCTTTATCTATTAAAGGACATCTTTGTTGCTTCCAGTTTGGGGAAATTATGAATAAAGCTGCTATAAACATCTGTGTTCAGGTTTTTGTGTGGACTTGACTTTTCGATTCATTTGGGTAAACAGGTAGGGGTATAACTGATACTAAGACTGTGTTTAGCTTTCTAAGAAACTGCCAAACTTTTTCCACAGTAGCTGTACCATTTTACATTTCCAGCAGTGATGAAAAAGTTACTTATTTTCCATATCCTCTTCAGTAACTGGTATTGTTACATTTATGGTTTTAACTTTAGCCATTCTAAAAGGTGTGTAGTGATGGCTATAATAAACAGCTCGTTGCTGCTTTAATTCCTTTATGACAAATGATACTAAGCACCTTTTCATATTTTTTTGCCAGGTCCATATATTCTCAGTGGGCTTTCCAGATATTTTGCACATTTTTAATATGGTAGTTTGATTTTGTACTGTTGAGTTTTAAGAGTTTTTTAAAGAATATTTGAATAGAAATCCTCTATCAGATACATGCTTTACAAATATTTTCTCACAATATGTGAAACCTCTTCATTTTCTTAATAGTCTCTTTCCAGAGCAGAAGTTTTTCATTTTAAGAAAGCCTAATTTATCAACTTCTCTATCATAGGTCATGTCTTTGGTATTATATCTAAAAATTCATTGCCAAACCCAGGGTCACCTAGATTTCCTGTTTTCTCTAGAAGTTTTATAGTTTTGCATTTCAAATGTATGACTGATTGTTTAGTTAGTTTTTGTGAAAGGAATAAGGTCTGTGTCTACATTTTGGGGAGAATATCATTCTAATTATTCCAATACCATTTGTTGAAAAGTATCATTTCTCTATGGAATTACCTTTGCTTCACTGTCAAAGATTAGTTGACTATATATGGGTGGGTCTTTTCCTGGGTGATCTATTCTGTCCCAGTGATCTATGTGTTTTCTTTCATCAGCACAATATTGTCCTGACCTTTGTAGACTTTTGAGGTTGGGTGATGTCTGTCCTCCAACTTTATTCTCCTTCTACGGTATTGTGTTGGCTCTTCTGAGGTTTTCTGCATTTTCATAACATAGTTTTCATAGAGAATTAGTCAATATCAACAGAATAACTTCCTAGGCTTTTGTTGGTACTACATTAAATCTGTAGATCATTTAGAAGAACTGACATTTTAAGAATATTTATTCTTCCAATCCATGAATTTGGAATATCTTTCCATTTATTTATATCTTTGATTTCATTCATCAGAATTTTGTCATTTTCCATGTTCAAATTTTATCTGTATTTTCTTAGATTTAGGTTAAAGCGTCTGCCTCCAATGCAGGAGACCTGGGTTTGATCCTTGGGTCAGGAAGATCCCCTGGAGAAGGAAATGGCAACCCACTCCAGTATTCTTGCCTGGAGAATCCCATGGATGGAGAAGCCTAATAGGTTACAGTCCACGGGGTCTCAAAGAGTCAGACACGACTGAGCGACTTCACCTTCACGCCTATTTCATTCTTTGATGCTGATATAAACGATATTAAGTTTCAGCTGTTCATTCTCTTTCTTGTCCTATGGCACTTGCTGAGACTTGCAGTACGACACTGACTAGGAGTGGTGAGGAAACGTGCCCTGCTTTTGTTCTTAGGGGGAAAGCATCCAGTTTCTTACAATTAAATATGATGTTATCTGAAGATTGTGTGTGTTTAGTTGCTTCCGTTGTGTCCAACTCTTTGCAACCCTATGGACTGCAGCCCACCAGGCTCCTCTGTCCATGTCAAGTTAAGGAAGTTCTTCTGAATTCATAGTTTGCTGAAACTTTATCATGATTGGGTGTTGGATTCTCTCAAATGCTATCCTGCATCAATTGATATATCATTTTTCTTCTTTAGCTTATGGATGTGATAGATGACTTATTTTCTAATAACCCATGCATGCCTGGAATAAATTCCAATTGATCATGATGTATAATTTTTTGTATATATTGTTGGATTGAGATTTGCAAATATTTTTTGAGTTATTTTGTATTTATGTTGAAAAGTTATAGTTTTCTTCTATTTTTCTTTGTTTTTTTTTCTTTTTCATTTAAAAATTTTTAATTGCACAGGTGAACACAATCTCCCAATGCCGAAGCCCCCTCCCACCTCCCACCCCACATCCTCTACCTGAATCATCCTGTGCACCAGCCCCATGCATCCTGCATCCTGCATTGAACATAGATTGGCGCTTCATTTCTTACAAGAAAGTATACATGTTTCAATGCCATTCTCCCAAACCATCCCACCCTTTCCCTCTCCCTCAGAGGCCAAAAGTCTGCTCTATACCTCTGTGTCTCTTTTGTTGTCTCACATAGAGGGTCATCATTACTATCTTCTAAATTCCATATATATGTGTCAGTATACTGTATTGGTGTTTTTCTTTCTGGCTTACTTCACTCTGTATAATCGGTTCCAATTTCATCCATCTCATTAGAACTGAGTCAAATTTATTCTTTTTAAGGGCTGAGTAGTACTCCATTGTGTATATGTACCACAGCTTTCTTATCCATTCATCTGCTGATGGACATCTAGGTTGCTTCCATGTGCTGGCTATTATAAACAGTGCTGCAATGAACATTGGGGTACATGTGTCTCTTTCAATTCTGGTTTCCTCGGTGTGTATGCCCAGCAGGGGGATTGCTGGGTCATAAGGCAGTTCTATTTGCAATTTTTTAAGGAATCTCCACACTGTTTTCCATAATGGCTGTACTAGTTTGCATTCCCACCAGCAGTGTAAGAGTGTTCCCTTTTCTCCACATCCTCTCCAGCATTTATTGCTTGTAGACTTTTGGATCACAGCCATTCTGACTGGTGTGAAATAGTACCTCACTGTGGTCTTGATTTGCATTTCTCTGATAATGAGTGATGTTGAACATCTTTTCATGTGTTTGTTAGCCATCCGTATGTCTTCTTTGGAGAAATGCCTATTTAGTTCTTTGGCCCATTTTTTGATTGGATCATTTATTTTTCTGGAGTTGAGCTGCATAAGTTGCTTATATATCTTTGAGATTAGTTGTTTGTCAGTTGTTTCATTTGCTATTGTTTTCTCCCATTCAGAAGGCTGTCTTTTCACCTTGCTTATAGTTTCCCTTTGTTGTGCAGAAGCTTTTAATTTTAATTAGATCCCATTTGTTTATTTTTGCTTTTATTTCCAGTATACTGGGAGTTGGATCATAGAGGATCCTGCTGTGATTTATGTCAGAGAGTGTTTTGCCTATGTTCTCCTCTAGGAGTTTTATAGTTTCTGGTCTTACATTTAGATCTTTAATCCATTTTGAGTTTCTTTTTTGTGTATGGTGTTAGAAAGAGGTCTAGTTTCATTCTTTTACAAATGGTTGACCAGTTTTCCCAGCACCACCTGTTAAAGAGACTGTCTTTACTCCATTGTATATTCTTGCTTCCTTTGTCGAAGATAAGGTGTCCATAGGTGTGTGGGTTTATCTCAGGGCTTTCTATTTTGTTCCATTGATCTATATTTCTGTCTTTGTGCCAGTACCATACTGTCTTAATGACTGTGGCTTTGTAGTAGAGCCTAAAGTCAGGCAAGTTGATTCCTCCAGTTCCATTCTTCTTTTTCAAGATTGCTTTGGCTATTCGAAGTTTTTGTATTTCCATATAAATCTTGAGATTATTTGATCTAGTTCTGTGAAAAATACTGCTGGTAGCTTGATGGGAATTGCATTGAATCTGTAGATAGCTTTAGGCAGTATACTCATTTTCACTATAGTGACTCTTCCAACCCATGAGCATGGTATATTTCTCAATCTATTAGTGTCCTCTTTGACTTCTGTCATCAGTGTTTTATAGTTTTCGATATATAGGTCTTTAGTTTCTTTAGGTAGGAATATTCCTAAGTATTTTATTCTTTTCGTTGCAATGGTGAATGGAATTGTTTCCTTAACTTCTTTTTCTACTTTCTCATTATTAGTGTATAGGAATGCAAGGGATTTCTGAGTGTTGATTTTATATCCTGCAACTTTACTATATTCATTGATTAGCTCTAGTAGTTTTCTGGTCGAGTCTTTAGGATTTTCTATGTAGAGGATCATGTCATCTGCAAACAGTGAGAGTTTTACTTCTTCTTTTCCAATTTGGATTCCTTGTATTTCTTTTTCTGCTCTGATTGCTGTGGCCAAAACTTCCAGTACGATGTTGAAGAGTAGTGGTGAAAGTGGACACCCTTGTCTTGTTCCTGACTTTAGGGGAAATGGTTTCAATTTTTCACCATTGAGGATAATGTTAGCTGTGGGTTTGTCATATATAGCTTTTATTATGTTGAGGTATGTTCCTTCTATTCCTGCTTTCTGGAGAGTTTTTATCATAAATGGATGTTGAATTTTGTCAAAGGCTTTTTCTGCATCTATTGAGATAATCATATGATTTTTATTTCTCAGTTTGTTAATGTGATGAATTACATTGATTGACTTTGCGGATACTGAAGAATCCTTGCATCCCTGGGATAAAGCCCACTTGGTCATGGTGTATGATCTTTTAATGTGTTGCTGGATTCTGATTGCTAGGATTTTGTTGAGGATTTTTGCATCTATGTTCATCAGTGATATTGGCCTGTGGTTTTCTTTTTTGTGGTGTCTTTGTCAGGTTTTGGTATTAGGGTGATGGTGGCCTCATAGAATGAGTTTGGAAGTTTACCTTCCTCTGCAATTTTCTGGAATAGTTTCAGTAAGATAGGTGTTAGCTCTTCTCGAAATTTTTGGTAGAATTCAGCTGTGAAGCCATCTGGACCTGGGCTTTTGTTTGCTGGAAGATTTCTGATTACAGTTTCAATTTCCATGCTTGTGATGGGTCTGTTAAGATTTTCTATTTCTTCCTGGTTCAGTTTTGGAAAGTTGTACTTTTCTAAGAATTTGTCCATTTCTTCCAAGTTGTCCATTTTATTGGCATATAATTGCTGATAGTAGTCTCTTATGATTCTTTGTATTTCTGAGTTGTCTGTCATGACCTCTCCATTTTTATTTCTAATTTTGTTGATTTGATTTTTTTCCCCCTTTGTTTCTTGATGAGTCTGGCTAATGGTTTGTCAATTTTATTTATCCTTTCAAAGAACCAGCTTTTTGTTTTGTTGATTTTTGTTATGGTCTCTTTTGTTTCTTTTGCATTTATTTCTGCCCTAATTTTTAGGATTTCTTTCCTTCTACTAACTCTGGGGTTCTCTATTTCTTCCTTTTCTAGTTGCTTTAGGTGTAGAGTTAGGTTATTTGACTTTTTTCTTGTTTCTTGAGGTATGCCTGTATTGCTATGAACTTTCCTCTTAGGACTGCTTTTATAGTGTCCCAAAGGTTCTGTGTAGTTGTGTTTTCATTTTCATTCGTTTCGATGCATATTTTGATTTCTTTTTTATTTCTTCTGTGATTTGTTGATTATTCAGAAGGGTGTTGTTCAGCCTCCAAATGTTGGAATTTTTAATAGTTTTTCTCCTATAATTGAGATCTAACCTTAGTGCATTATGGTCAGAGAAGATGCTTGGAATAATTTCGATTTTTTTGAATTTATCAAGGTTAGATTTATGACCCTGAATGTGATCTATCCTGGAAAAGGTTCCGTGTGCACTTGAGTAAAAGGTGAAATTCATTGTTTTGGGGGTGAAATGTCCTATAGATATCAATTAGGTCTAACTGGTCTATTGTATCGTTTAACGTTTGCGTTTCTTTGTTAATTTTTTGTTTAGTTGATCTGTCCATAGGTGTGAGTGGGGTATTAAAGTCTCCCACTATTATTGTGTTATTATGAATTTCCCCTTTCATGCTTGTTAGCAATGGTCTTACATATTGCGGTGCTCCTATGTTGGGTGCATATATATTTATAATTGTTATATCTTCTTCTTGGATTGATCCTTTAATCATTATGTAGTGGCCTTCTTTGTCCCTTTTCACAGCCTTTGTTTTAAAGTCTATTTTATCGGATATGAGTATTGCTAGTCCTGCTTTCTTTTGGTCTTTATTTGCATGGAATATTCTTTTCCAGCCCTTCACTTTTAGTCTGTATGTGTCCGTTGTTTTGAGGTGGGTCTCTTGTAGGCAGCATATATAGGGATCTTATTTTTGTATCCATTCAGCCAGTCTTTGCCTTTTGGTTGGGGCATTCAACCCATTTACATTTAAGGTAATTATTGATAAGTATGCTCCTGTTGCCATTTACTTTATTGTTTTGGGTTCGGGTTTATACGTCCTTTTCGTGTTTCCTTTCTAAAGTCTATCCTTTAGTATTTGTTGGAGAGCTGGTTTGGTGGTGCTGAATTCTCTCAGCTTTTGCTTGTCTGTAAAGCTTTTGATTTCTCCTTCATATGTGAATGAGATCCTTGCTGGGTACAGTAGTCTTGGCTGAAGGTTATTATCTTTCATCACTTTAAGTATGTCTTGCTATTCCCTCCTGGCCTGAAGAGTTTCTATTGAAAGATCTGCAATTATTCTTATGGGGATCCCCTTGTGTGTTATTTGTTGTTTTTCCCTTCCTGCTTTTAATATTTGTTCTTTGTGTTTGGTCTTTGTTAGTTTGATTAAAATATGTGTTGGGGGTGTTTCGCCTTGGGTTTATCCTGTTTGGCACTCTCTGGGTTTCTTGGACTTGGGTGATTATTTCCTTCCCCATTTTAGGGAAGTTTTCAACTATTATCTCCTCAAGTATTTTCTCATGGTCTTTCTTTTTGTCTTCTTCTTCTGGGACTCCTATAATTCGACTGTTGGAGCGTTTCATATTGTCTTGGAGGTCTCTGAGGTTGTCCTCATTTCTTTTAATTCGTCTTTCTTTTTCCCTCGCTGATTCATTTATTTCTACCATTCTATCTTCTGTTTCACTAATCCTATCTTCTGCCTCCGATATTCTACTATTTGTAGCCTCCAGAGTGTTTCTGATCTCATTTATTGCATTATTCATTATATGTTGACTCTTTTTTTATTTCTTCTAGGTCCTTGTTAAACCTTTCTTGCATCTTCTCAATCCTTGACTCCAGGCGATTTATCTGTGATTCCATTTTGATTTCAAGATTTTGGATCATTTTCACTATCAGTATTTGGAATTCTTTCTCAGGTAGATTCCCTATCTCTTCCTCTTTTGTTTGGTTTGGTGGGCATGTCTCCTGTTCCTTTACCTGCTGGGTATTCCTCTGTCTCTTCATCTAGGTTATATTGCTGCGTTTGGGGTGGCTTTTCTATATTCTGGGAATTTGTGGAATTCTCTTTCTTATAGAGCTTCCTCTCTGTGTTTGGGGGTTATATCAGTGGCTTGTCAAAGTTTCTTGATTAGGGAGGTTTGTGTTGGAGTTCTGGTGGGTGGAGCTGGATTTCCTCTCTCTGGAGTGCTGTGACGTGTGAAGTAATGGGTTATGAGACGTCAATGGTTTTGGAGTATTTTGAGTTGCCTGTGTATTGAAGCTCAGGGTCTTGTTCTTGTGTTGCTGGAGAATCTGCGTGGTGTGTCTTGCTCTGGAGCTTGTTGGCCCTTGGGCAGTGCTCAATTTCAGTATAGGTATGAAGGCGTTTGATGAGCTCTTATTGGATAATGTTCCCTGTATTCAGGAATTCTTTGATGATCTCAGGATTTGGACTTACGCCTCCTGATTCTGGTTTTCAGATTTGTTTTTACAATAGCCTCATGATTTCTCCATCTATTCAGCACTAATGTTAAAACATCTAGGTTAATGATGATAGGTTTCTCCACCTTGAGGGTCGTCCCTAGACGATCGCTGAGTTACTCTCTCCCTCCTTGTACTGACTCCAATCTTTTCAAGTTCAAACCATCATAGCTTAGAAGTTCAGTTTGTGTGGATTTATCTACTCTTGAAGCAAAAGCCTTCTGTAAGTGCTGAACTTTTTCCAGTTCTTCCTGAAGTTGGGAAATTAGTTCATCCTTCTCTTTCAGCTGCAGCTTCAGCATTGAGCATTCATCTTTCATCATATCCTGACAAACCCTCTACCAGCTAAACCAGGAGCTCCAACTCCAAGACTGCCTCTAGTTTTCTTCTTGTTGTAATGTTTTCAGCTGATTTTCATGTTAGGGTAATGCTGACGTCATAAAATGATAAAACGTAATTTCTTTGCTCCTGTTTTCTGGAGATTACGGAGAATTAATATATGTCTACTCTGACTTTTAAATTTTTGTGTTTCAACAGTTCGTCTTTCAAGAAATTGGTCCATGTCATCTGAGTGATTAAGTTTGCAGGCATAGGGTTTTTTAGTCTTTGTTTAGTGCACTTTTTGATGGACATGAGTTTGAGCAAGCTTCAGGAGTTGGTGATGGACAGAGAAGCCTGGTGTGCTGCAGTCCATGGAGTCGCAAAGAGCTGGACTCGACTGAGCGACTGAACTGATCTACTACACTTTTCACACACGCAAAATTAGTTGTGATAACCTCTTGTTGAATTCTGAAATTAATTTGTGACTTCTTTTTCCCCCTTGGTTGGTGGTTTACTGATTGGTGATCTTTTCAAAGGACAACTTTTGATTTCATTGATTTTCTCTGATTTTTTTATTGCAATGTCATTAGGTTTACCTCTAATTTTTATTACTTCTCTTTTCTTCTATCTTTAGGTTAACATTGCTTGATCCTTCCTCGTGCATTCATAACTAAATGGAATGACCCAACCAAAGGCAGTTTAGAATACCAATGGCCATTATGGGGAATTTTTGAAGTCCCCAAACTTAATTTACTTAAATTCACAACAGTAGTTCAAAAATTTCCTTAACAGAATGCCTATTTTGATTGGTATTTTGAGACTTCCAAACATTATCAGCAGCCTAAAATTGCCTCTCTGCAAAATAAGATTTTAACTGAGGCAGGCAATTAAAAGAAAGAGAAAATAGTTCCCGACACCTCAAGTTCTTCTTCCTTGGCTTCTTTGTATCAGACTCAACCCCTGGCACCATCTTGTCTCTCTCCTGCTCCTCCTGCCCAGGGCCTACCACCAGTACCATCTTCCTCCTTCCCTTCTATGCCACCTTCATCTTCTCCATACTCTGTTTCCCCATAATAATTCTCTCACCAAACTTTCCCTTTTCTTCGAACTTATCACAACCTGTCCCTTTAAAATTAAGCCTCTGTGGATCCAGAGACTAAACTCTTAATTTCCTATAATCCATGGACTAAAGCTGAACTGTAAGCCATAATCAAGGATTTTCCTAAAGCACCTTAAGGCCCTCACATATCTGCTGAAGAATCTTGCACAGACACTCAAGCCCATTAACCGGGTTTCTCTGGCTCATACCAACTAGTTCATACGCTTGTCAGTGAGGCCAGGCCCAGCACTGGGTTCACCACTAACTGGCAAAAGCCTAAAGGGCAGCTAGGATTACTACTGCAACACCTGGCCAGTCCCTGGAGGAGGGCGGGCAACCCACTCCAGTATTCTTGCCTGGAGAATCCCCATGGACAAAGGAGCCTGGTGGGCTACTGTCCATACAGTCGCAAAGAGGTGGACACAACTGAGGCAAGTGAGAACAGCACAGAGCCAGGCCACTAACTCATATGACCCAGCTTTGGCCGTCACTAAGCGACCTAACCATCCAGTTCCTGGTGCTTTTCCAAAGTCTCTGATTAGAATAAAATTCACACTTTCGCACAAAAATCTGATGAACTAGTTCATGACTATTAGAATCCATTCCAGACTATTTTTAAAGAAAATTCTAATCTTTTTGCAGATGTTGATTCCATTGAGGTAGCTTTTAACTTTGTGTTTATTAATGGGCAGAACTGGAATCTCTCCCTTCTATTAAAAAGGACCTCGACAGACTAGAAAACTGTGTCCACTCCAGATCTAGCTACTCTGCTGTCTCACACTCTTGATGAGACACGACAAAGGCAGACTCCCAGATTTCTTACCTTCAAATGCAGTAATGGAAGGCTCTTGCTGCTGCTGCTGCTGCTAAGTCACTTCAGTCGTGTCCAACTCTGTGCAACCCCATACACTGCAGCCCACCAGGCTCCCTCATCCCAGGGATTCTCCAGGGAAGAACAATGGAGTGGGTTGCCACTGCCTTCTCTGTGGAAGGCTCCTAAATAAAACCAAACCCTCCTAGTTTCTGCCATTCTTGCAAACAGTCAAGTTGTTAGAAAACAGGTTATTACAACTTCAAATGATTTAGGTACCTTCAGCATGCTAACCTAAGTTTGCCGGGAGAAACATCAATAACCTCAGATACGCAGATGACACCACCCTTATGGCAGAAAGCAAAGAACTAAAGGGCATCTTGAAGAATGTCAAAGAGGAGTGAAAAGTTGGTTTAAATCAACTTTCAGAAAACTAAGATTATGGCATCTGGTCCCATCACTTCATGGCAAATAGATGGGGAAACAATGGAAACAGTGACAGACTTTATTTTGGGGGCTCCAAAATCACTGCAGATGTGACTGCAGCCATGAAGTTAAAAGATGCTTGCTCCTTGGAAGAAAAGCTACGGACCAATGTAGACAGCATATTAATTACTTTGCCAACAAAGGTCCATCTAGTCAAAGCGATGGTTTTTCCAGTAGTCATGCAGGGATCTGAGAGTTGGAGTATAAAGAAAGCTGAGCGACAAATAATTGTTCTTGAACTACGGTGTTGAGAGAGACTCCAGAGTCCTTTGGACTGCAAGGAGATCCAGCTAGTCAATCCTAAAGGAAATCAGTCCTGAATATTCATTGGAAGGACTGATGCTGAAGCTAAAACTCCAATACTCTGACCACCTGATGCGAAGAGCTGACTCACTGGAAAAGAACCCAATGCTGGGAAAGATTGAAGACAGAATGAGAAAGGGACAAAAGAGGTTGAGATGGTGGGATAGCATCACTGAATCAATGGACATGAGTTAGAGCAAGCTCCAGGAGTTGGTGATGGACAGGGAAACCTGGCATGCTGCAGTCCATGGGGTCACAAAGAGTTGGACACGAATGAATTGAGCCTTCTAACCTGCCTTTCTAGTGTCCACACCATCTTCAGTGATATTTTTAACTGCCTAATGGACTATTCCAGTTCTTGCAAAAAAACTTCTTCCTTCTCATGGATGTATTTTGTCTACATGTTTTCTCACTGGACTGAAACTTTCCCTTGCAGAGAGGCTACTACCCCATTTTGTGGTAAAAGTTCTTTTGGAAAACATTACTCCTATCTGGGAAACAGTTCTCAAATGTGAAAGTGATCAAGGAGCCCATTTTACTGTGAGGTGATTCCAAAAGTATGCACTGTATGGCCAGCTTTACACTTTCACTGCACTTAACCACCCTCAATCTTTTGGGTAAGTTGGATGCATTGATGGTGCTATTAAGACTCAATTAGGAAACTTTGCAGAGGCCCTCCACATACTTTGGTTAAGAGCACTGTCCCTGGTCCTTCTGAATCTTAGACCCATCCCTTTTTATTATTTCTTTGACTACACTCATGGCCTGCAGGATCTTAGTTCCCCTGACAAGGGATCAAACCCAGGCCCTCAGAAGTGAAAGCATTAAGTCCTGACCGCTAGACTGCCAGTGAATTACTGATCTATTCATTTTTAAATTCATAAAATTTTCCTTTGAGACAGTCACAAGACACTCAATGCACTTAGCTCTCCCATCTCTTTTGATCCAGAAGTGATAAAAGGAGAGATGTTCCAATATTGTAAAGGCCTAATTATAATTACTTAAAAATAAGTTATGACCAACCTAGATAGTATATTACAAAGAAGAGTTATTACTTTGCCAACAAAGGTCCGTCTAGTCAAGGCTATGGTTTTTCCTGTGGTCATGTATGGACGTGAGAGTTGGACTGTGAAGAAAGCTGAGCGCCCGAAGAATCGATGCTTTTGAACTGTGGTGCTGGAGAAGACTCTTGAGAGTCCCTTGGACTGCAAGGAAATCCAACCAGTCCATCCTAAAGGAGATCAGTCCTGGGTGTTCACTGGAAGGAATGATGCTAAAAGCTGAAACTCCAATACTTTGGCCACCTCGTGTGAAGAGTTGATTCACTGGAAAAGACCCTGATGCTAGGAGGATTGGGGGCAGGAGGAGAAGGGGACAATAGAGGATGAGATGGCTGGATGGCAACACCAACTCGATGGACATGAGTTTGAGTAAACTCCGGGAGATGGTTATGGACTCGGAGGCCTGGCGTGCTGCGATTCATGGGACTACAGAGTTGGGATATGACTGAGCGACTGAACTGAACTGAACTGAACTGTGTTTTGGTAGAGCAGTCTTTTCAGTGTTTTTTCAGTGTCTCTCAGAAAATGAAGACCTAAAGCATCACACCTTGCAACCTGGAGATTTTATCTACTAGAATAGATACCTCCAGAAAAACTCTCTTCAGTCTTTCTGGAAAGGCCCCTATCAAGTACTCCTAACCAACTCGTGTGACACCAGAGTCTAAGGAACTGACTCTTGGGTTCACATGACACACTTAAAGAGAGCACCACCCTTACTAGACCTGCACATCATCTGGCAACCTGAGAGTAAAGACTGTTCAGAACTGAAGCAGATGACTTCTACTGAGACAGCTTTCCCAAAATATTCAGAACAGGCCTGTTGGAGTTTGTCACCACACCTTTGATGATGACACTTCAGATGACTGCCACTGTCTATTATCCTGGAAATGTATGAACTTTAGGCAAAAAGTGTTTCACAGTTCTGCTACTGCTTGTTACTCAAATGTAACCTCAATAGGTTTGCAATCCACACTTTCCCTCGGATGTGAAATTGTACAAAGGAAAGGTCCTCCCTGGCACTGAGATACAAAGTCACTGACACACACACAAAAATCTCACACTTGGACCAGCACTGCTTTCTGAGAGATTCTGATCAAAAGGGGGAAATGTAAAAACAAATACACAAAAACAAATCTCAAAGTCAGGAGATCAGAAAGGCTGGAGAATCTTTTCTAGCAGAAATCCCCCCCACAACGATTCAGCCAATGAAAAGCAATGGACTTTTAAAACATCTCTCCAACTTCCTTTCCCCCATAAAGGTGTCCTCTCCATTTTTGTTGGGAACTTGCATGCAAGTTCCCAGGGTGGCAGACCTCAAATTGCAATTCTTTTCATAATAAACTTGTTTATGCTAGAGAAATACTTGGCAGTCAATTTATTTTAGGCAGACAATATGTGGTGGCATCTCATTGGTTTTTCACAGAGTTTCCTAATATCCTATAATATTGAGCATCTTTTCATATACTTGTCATTTGTATCGTGAGGTGTCTGTTGAGATCTTTTGCCCATTCTCAATTGCATTTTTCCTTCTCTTGCATTTTTAGTATATTTTGGAGAGCAATATTTTATCAGCTATGTTTTCTGCAAATATTTTCTCAGTTTGTGGCATTTCATTATCTCCAGATATCTTTTCATAGTATGTAATCATGCTATATATATATAATTAATTTTTCATCATAACACTATAGCAACCATTTCCCATTTTGCTTCAGACTTCCCAACCATCCTCGTATGATGCTGCTTCCTCCGCAGCCCCACAGAAAAGATTATTCCCACTTTGCAGGTGAAGGAGATAAATGCCTGGGAGCTTGCTGCCTAGGGTTCCCGCGCTGCTGACCTGCAGAGCTCAGAAGCCCCCGGGGAAGCAGCCCATCGCCTCCGGCCCTGCCAGCCGCGCCCGGCAGGTTTCTGAGTGGTTTCTGTGACTCGGCATTTCCTCTGTCCTCTCGGCCTCCCAAACCGCTCTGAGAGCACGATCCTCAGTCTGAGCGCGTCCGGGGTTTCAGGAACCGGCCCGGAGGCCTCTCCAGCCGCGGGCGGGGCGCTCTCCCCCACCCTCCTCCGGGGCAGGAGCGGAGGCGGAGCGAGCAGTCCACGCCCTCCGCCGGCCGGGCTCCCGCAGTCGAAGAGCGGGCGGCGCGGACACCGGATCGGTGTCTCGGAGCGCCGACCCCGGGGCGCGGGGGCCAACGGGCCCACTCCGCGAACCGAGCGCGCCGACCACCGGACAGCACGCGACGGACGGCTGGCGCGCGGAGCCGGGCGCGGTGAGGGCAGGGCAGGGCAGGGCGGGGCGGCCCCCGCCCGCCTGCCAGCCGACGGCTCCGCCCCGGAGACCCCTCCTCGGGCCCGGCGTGCCACCCCGGCCTGCGCCGGCCAGGTACTGCCAGGCGTCGGAGCAACTCTAGGCTGCCCCGCCGCCTCCCTCCTCACCCGGCCTGGGGCCTCGGGAAGTCTCCCGCGAAAGCGAAACCGAATCTCTCGGTGCGTCAGCGCGGGACCGCCGGGCCCAGCCAGTCTCTGGGGCAGGCTTCCGGCAGGGGGCGGGGCTTCTGCTTCCGGCGGGTGGGGGGCGGGCGACGCGGCTCCCGGAGTTCGGGCGGTGGGCGTGGCCCGCGGCGTTCCTGGAGGTCGGGCGGTGGGACAGTAGGGCGGTGGGCGTGGCCTGCGAGTTCCGGGAAGGCGGACGGTGAGTCAGAAGGGTGGTGGGCGTGGCCCGCGAGCTCCCGGAAGTCAGACAGTGGGCCTGTAGGATGGTGGGCGTGGCCCGCGAGCTCCCGGAAGTCAGGCGGTGGGCCAGAAGGGTGGTGGGCGTGGCCCGCGAGCTCCCGGAAGTCAGGCTGTGGGCCAGAAGGGTGGTGGGCGTGGCCCGCGAGCTCCCGGAAGTCGGGCGCCCAGCTGCCGGCCGTCGGCGGTCCCTGCGGCGTCTGGTCTAGCCGGGAGTTTGGGTCTGGCGGGACCGGGCGGAGATTTGGCTCCGGCGCGATAACTGCGTGACGCGGAGACGGCCCGCCACGGGGTTTGCGCTGTGGTTTCGGGCGAGGTGGCGGGCCTTCCCTGCGATGTCGTTACGAGCTTTCGCCGTCGCGGGTCACGCGGGCGCCCTGGGGCAGGGCCTCTGACGGGGGCGCCGGGCCGCCGCTGCTCGCGGCGCCGTCAGACGCCCTCCCGCGCCGACTTCGACGAGGGCTGGGAAAGAAGGTCGACGGGCACGGCGGGGAGGGCGCTGCCACCCGTGGCGCGTGCTTTTACGCAGTGACTGAGCGCACCCGCGCGCTCGTGGCCCCTTCAGAGCTTTGAAGAGGGTCAGCGCCACCCCCTCTTTCCTCACACCGCACAGCCTCCCACAGGGGCGGGCTCGGCTGTTGATTACTTTGTCTCTCGCTGTTCCCTCGGCTCTTCCTTGCTCGGAGCTCTTGTGTGTCCTGGACAAAGCCCGAGGCCCCCGTTACACTCAAGCGACTTTGCGATAGAACCGCTATTCTCCCTGCATTCACACATGAAGAAATCAAGGCAGGAGTGACTTCCCTACTTGACCTGCATTTTGTAACCATCAGGTAGGTAGGTGCCGGAGTGGGGAGGAAATTGTAGTCAATTATAAATTTGGGAAACTGCCCCCTTCTAAACACAAAAGGTAAAGAGGAAGCTTGTTTAAAACATTTGAGGTATCTCATCACTAATCAGTATTACTGGTGAAACAACTATAATGATTAACTAATTTGCATGTTTCACTGAGCTGTATTGAGCACCAGATAAATTGCCCTTTCAGGATTGTGAATATTCACGAGAATAAAGAAAAATCCACATTTGAAAATTTCTCTTGGATGCTTATTAATCAGCAGCATGGTAACGCCAGCAGTATGAGCTGGGAATCTGAAAGAGCACAGCTTCCCACGCTATGGCTGGATGTTATACTCCGGCAAAAACGATCGTGTTAAACCTGGTAGAATATTGATTTTTAACCACATGTTTTCATGTGTTTTTAAAATTTAGTCTGTACTTTCCTCATGTTTGTGAATGTAGCTACTTATTTAGTATAGGGAGCAGAACTGTGACATCAGGTCTTTGAATCTGATTTTAACGAAGACAAATTATACTGTTTGCTCTCTGGAGAAGTAGCACGTGTTAGCGAACTGATAGTAGAAATTTGAGTGAAGACATTAAGACTCAATGCTGGGATCTGTTACTCTAGGTGAATCATTAAACTCCAAATTTTAGTTTCTTAATTTGTAACTTGGAGCCGATGTATTAATAAGTTGGTACTTCAGAGGGTCATCATGTGCAAGATAACACTGGGTTGAACTCTTGCAGTTTTCTGTCTTGCTCAGAGCTCTTGTTTATCTGAGGCAAAGCATCAAGCAGTTAAAATCAAAGAACCTTGAGAAATTCCCATTGGATGCCTGAGTAAAAACAGAGGTCCATCTGCAGAGGAAAAGGGGCTCATGATAGTTGGGTAGCCAGCATTTTCTGTCAGACTCATCATGTATGGTCCTCACTGAAACATTGAAAAAATCGCCCTCAACCACTTAAAGGTAAATATGAAGTTTTTTAATTGAAAAAAAGTATTTATTGCGATACACAGAAAAGAACACCTATCATACCTGTTGACTCTCTTAATTGTCCTGAAGTGAACATTAAGAAGAAGCAAGTCTTGCCATCACTCCCTGACACTTCCTCTCTCTCCCTGCCTCTGCTTCCACCTCATAATAACTACTACCCTGACTGTTAATAGTGTAGATTAGTTTTTCCTGGCTTTTTGATGTTATGTATTGTTATTTGTATTCATCCCCAGTTTTACTGAAGTATAGTTGACAAAATTGAATGTAAATATAAATATTTTTATATAGACTTACAGATAATTTGTGAAGTTTCTTGGAATTTCCAATTAATTTCAGTGGAGATTTGCTTCCTTAAATCCCTGAATTAAGTACACTTATGCAAAAAAACCATTTTGAAAATCCATTAAAATAGACCGTTATATTCTCTGTTGAAAGTACTTGGTCATAAGATGATATGACAGGTTAGTGTGTGTTCATTAATTACTCTGTAACATGACTTTGCAGTGTGACTTTCTCCTTGCCTGCTTTCAGAGTTGCTGTGACTCGTGGGTATCTAAGCCACTCACCAGTCCCTCCTAAGATATTCAGTACTTTCAGAGTTGAATCATTCATGGGGGAATGGCCAGGTAAGGGGGAGCAAGAAAAGCAAAAGAAGTCATTGGAAACCATGCCAAAGGTAGATGAGCTGAAGTGAGACCAGGCTAAACCAGCAAACCGCAGACAAGGAGAGCCAGCTGGGGCCAGGAGCCAGCCTCAGAGGCTGCAGGCCTGCCTGGAGGCCCCTCTCCTGCAGGACGCAAGGCAGGTCCTAGTTGGTCTTGGCAGCTCCGAAGAGAGGAGCCCTGGTGGAAGGACAGAGCGGGCAGAGTCCTCATCTCACTGAGTCTTAGTACCCTACGGTCATAGTTCAGGGCATGGTCATAACTTCTTCCTGTTGTGTACTGTCTGGGAGCCGTTTTTAATGTTACTAGACATTCATGCTGTGCTTAGTCACCCAGGTGTGTGCGACTCTTTGCCACCCCATGGACTGTAGCCCACCAGGCTCCTCTATCCATGGGATTGTCCAGGCAAGAATACTGGAGTGTTTGCCATGCCCTCCTCCAGGGGATCTTCCCGACCCAGGGATTGAGCCTAGGTCTCCCCGCATTGCAGGCAGATTTTTACCAGCTAAGTCACCAGGAAAGCCTAAGAATGCTGGAGTGGGTAGCCTATCCCTCCTCCAGGGGAACTTCCTGACCCAGCAGTCGAACCAAGGTCTCCGCATTGCAGGCAGATTCTTTACCAGCTGAGCTACTGGGGAAGCCCACTAAACATTCACATATAACACCACTTTTGAAAGCTGTGGGTGGCGCTCATAACGTGGCTGAGCCTTAGCCCACTCTCCCATGTTGCGCGCGTGTCAGCCGCAGTATGTGCTTTGCTGCTCTCTCTAATGTCACTGGGAATATCCTTGTGCATGATCTATATCAGTGTCTCTGATTCGATTCCTTAGGATAAAGAATTACTGAGTAAGGAACTTAACTCCCTTTTAAAAAGAAATTTTATTATAAAGGTACCTTGTGTAAAAATTGCAAAATGTAATAAATGTGTAAAGAAGAAATAAAAGTCACCTGACCACCCACATATCCTTGCTAACATTTGGGTGTCTTTCACTGTGTCTGTTTTTCCTGCACATACAGCTATATATGTACCTAGCCGTCTACCTGTTACTGTATTGACTATATAAGACTGCATCTTATGATTGTGCTATAATTCACTTAACTTTGTTTTTGGATGAGTAAATAGTTTTCTTTTTTTGTTTGTTTTTAATATGCATTCAGTGGCCACCTGCCTTATGCCAGGTTATGTGCTGGGCACTTTAGGTAGCGCATGAGACAGTTTCCTGCCTTCTGTGAGCTTAATTGAAGTAACTCCCAAATTATAGCTGTCTAACTGTTTCCAGAGTGCTGGCTGCTGTGAAAATGTCTAATGGGACGATATAAGGATGGCTTCCCTGAGGAAACAGCAGCTCTGAGACCTCAAGGAGGAGCGATTTTTAGCCAGGAGAAGAATGTGCCCTCAGAAGCTTGTAGGGGAGAATGGACACCCCCACCCTGCTTCACAAGGACTGGTCCATAGAGAGCTGCTAAGAAAAGTGGGTCCCACTCGCAGCCTGGGGAACAGCGTGAACGTGACGAGTAGGGGTAGACGGGTGCGCCAGACAGCCAGAACCACAAAGCAGGCACCAGTGTGCGTTCGCATGTTCTCATACACTTCTCGTCAGTCTGCGAGGCAGTCCTTATTGTTTCCTTTTGCAAATGAGGAAATCGGGGCTTATGTCAGTTACCCAAGGGCTGATAAATTAGAGCTAGAGTTCATGCAGGAGAAAAGCCTGTGTGCTCCTCACCGTCGCAACAGCTTCTGGGAGCTCACCTTCGGCCCTGCCTCCCCTGCCCCGACCACGGTCACGCCCTTTACTGGGCAGCCTCCCCATGCCCCGTGTCTCTGCCCCAAAGATGCGCTGCTTTCCAGAGGGCACTTCCTCTTACTTGGAAGTGTCTCCTGTTACGGGAAAATGGCTCGTGGTGTCATCTGCCGTGCTGATATGTGGCTTTGTTGGAGTAGCAGGCCCCACCGAAGACTCTGCAGGACACAGAAGGCTAGGAGCGGAGCCAGACTACGGCACGCCACTGACCGCGCTGCTCTCAGCTTAGGCATTGCCAGAAACCCCTTGGGCCACTTAGAAGCTTCCCATCCCAACATTTTACTAGAAATTTCAAAGTGCAAAGTTAGGCTTTACATCCGCAGCTAACATCATACTAACAAAAACTGAAGCTTCGTAAGATCAGGAATAAAAGGGGAATTCCCTGGTGGCCCAGTGGTTAGGACTCTGTGTTCCCACTGTTGAGGGCCTGAGTAGGATCCCTGGTCCAGGAACTAAGATCCCACAAACCACGTGTGTGGTGTTGCCAAACAAAACAACAAATCGGGAACGAGACCAGGGTGCCCACTCTTGCCTCTTTATCCAACATAGTATTAGAAGTTCTAGCCAGATCCATGAGGGGAGAAAAGGCATGTGAATGGGAAAGGAAGAAATAAAGCTGTCACTGTTTGCAGATCATGTGAGATATACAGAAATCTAAAACACTCCATCAGAAAACTGTTAGAACTGAGGAACAATTTCAGTAATGGTGTAGGATACAAAGTCACTAAGTAGATGTTAGTCGCTTAGTCTTACCTGTCTCTCTGCAACCCCATCGTCTGTAGCCCACCAGGATCTATCCATGGGATTCTCCAGGCCAGAATACTGGAGTGGGTAGCCATTCTCCTCCAGGGGATCTTTCCAACGCAGCAATTGAACCTGGGTTTCCCACACTGCAGACAGATTTTTTTACCATATAAGCCACCAGGGAAATCAGTATACAAAAGTATTTTGCATTTCTATATACTAATAAAATGTGCTATCAGAGAAATTAAGAAAACAATTCCATTTATAATTGCATCAAAAAGAATAAAATACCTCAGGATAAATTTAACCAGAGAAGTAAAAGACATGTAATTGAAAACTATCACATATTTAGGAAAGAAACGAGACACAAAAGTAGTCCATTCTCATGGATTGGGAGAATTAATATTGTTATGCACTCCATGCTACAGATTGAGTGCAGTTCCTGTAAAAATTCCAATGACATTTTTACAGAAATTGAACATACAATCCTAAAATTTGTATGGAACCACAAAGACCCCAAGTCATCAAAGCAGTCTTGAGAAAGAACAAAGCTGGAGATAACACACTTCACAGTTTCAAACCATGTTACAAAGCTATAGTGAGCCAAACAGTGTGGTTCCAGCAGAAACATATGTGTAGATCAGGGGAAAAGAACAGAGCCCAGAGAAACCCACACATGGTCAGTTAACTTACGAAGGAGCCAAGAAGGCAGATGGTCCCCAGCTTTACGACAGCTTGCTTGGTCATCGTGTAGGCACATGTTGTCTAAGAAACTGCCGGGGCTTTTCTCCAAGGGATGGTACCATTCTGTGTTCCCGCCACAGACGTGTGAAATCCCTGCTCACTGGTACAGAGTGACCTTGTTCACTCGACACTGGTGGGTGTGCACAGCTGTCACATGGTGGACCCCAAGGGTTTCCATTCTTCGTTTCAGTCTGGGGAAAATAAATGAATCGAAGGGGAGAAGGAGGAAGCTAACAGTTGTGTCTGTGTATATATCCTATACTTCATGGCCGGTTTCTCACCTTTCCACATCTTCCTGTCCTTTTAGGTCATGCATTGTTCTTTTCATAGCCTTCAAATTTATTTTTGTTGCTCATAATTACTTTTAAGCCTGTTTATTTCTAAAACTATTCAGTAGTTTAATTACCTGAACTTCTTTGGTGCCTAATACAGCTTTTCGTAATATCTGGGGGACTTGACTCATTGTGAACTTTTTCTTTTGCTTTTTTGTTTTATAATTTTGTAAAGGGAGCTCATGTTGAGTTAGGCTTTATTTGTGGGACTCTTGTCTGTCTTGGAGGTGTTTTGTTTTCTTTAGCCTTATAACCCAGAGATGACATCAGCCTGTGACCATTTTCTATATAAAAGTTCTTAATTTGGGGGATCTTGACCATGAGAGAGAAGAGGAGTGTAAATTTAAAGCCCAAATCTGTTAGAAGACAAGCCTGAGGTTATGAACTGACAGAATTTTTTTTTCATTCCCCAGTCCCAGTCTAAGACAAGTTCTTTTGCTGGTGAGTTGCTTTTTCTGTTGTCTACCCTTTCACTGTGGGGTAGGGGGCACACTGAGAAGCGCAGTGTTACGGGGGGAGTCTTTGTTCCAGCCCTCTCTTCTTGCATGTCCTGACCTCAGCTCCGGCCTCTGGCTGAGTTTAAACCCTGACCTTTGGACGCTGAGGATGGCGGTGCCCCACCAGGCCTCTGTTGCGGTCAGTTTGGCTCCTGTAACAAATTACCATAGACGGGGAGCCTTACACCAGACAGTGATTCCTCACTCTTCTGGAGGCTGGAAGTCCAGCAAGTCCTGTGTCTGGTGCCGGCCCGCTTGCTGATTTGCAGATGCTGGCCGTCCTCTTGTTGTACTCTCACTGGGTGGAGAAGGAGACTGCCCCTGTTTTGTCTAAGGACTCAAATCTCATTCATGAGGCCGCCTTCATAGCCTAATCACTGCCTGGCGCGACGTCGTCCTAATACCATCACACTGGAATTTGGGCTTTAGTGTAGGAATCTGGGGAGACACACCCAGTCCACAGCAGCGGTCACAGGGCCCTGCCCACGGCCTGCTTGCCTTCAGTCCCTAGAGCCCTTTTCCTTTCTGCTGAGCCTATCTGTGCATTTGATTGGATGTTTGCATTACCTTACCCAATATATACAGGCCCTTTATAAGAGGAGTTTTTAGATTTTCCTAATCGTCCATGTTTGTAGAAACGAAAGTCTAAGGAAGAAAGATTGTGGTCTCCTGTGATTCCTGGAAATAGGAAAAACATTCATCTTAGAGACTATAAATCTATCTTCAAAAAATAAAGGCACACCAAGCGCGGCGGAGCGTTTATAGGCCGTTTGAGTGACGACTTGCCCGCGCTGGCGTGTCCTCTCTTCGCAGGGCTGTGTGTTTTGGGGGCATTCTGACGCTTCAGAAGGAAAGCGGCCATGTCCTTGGACGACATCAAGATGAGCCCCACGGACTTCCTGGAGCAGGCTGACCTGGACAGTGGGGGCTTCGGGAAGGTGTGTCTGTGTTTACACAGATCCCACGGGCTGGTGATCCTGAAGAAGGTGTACACGGGCCCCAAGCGCACCGAGTGAGTCAGGGCAGAGTTGGGCGGGCCACGTGCTGTGCCCGGGCGGTGGGATCGGGTGGCGGAGCCTGAATGAGACAGACCTGGGCGCAAGGCTCAGCCCTGAGGCTTCATGTCGGATGCCCTGCAGGGCGGTCACTGACATCCCTGACCCACGAGGATTCAGACGCCGGCTAGGGGAGCTCCCAGCTGGTAAATAACGAGAAAACTGAAGAGGAGGGAGAGAGGAGGAGGCGGCCCAGGAAGATGCGGGGGCGCCGGGAGAGGGAGGGCGGAGCAGGCGGGAGGGGGCGAGGGCCTGCTCCGCGGCGGGTGAGGACCAGCCCCGGGCAAGCGGGACGAAGCCCTGGTCCATGGGTCGCAGCGTCCAGGACCCTCTCTCTGAGGCAGTCGGGAAGCTGGTGTGTTTCCCTCCCTTCTCGCCGGAGTGGCTGTGAGAGAGGCCGCGGGTTAGGCCGCTGTCCAGCGGTCCTGGTCTCCCGGCCGCGTTTCCTCGCTGCTCTTCACCAGCTTTGCGTTGATTGGTCATCGGGTGCGCACTGGCCGTGGTCCCCGGGAAGGAGGCCCCCGGGCTGGAGGGGCGAGCCCCGGGCTGGAGGGGCGCCCGTGGGGGCTGGAGGGGAACGGGCTTCCCCTGCTCGTCTGACCCCCCCCCCCGCCCCCAGGTACAACGAGGCCCTGCTGGAGGAGGGCAGGATGATGCACCGGCTGCGGCACCGCCGCGTGGTCAAGCTGCTGGGCGTCATCATGGAGGAGGGCAGCTACTCGCTGGTGATGGAGTACATGGAGCAGGGCGACCTCATGCGCGTGCTCAAGGCCCAGGTACGCTGCGCCCGGCCCGCCAGCCCCGGGCCTCAGACTCCTGTGCGAATGGCTGGGGGTTAGGATTTTCTCAAGAATAACAACACCGAATTAGGAAGGTTTCCAACAGCAAGATTCATCCTGTTTACCAAAGCCAAGTAATTTTCATGCATTTTTAAAAGTGTAGGTACCTGGACTTTCCTGGTGGCCCAGTGGTTGAGACTCCCTGCTTCCACTTCCAGGGGCACGGGTTTGATCCCCGTGCGGGGCACTAAGATCCCTGCTTGCCCTGAGGGGCCGTCAAAAAACAAGCGAATGCGCCTGTTAAGAGCAAGGCCGGTGCTGTTTGCTCAGGAAGCAGTAGCAACTGTGGCAGATAGGTGACGGGGCGCAGGTCGGGATGTGGGTGTCTGGTGTGGTGGTGTGTTGACAGACACGCCCTCAGCGAGCTGTGGGAACACAGCGGAGGGCCCTCACCCTGCAAGGTGGTCGGGACGCATCTTCGGGCCCTGCCGAAGGGGAGCTGCTGTCTCTGTCCTCAGGTCCGGATCCACTGCTCTTGAAGGAAGCTGGTGCTTTGGCCCCTTCGAGTCCCTTTCCATCTCCTGGACTGACTGGCACTCGTTTCAGGTCAGCATCCCCCTGTCCGTGAAAGGGAGGATCATTATGGAGACCATCGAAGGAATGCGCTACCTACATGGAGAAGGGGTGATACACAAGGACCTCAAGCCAGAAAACATCCTTGTTGACAGTGACTTCCACATCAAGGTAAACCGCAGTCAGGGCTTCTGGGGGATCGGGCGTGGCTCTCAGCCTAAGGCCCCTTTCCGGACATGATGTGTGCCGAGAGCAGAGTTAGCCCAGCTCCTCCCTGGTGACGGTGGTGCCAGAAAGCTCTACCAAGGAATAACAAGGGAGAGACTCGGTGGAGGCAGTGATCTTTATTTATACCTTTACGTACAGCTCCTTTTAAAAACTCCGTTTCCTTTTGAAAACTCTGTGCACAGTAGTCAAAGGAAAAAGAGGAAGGGTTTTCTTTGCCTCTCTCGGTGGAGCGTCCTGTCACGTCGGCTTTGGCGGCAGGAGCCCCAGCCGAGCGCAGGGGTCTGAGAGGGAAAGTGGGACTGCGGGAGGACGCAGGAGCTGCTTGCCCAGGCGCCCCTCTACCGGGAGGACTCTGCTTCTAGCGCTCTGTTCCAGCCCTGGGCAGGGTTTTCTTTTTTCCTGTGTCTTTAAAAGAACGCTCTTTACGTTAATAACTTATCTTCTATGACCTGGGTTAGAATTTGAGGATTCTAGATAATCACATGCCAGAAATCACCCCCAAAGGGTGGATTCCGTGAAGCAACGGTGGGGCTCCTGCCTCTGGTGTCCCCACTGTGGAGCTCTGCATCCTGCCCTGCCGCCTCCTCCTGCGTTCTGTGTCTGAATTTGGCGTTTTCTTCTTTGCCCCCGTGTCTGTCTTTCCCCTCTTCCGCATCCCATCTTCTCTCAGGTTCAGGCTCCCAACTCAGCACCCGTGGCGCTGCCGTCCCTATCCTCAGTGTGTCTTTGGGATCCTTGGAAATTCCACATCCATGGGCTTCTGGACACCTTTTGGGAAAACAGAAGGTGCAGTACCGTGTGCTATACAACCTGCTGAAAAGAAAGTACCTGTTTTCCCTAGCCTCAGAAGCAACAGAAAACATGCAGAGTAAATGACGAGCTAGAACAAACATGTCTAGTTGTTCTTCTCAGGAATATCTTCTGCTTTTCTCCCCATCAGCCACCACCCCCCACCCCCAGATATTGCGTAAGAATCGAGATGCCAGAATTCCACACAGACTTTTCTTAGGGGAGGTTTTCCAGACGGCTGAGGACAGATGTTTCCTACTAGCTTGTTCAGAGGCAGCTGCTTAAGCCTGTCCAGTGCAGCTGCTTCTGCGAATGCTAGAGCCCCTTCATCTACTGGATAAGCCCCCGACTTAAAGGCAGCTCTGATCTGCTTGCTGCCGTCACAGAAGCATCCCGTTGGTTTGGTCTCCTGCAGATAGCTGACCTCGGCGTCGCTTCCTTCAAGACATGGAGCAAGCTGACGAAAGAGGAGCACAACGAGCAGAGGAAGGCGGGCGGCGGCGCCCGGAAGAGCGGTGGCACGCTGTGCTACATGGCCCCCGAGCACCTGAACGACGTCAACTCCAGGCCCTCTGAGAAGTCCGACGTGTTCAGCTTTGCCATCGTGCTCTGGGCGATCTTCGCCAACAAAGAGCCGTACGAGAGTAAGGCGTCGATAGAGGAGGGGGGCGGGGGCCGGGGCCGATGGGAGTTGTTCAGTGGGGTAGCGGCGTGCAGTGAGGTTGTGGAGGTTTATCACTGTTGGTTCAATGTCTGTCTCACTCACCGGACTGTGAGCTCCATGGAGGCCGGGACCGCACCTCATCCATTCACTGCTCTTCCCCGGTATCTGCACAAAGAACGTAGTGGGCACTCGGCAAGCGTTTGTGGAATGGATAGTAATCTCGATTTAGGAATCGGGGGTCATAGGACAGACTGGAGCTTGAACAGTGCCTCTCAGCTTGCAGGGCGCTCAACGGTCCAGGCTTCCTCCTGGACAGGGAGCCTTGCGTGGTTCTCCTTATGAGGACCTTCAGGGCATACACTCCATACTTTCACCCATCCACTCGCGACCCCACGGACTGTAGCCTGCCAGGCTCCTCCATCCAGGGGTTTTCCAGGCAGTACTGGAGTGGGGTGCCGTTTCATTCTCCAGGTCGGTGTGTTAAGAACCTGAACTAATGGCCCTTCTCCTGCCTGCTCTTCCTGGCTGATTGTCAGCTCCCAGGGTTCAGTCCCCTTTGCTGATGCTGCTCAAACCTCCAGTGGAGGCCTGGACATCCTCCTATCTGTTAGATCCAGTCCACGTACCAGGGGACCCCCAAAGCAGTATCCCCAAAACAAATCCATGTTCTCCATGCTGCCCGAGTGGCTCACTCAGCTCTGCTCTTAAATCCAGAAAATGGTGTTACTGTCCACCAACCAAGTTGCCCAACCAAGAACCTCAGTTTCCAGACTCAGCCTTCCCTCCCACATCCAATCAGACATCGAAACCTGTGAATTTGGGAATCCCTGGCAGTCCGCTGGTTGGAACTCACACTTCCATTGCCGAGGGCTGGGATTCAGTCCCTGGTCAGGGAACTAAGATCCTACAAGCCGCACAGCATGGCCGGAAACTGTGGCCTCCGGGTATATCAGATTCAAGATGCATCCACGTCTCTCTGTCTCCAGAGGACCCTGTCCAGTTCACACCCTCTGTGGCAGGCTCCTCGTGCCACCACCGCTCACACTGCCGTCAAACAGGCCGATCAGACCTCTCAATCATCTGTTTAAAATCCTTCCAAGACACCGTTGACATTCAGGATCAAGTTCAAACCCCTCAGTGTGGAGCACAGGGCCCTCTCTGATTCGGCTAAGCTGTTCCCTCCCTCCCTCGCCTCAGCCAACATGCCCAGTTACACTGAGCTGGTCGTAATTTCCAGACACATCTTGACTTCTGCAGCTGCCAATCTATTCAGATCCTGCTTTCTTGGCCTGGAATCTTCCTCTCTGAATCTTCCTTCCCAGTTCTTTACTTGGATAACTCCTGTTTATTCTTTTGGACTCAACAAAGCCTTTTCTGGCCTTCCAGTAGTGAGCCTGTCACCAGAGACCTTTGCGCTTACTTCTTGAATCGCCAGTATCGCTCTGGATTTTAAGTCACTCTTATTCAACTGAGCTCCTTCAATGCAACCGCTGTCTGCTATTTGTCTCTGTATTAAAATATGGAGTTTGGCACTGGCTTTATTTACATATTCAGTCATCTGCCAAGAGACAGCTTTGCCAGTAACCTGTCTTTCCTCTGTTTGATCATCTCTGCAGAGGAACAGGTCCGCTCATGTTCCAGGGCATTCTGCCTCTCCTTGGTATAACCGTGAGAGATCAGTGGCCTGGTCCAGGTTCTGTCACCTCCCTGCCCGAGAGGAGTGGAACCGAACATCTCAGCTCCTTCCCGTTTGCTCTGTAGACGCCATCTGTGAGCAGCAGCTGATACTGTGCATCAAGTCTGGGAACAGGCCGGACGTGGAGGACATCATTGAGTTCTGCCCGTGGGAGGTCATCGACATCATGAGGCAGTGCTGGGAGATGAACCCGGACGACCGGCCCACGTTCGCGGGTGAGTCCCCTCCGTGCGGGCACCATCTCCCTCCCACGTGGCCGTCTTCCTAGTGAGAGGCTGACGGGCGGTACTTGGAGTTTTTAGGAAACCGAGTTCCACTCCTGATCTCAAACTGATTTTCTAGATTCCAAAGGCTTTGTTCGAAGAAAATTTGCCATCCCTCTCCCGAGCATGAAGGCATACAAGGTCCTTTTGTTTCTTGGTGGTATTTTTCCCCACAGTTAAATTTTTAAAATTGTATTAGAATATCCATGGCTCATAATTTGCCCCTGTAATCATGTTAGGTGTTCGGTTCAGTTCGGTTCTGCCCCACTTCTGCAGCCCCACCGGCTGCAGCGTGCCAGGCGGCACTGCCCATCACCAGCTCCCAGAACTCGCTCAAACTCATGTCCATCGAGTCGGTGATGCCATCCTCTGCCGTCCCCTTCTCCTGCCTTCAGTCTTTCCCCAGAACACCAGGGTCTTTTCCAGTGAGTTAGTTCTTCACATCAGGTGGCCAAAGTACTGGAGCTTCAGCTTCAGCATCAGTCCTTCCAATGAATATGCAGGACTGATTTCCTTTAGGATTGGTTTGATCTCCTTGCAGTCCAAGGGACTCTCGGAGTCTTCTCCAGCACCACAGTTCAGCGGCATTCAGCACATGCACAGTGTCTCCACCTTCCCCCCGAAACCGTACCCGTTCAACACTGACTCCCCGCCGCCCCCAGCCCCTCGCAGCTGCCACCCTCCTGTCTGTCTCTGTGAGCCTGGCTTCGCAGGGTCCCCCGGGCAGGCAGGGTCCTACAATGTCATCCTGTCATGACTGGCCTGGCTCACTGAGCACGGCGTCCAGGGTTCCTCCAGGTCATACCCCGTTGGATCTCCTCCCTGTTTCCCGCTGAGCGGTGTTCCACAGTGTGAGGACTGCGCCATGTCTGTCCAGTCACCCGCTGCCGGATGCTGGGGTGCTTCCCGGCCATGGGACTTCTTAGCTTCTTTGATCTCAGTTCCTCCCTGTGTAGCTGGCCTCTCTGGAAGCGTTATTTGCCATCTGCATCGGCCTGAGAGCAAGCGGAGGAGGAAAGGGACTGGAGTTTGCCACATCCGTGTGCCTCTTCTCATGCCCCTATGTCACCAAGGACCTTGCTAAGGCCTCCCTGGAGACAGCGGGAAAGAGAAAACCGGGCCAGGAAGAAGGAAAGTGCAGGAGGGCTTAGGGGCCCGCAGGGCTTCTGCGCCCGCATCGCTGCTTTGAGGAAGCGGAACTGAAGCCCCACCAGCCACTCCCATGAGAGGCTATAGGGGTGATTGATTCAGTTGCCTGCTTTCTTACTCACTCAGCCTGAATCTCATCCCGGCTTGGTTTCATCTCATACCTTTTCCACCTTTTAAACTAAAATTCTGCTTCTGAGATAATTGTAGCCCTATATGCAGTTGTAAGAAATAATGCAGACATCCCATGTGCCCTTTACCTAGCCTCCTCCAAGGATCACATCTGGCCAGAGTCAGTACACACCACAGCTGGAATACTGACCCCGACACAGTCAGATCCAGCACACCACCATCTCCACAAGGGCCCCTCCTGCTGCCGGTCACAGGAGAGAAGCTGCTGTGGACACTCCCGTTACAGGTTTTTGTGTGAATGCAAGCGTTTCTCTAGAGTGAGTACCCAGGAGCTAAATCAGGGAGCCATCGGTAGTTTCACGTTTAGTTCCGTTTTGTTTTTGTTTTTAAAGAAACTGCCAATCTCAGCATTCCCTGGCTGCCCAGTGTTAGGGCTCTATGCCGTCACTGCCAGAGGAGACCCAGGTTCAATCCCCGGCTGGGGAACTAAGTAAGATCCCAAAGGCTGTGCAGCGTGGCCAAAAACAAAACAAAACAAAACCCTACCAAACTGTTTTCCAGAGTGGCTGCAGCGTTTTATATCCTCACCAGCTACGTGCAAGCGATCCAGTCTCTCTGCACTCTTGCCAGCGCTTGGTGGCGTTGCTGCTGTTTGACTCAGCCACTCTGATGGGTGGCAGCGGCAGGTCAGAGTGGCGCTGGCTGCGCCTCCCCGGCGGCTGGCGGTGCTGGGCGGCTCCTGGCGGGCGTCTTCGCCACCTGTGTCTCTTCCGCGGTGCGGTACTGCTCTGCGTCTTCACCCGCTTTCTAATCGGATCTTGTCTTTCCGCTGTTGAAGGCAGAGTGTTCTTTGTATATGCCGTGTAGTGTTCCTTTCTCAGCATGTGATTTTCAGTTAGCTTCTTCCGGTCTGGAGCCTGGGGTTTGTTTTTTTTTCCCCCTTCTCTTCTCAGGATCTTTCACAGACTGAAAGTTTTTATTTTGATGAAGTCTTATTCATTAATTTCTCCTGTTGTGGATGATAATTTTGGTGTCAAGTCCGAGGACACTCAAGATTAGATCCAAAATACTTTCTTCCCTTTTTTTTCTGGAAATCTTAGAGTTTTACATTCAAGTCTGTGTTAAGTTCTTTTTTTTAATGATTGTCAAGGAAAATTCATTATTGTGAGCAAAAGAATGATAGCACAGAACTAAATATTTGGTTGTCTTTCTTTGCCATTTATTTCGTTTATGTCTTATGGGGAAAATACCGTGATCCTTGTCGAGTTAATTTTTGTATGAGGTGTGAGATTTAGGCTGCATCTGTTTTTTCCTTCTTGCCCTGTTCCACCTCCGTTTGCTGAACGGCTGTCTCTCCTCCATTACCTTGTCTCTCTGACTCTTTATACCAAGATTCCTACCCTGCGTGTTCCATCCTGGATCACCTCTGATGCCAGAGGGACCGAAACAAGGAGCCCACCGTCCTCTTTCATCTGGACATTGGCCCTCTTAGGCAGGGCCCTGTGCTGCAGCAGAGCAACTGCCTAAAGCTGCATTCTGCTAGACAGGAGCCCTTGGTTTCTTTCCAGTGGTATCCCCACCTTCGTTCTGTCTGCAGAGAAATTACTCTTGTCAGTCTATTTATGAAAGTGATTTAAAGTTTTATTCCCTTGCTTTGCCCACAGATTAAGGCATGTAATTCAAAGATAATAGACTGTTAATATTTAAATTTTTAGAAAATACCTAAATTTTAAAGTGGTTTTTTTTTTTTCCATATAGGCATTGAAGAAAAATTTAGGCCTTTTATTCAAATCAATTGGAAAAGTACGTAGAAGAGGATGTGAAGAGTTTAAAGGTGGGTGACATACCAGGTGCGTTAAAGCAAATACAGTATCAGTCATGAAAACCAAAGCATCACGCTTCACTCCTGAGATTCGAGCTAAGCAGCTGGGGAGCTGGGAAGATCCCTTGGAGGAGGGCATGGCAACCCGCTTCCAGTACTCCTGCCTGGAGAACCCTCATGGACAGAGGCGCCTGGTGGTTCCAGAGCAGGACGCGACTGAGTGACTAAGGACAACAAGCAGCACAGCTTGGTAGCCACAAAAAACAAAATTAGCAGTTTTATGGAGATATCATCAAGTTAGCGTAACTGGACCCATTCCTCTGTCAAAACAAATGAAGTGAGAGGAAAATATATCTAGCAATATGGAAAAAGATAAGCACAGCATTACTGGAATAGGATGGAAAGTAACCACAGGTGGATCAGTCATTTTGAAGAATTCTTGAAAGATTAAAAAGTCAACAGATTATCTTTGAGACATATAACAGGTAAAAAAGTTTTAAAAGGCCAACCCAAACATAATACTCAAGAAGGACTAGAGGAGGAAGTCTTGGGTCAACGTGGAGGACAGATGTCCCTGGCATGTTGGCGGGCACGGTCACCGGGAGCCAAGCTTGTGTCTGTTTTAGAAGTTGGCTCTTCCCCCAACTCCATGCTGAGCAGCAGATGGGAGCAGACCCTGCCCGGGATCACAGAGGTTTGTCAGAGACCGTAGCCAGCTAACCAGCCAAGAGGAGCAGAGCTCCTCACATGCTCGGGAAACAAGCTATTGTCCTGCTGCTGCTACGTCACATCAGTCGTGTCCGACTCTGTGGAACCCCAGAGATGGCAGCCCACCAGGCTCCCCGTCCCTGGGATTCTTTCTCCAGGCAAGAACACTGGAGTGGGTTGCCATTTCCTTCTCCAATGCATGAAAGTGAAAAGTGAAAGTAAATTCGCTCAGTCATGTCTGACTCTTAGTGACCCCATGGACTGCAACCCACCACACTCCTCCATCCATGAGATTTTCCAGGCAAGAGTACTGGAGTGGGGTGCCATTGCCTTCTCCTAAGTCTTAACATATTGCTCTAATCATGAGAGAGAGAGAGACTGTGGTAAATAAAACAGGCAGGAAACAGAGGGTTTAAAATACATACAGACACACACACACACACAGTCAGACAGTGGAGAACTGCCAGACTTTTGAGGGGTGCCTACACTGTAACGGAGAGGTGCCCAGTGCAAACCAAGGAAGGGATCACAAGGACATCAAGGAAGACAGTCGCTAAAGCAGAAGAGCGTGAGCGCAGCGCTCAGGGATCTCTCACAATGATCCAAGCTTCATTTCACCAAAGACATAATAGCCTGAAGTCTGTCAGCCTTTGGACAACACGGATTAAACTACATGGGCCCACTTATACTCAGATTTTTCTCAATAAATGCGTAATACGTGATCGTCACGTGGTCGAATTTGTGACATGGAACCACAAATACGAAGGGCCGGCTGTAAAGATGTATTTGGATTTTCAGCTATGAGAGAGGTGAGTGCCCCAACTCCTCTCTTGTTCAAGGATCAGCTGTGTAATTTAGAGAAACCAGCTCAACTAGAGACAGAAAACCTGAATATTCCTGTAACTATTAAAAGAGAGTTAAGCAGTCTTACAAGAAAATTCCACAACCACATAACTTAATCAGCAATTTCTATCAGATATTCAGTGAAGAAGTAACCCCGATGTTATACAGCTTGTCTGGATAACAAGAAGAGGGAACTCTGCTAAGCTCATTTTATGAGATGAGCATAACCTTGATGCCCAAACCTGAAAGGCAGATACAAGAAAGGGAAACTACACAATGATTTCACTTAACAATATGATTTTGAAAATCCTGAATAAAATATAGACAAGTTGAATCCACCAGTGGACAATAAAGATTGGAAAAGATATGTGGTTTCACTAACAGAAAAGCAAAGTGAATTCATTATAATTTTTCATCCATTAGATCAACAGTTTTGAAAGATTGGTATATCAAGTGTTGGTGAAAATGCAAAGTAACAGACACTTTCATGCAGTACTGGTAACAGTGTAAGTTGGTGAAGTTTATTGAAATGTGAAGCATCTATCCATCTTTTAAGCCACGAACTTTCCCTGCAGTTCTGCACACTAATCTCTCCTGTTCACATGTCTGCTCAAAGATTCAGCTTCAGATGTTTGCACTTTTGTGAGACTTAAAATTTGGAAATATATAAATTGGGAAATCACCCAAATGTTTCTAAGTAGATGTACTCATTTATGGTTCAATTCAGTCACTCAGTCATGTCTGACTTTGCGACCCCATGAACCGCAGCACGCCAGGCCTCCCTGTCCATCACCAACTCCCGGAGTCCACCCAAACCGATGTCGGTGATACCATCCAACTATCTCATCCTCTGTCGTCCCCTTCTCCTCCTGCCCTCAATCTTTCCCAGCATCACGGTCTTTTCAAATGAGTCAGCTCTCCGCGTTAGGTGGCCAAAGTATTGGAGTTTCAGCTTCAACATCAGCCCCTCCAGTGAACATCCAGGACTAATCTCCTTTAGGATGGACTGGTTGGATGTCCTTGCAGTCCAAGGGACTCTCAAGAGTCTTCTCCAACACCACAGTTCAAAAGCATCAATTCTGTGCTCAGCTTTCTTTATAGTCCAACTCTCACACCCATACATGACTACTGGAAAAACCATAGCCTTGACTAGACGGACCTTTGTTGGCAAATAATGTCTCTGGTTTTGAATATGCTGTCTAGGTTGATCATAACTTTCCTTCCAAAGAGCAAGTGTCTTTTAATATCACGGCTGCAGTCACCATCTGCAGTGATTTTGGAGCCCGAAAAATAAAGTCTGACACTGTTTCCACTGTTTCCCCATCTCTTTCCCATGAAGTGATGGGACCGGATGCCATGATCTTCGTTTTGTGAATGTTGAGCTTTATGCCAACTTTTTCACTCTCCTCTTTCATTTTCATCAAGAGGCTTTTAGTTCTTCACTTTCTGCCATAAGGGTGGTGTCATCTGCATATCTGAGGTTATTGATATTTCTCCCGGCAATCTTGATTCCAGTTTGTGCTTCCTCCAGCCCAGCGTTTCTCATGATGTACTCTGCATAGAAGTTAAATAAGCAGGGTGACAATATACAGCCTTGACGTACTCCTTTCCCTATTTGGAACCAGTCTGTTGTTCCATATCCAGTTCTGTTGCTTCCTGACCTATATATAGGTTTCTCAAGAGGCAGGTCAGGTGCTCTGGTATTCCCATCTCTTTCAGAATTTTCCACAGTTTATTGTGATCCACACAGTCAAAGGCTTTGGCATAGTCAATAAAGCAGAAATAGATGTTTTCTGGAACTCTCTTGCTTTTTCCATGATCCAGCGGATGTTGGCAATTTGATCTCTGGTTCCTCTGCCTTTTCTAAAACCAGCTTGAACAGCTGGAAGTTCATGGTTCACGTATTGCTGAAACCTGGCTTGGAGAATTTTGAGCATTACTTTACTAGCGTGTGAGATGAGTACAATTGTGTGGTAGTCTGAGCATTCTTTGGCATTGCCTTTCTTTGGAATTGGAATGAAAACTGACCTTTTCCAGTCCTGTGGCCACTGCTGAGTTTTCCAAATTTGCTGGCATATTGAGTGCAGCACTTTCACAGCATTATCCTTTAGAATTTGAAATAGCTCAACTGGAATTCCATTACCTCCACTAGCTTTGTTCATAATGATGCTTCTTAAGGCCCACTTGATTTCACATTCTAGGATGTCCAGTTTAGGTGAATGTGAGTGATCACACCTTCGTGATTATCTGGGTCGTGAAAATCTTTTGGGTATAGTTCTTCTGTGTATTCTTCCCACCCCCTTCTTAATATCTTCTGCTTCGTTAGGTCCATGCCATTTCTGTCCTTTACTGAGCCCATCTTTGCATGAAGTTATGGTTAGGAACTATATAATCATTTAGGAGTGGTGGAAACTAATGAATGGAAAGATCTTCAAGACTTATTGTAAGTGAAAAAATAAATCGCAAAACCACAGAGCGTGACTCTGTGCATGTGAGCACTGAGTTGCTGTCATTGTAAATAATAATAATGAAAAATCTTAAATCTGTTGGCTGTATACGCAAGGGTTTATTTTGGTTTCATTATATTCGTTGTTCTGTGTGTCTTTCCTTAGTCCAGTACCACACTGTTTTGATTACTGTAGCCATGTAGTGAGTTTTGAAATCAGGAATCTTTTTAAGATTGTTGTGGCTATTTAGGGGGAAAGTTCATTTTTAAAAATATTTGCTGCTTGTAAGAATTATGTGATATTTCTACCTTCTGAAAAATTCATTCTTGTAACAATTTTTTGGAACTATTTTCTACTGTTCACCTAAAGTATGTTGCTATGCTCTTAATTTTAGAAAGAGTTTCCAGGCCAAAATGAAATTGTAAAGAGAATGAAGTCTCTCCAAATTGACTGTGTGGCAATAGCTCCAAGCAGGTCAAATTCAGGTAACTAATATTGTGATTGAAAATCTATTTATTTACTTGTTTGCTCGTTCACTCACACAACTGAGTAAAATGTTATTTACAATTGTATGAGCAAAAGAAGCTGTAAAATTTAACGCCTGTCTTAAAGGAATTTATAGTATATTTGGAGTTAAGATACATATCTTATGTACCTAAGATTCATATGGGCCTCCCTGATAGCTCAGCTGGTAAAGAATCCGCCTGCAGTGCAGGAGACCCCGGTTTGATTCCTGGGTCAGGAACATCCCCTGGAGAAGGGATAGGCTACCTGCTCCAGTATTCTTGGGCTTCCCTTGTGGCTCAGCTGGTAAAGAATCTGCCCGCAATGCAGGAGACTTGGATTTGATCCCTGGGTTGGGAAGATCCCCTGGAGAAGGGAAAGGCTACCCACTCCAGTATTCTGGCCTGGAGAATTCCATGGACTGTATGGTCTGTGGGGTTGCAAAGAGCTGCACACGACTGAGCGACATTGACTTTCAAGATACATACTAGGTAGCAACAGGTTCACCAAAATCATAAAGTGCCCTGAACACATAATCTGATAAGGACACACAGTATATCTGATAGGGAGGAAGTGACAGTTCATGAAAAGACAGGAACACAGGTAGGAGCAAAGTCCTCGAGAAGGTCAGGGACGAGCGTATCCAGAGGACGTGCAGAGAGGCTGGCCTCGGAGTCAAGCAGGGGTCCTTTTCTCATTATGACAAGAGGGGGAGCAGAGTCTCAGAAACTAAAGCTACTCGTCATTGTCTGTTCTGGGGCAAATCACTCAACTTGTGAGCCTCATCCATCATTATGGTAATCATTGCTCCTGGTCTGTTGCGCTGAGTCACTTCAGTCGTGCTGACTCTTTGCAACCCTGTGGACTGTAGCCTGCCAGGCTCCTCCGTCCATGGGACTCTCCAGGCGAGTATCCTGGAGCGGGCTGCCGTTTCCTCCTCCAGGGGTCTTCCCGACCCAGGGATGGAGCCAGGGCTCTTGCGTCTCCTGCGCTGGCGGCGGGTTCTTTACCACCAGCGCCGTCCAGGAAGCCCACTCCCTAGTCTCACAGGGACCCACGGAAATGCTCAGCCCAGAGCCGCTGCCGCTCTCATTTTCCAGCCCTCATCACACCAAGGAGACACTGTCTCTGCTCCAGCACGAGTGCCTTTCTTCCTTAGTCATTCCCACAGCACCCGCTTTCCCGCTGCCTGGTTACAGCTCCTCCTGTGCTCCCTCACCGCCAGCAGGGACAGCGCCTCGCTGCCTGAGCAGCTCGCAGGAGGAAGACCGACTAGTAAATGCTTTTTATTTGTTCTCAGAGTTTTCAGTCTGTCATCCAAGGTGCAGATTCCTGACGGTGCTCGGGGTCTGTTTTACTTCTGAGTATTCCGTGATGCTCTTTCTGATGCTGGTCATTTCTTTCCAGCCACAGAACAGCCCAGTTCACTGCACAGCTCACAGGGCTTCGGGATGGGTCCCGTGGAGGAGTCCTGGTTTGCTCCCACCCCAGACCACCAGCCGGAGGAGAATGACTTTCTGCTGAACAGTAAACTCCAGGAGGAGGCCAACTACCACCTTTACGGCAGCCGCCTGGACAGGCGCACGAAAGAGCAGCCCAGACCTAACCTGGCTCACAGCAGTGAGGAGGAAAGGAGGCGCAGGGTCTCCCACGACCCTTTTGCACAGCACAGACCTTATGAGAATGCTCAGAGCCCAGGGCTAAAATGCTTCGCCTACCCTGGTGTGATGAGTCATACCAGTGCAGCCCAGCAGCCAGCAGGGCTAAGCAGCCAACCCCAGCCACCACTCTGGAGAGACGGACCATGTCCTCCACTTGGGCCTGGAGTGAGACCACTGGACCTGAGGGCCACGAATCCACGAGTTTGGTATGGGCCAAACCCAGCCCACATGCCAAGCCTATATAAAACTCCAGTGCCTGAGACCAGCCTCCTGGGGAACACACCCACCATTCCATTCACCTCCTTGCCATCAAGAGGTAAAGGGGCCTTGGAGTCACACTGTTCTTTTTAAATTGTCCTGAAAATAAAGCTAGCCACTACTCTGTCATAAGCTAGAAGGTAACAAAGGTCAAGCTGTTTGGAGTCTTAGGCTACCAGTCGCACCTTGCCACCCCAGAGCAGTCTCATCAGACCCCTCCGCCTAGGCTGCCGCTGAGGTGGGCTTCAGGCAGCTGCCCGCACGCGCGGGTGACAGAGCCTGGCCTCCAGGAGGCGCCCTTGGCTCTAAGCCGGACCTCAGCAGCCCACTGTGTCCAGGCTCTGATGTAAGGGAAAGCAACTGCCTCTGTTCTTTCCCTTGCCCTTGCTGTTTTCTGAAGGTAAGAAGTGAGTCTCAGACACGTTCACCCTATATCTCATCGAGGCCAGAGACTACCATTTGTGACGAGAACCACGTTGTTGGGCACCCATCCCCTCCAGAACTCTTCCTTCTTCCCAACCTGAACCTGTCCCCGTCAGACACTAACTCCCCTTTCTCCCTCCTTCCCAGCCCCAGGCAGTCAACCTTCCGCTTTCTGTCTCTACGAATTGATGGCTCCAGGGGCCTCATATGAGTCGGGTTCTATGGCATTTGTCCTGTTGTGACGGGCTTCCTTCGCTGGAGAAGGAAATGGCAGCCCACTCCAGTACTCTTGCCTGGAAATCCCATGGATGCAGGAGCCTGGTCGGCTACAGTCCATGGGGTCGCGCAGAGCCGGGCACGCCGGAGCGACTTCCCTTCACTCCCTCTACTTCACTGGAGACAGTGTCCTCAAGGTTTCATGCGTGCTGCGCCATGGGCCAGAGCTCCCTTATTTAAGGCTACAGAGACTGCGCTGTTACCATGTGGCCCATCAGAGTGGACCGCATTCTGTTTGTTTACCTATTCATCTGTCGGCAGACACTTGGGTAGGTCCCCCTCTTTGGCTGTCAAGAATAACGCTGCGAACATGCGTGTATAGACGCTGGATTAAGACCCTGCTTGCAGTTCTTTGGGGCGTATACAAGTGGAAGTCCTGCATCGCATGGCAGCTTTTTTTTTTTAACTTTTTGAGGAACCACCACTGGTTGCCACAGTGGCCGCACCTTTTCATATTCCCACTGGCAGCGCACAGAGGCTCGTTCCCCACATCCTCGCTGACGCTGGCTGCTTTCTGTATTTTTGATAGTGTCCAGCCTAATGGATGTGAGATGATTCAGCCAATATTTAAGGAAGAAAATTTCAAGTGGTGGCGTAGGATAAATCATTTAACTTAAGCGTTTGGAGTAGAGTCCTGCCCCTTTGCCAGGCTGTACGTTTTTCTCTGCCTTGCAGTCTAGATACACTGCTTATCTCTGTGCTTCTTTCTAATTAGAAGAGTCTGCAAGGTACACCATACACAACAGCTCTGGCATTCAGATTGGCGACAGCAATTACATGGAGATTGGTGGGATGAGCGCATCCGTACTCGACAGCACGTACATGAACTTGAAAGAAGAGCTGGCTTCTAAGTACCAAGCTATCTTTGGTAAGCTGCCCTTGAAGGACTCATCCTACAGCAACCTTGAACTTTCTCACCTAATTATTTCTCTGATTACTCTCCCTGAAGATGCCCTATTGCTCCTCATGTAATTTCCATAGAAGTGCTTTGTAACTTATTTATGTGTGAAAGTGAAAGTGAAGTCGCTCAGTCATGTCCGACTTTTTGCAACCCCATGGACTAGTAGCCTACCAGGCTCTTCCCTCCATGGGATTCTCCAGGCAAGAGTACTGGAGTGGGGTGCCATTGCCTTCTCCAAGGGATCTTCCTGACCCAGGGATCAAACCCGGGTCTCTGGCATTCCAGGCAGACGCTTTTACTGAGGACATAATTAGAATATCTAATTGATGGGTCTGCTATGAAAGTGAAATGAGTCAATACAGACAAAGCGCTTGTATACTGTCTGGCACATCGTAAGATCTATAAAAGTGTTAAACACATCATCACCATCAATATGACCACCCAGACCCAGGAGCTCATCAGGTCCTCATCAGAAGAGATTCCGTAAAGGACAGAAGACTATGCCCTCAGCAGCACTTGCTTAATAAAAATCAGAGGGCTTTCTCATGGGATTCCACTGTACAGCCTCATAACATGAACCCCAAAACACAACCTGGGGAAAACAGTACGATTTAAGAATGCAGCTTTATAATCCACCCCAGGACTGGCATTCCCTTTTTTAATCAAGGGCCAGAGAGTAAGCGCTTTCGGCTCCGCTGGCCCTGCCGTCTCTGCTGTGGCTGCTCAGCTGAGACCGCTTCCATGTGAGCTTCCCCGGGGGTCCAGACAGTGAGGAATCCGCCCCACAGCGAGGAAGACCTGGGCTGGATCCCCGGGCTGGGAAGACCCCCTGGAGGAGGGCATGGCCACCACTCCAGTCTGCTTCCCTGGAGGAATCCCCATGGACAGGGGAGCCTGGTGGGTGGCAGTCCTGGGGCCACAGAGTCGGACGCAACTGAGCGGGAGCACGCAGCACAGCTGACCCCCAGCACACCAGGAGCCACAGGCAGTATGTGCGCGGATGGGTGTGCAGGCAGTACATGCGTGGATGGGTGTGGCCCCATTCTAACAGAACTTTGATAACAAGCAGCGGACCATATGTGGCTCACAGGCCCGTTGGCCAAAGTGAAAGTAAAGTCGCTCAGTTGTGTCCAACTCTGCGACCCCCATGGACTGTAGCCTGCCAGGCTCCTCCATCCATGACATTTTCCGGGCAAGAGTACTGGAGTGGGGTGCCCCGTCTAACCCTCTCAAAGCCAGTCTTTAATGCAGTACAGCAGAGGTTCCTAAGGTCTGGGCCGACAGGGTACCTTTGAGAACCTGCTGGAGCCCAGGGTCCGTCTCCTGGTGAAGCGCTGGCAGACCCTGGCCAGGAGGCTAACACCTGGTAGTGATGGGCAGAGCTGCGCCATGGGAGCCGAGGAGAGAGGGGTGTTCTGCCGAGGGGACGAGGTGTCTCTATTACCCCGCTTACTGAGCATCACGGAATATGGCTTGTTTGTGGTGGTTTTATACTTTATTTGCTTCATTTTGTTACTTTTGCGGAGGCCTGAGAGGAAGGAACCAGTAGGGAGAGAGAGGTTGCGGCTCTAGGAGAAAGGAGGGCCGAGCGGGGCAGGGGAGGGATGAGCCCAGATGCTGCACCCGTGAAGAGACAGTGCAGCCAGTCTCCCCGTGGTGGTCGCTGCGTCCCAGACCAGGTGAGAGGAACGCGCACTGCTAGGTGGCGGCATGAGTGACCTTAACTCTGGCCAGATGTAAGCAGAAAAAGGCCCAAAAGAAACAAAATGGTGCTTTCCCCCTTGACGTCAGCAAGGTGTAGTGTAAACGGGGGCTGAGGCTCAGCCGGTACGGAGCAGCCCAGCAGCCAGGGGGCGCCTCCCAGGAGGAAGCAGGCCCTCGCGTGCGCTGGCAGACAGGTGGGGACCGTCCAGGAGCCGGCAGCCAGAGCACGGAGAAGCTATCCTTTCTGACTGACTCCTGGTACTCTGTACTTTATGCAGGTGTTTGAAGCCAGAGTGGTCACATGGCCACAGCTCAACGCCTTCTCCTCTTTTCTGTTCGGCAGATAATGTTACTAGTCTGACTGATAAACACCTGGACCCGGTCAGGGAGAATCTGGGGAAACAGTGGAAAATCTGTGCCCGTAAGCTGGGCTTCTCTGAGTCTCAGATCGATGAAATCGACCACGACTATGAGCGAGATGGGCTGAAAGAGAAGGTTTACCAGATGCTCCAGAAGTGGCTGATGCGGGAAGGCAGCAAGGGGGCCACCGTGGGGAAGCTGGCCTCTGCACTCTACCTGTGCTCGCGGATAGACCTGGTCAACTGCCTGATCCGCATCAGCCAGAACTAAGCCCACAGGCGCTCCTGCGGCAGGGCGCCTCCTCCCCTGGCGAGCCTGCTGCCTGCGACTCGGACTTCTTTTCTCCCTGATGCAGGGGGTGCTGTGTCTGCGTAAAAATCACTTCCTGCCTTTCACAGCTGGAGGATGGAAAAGGGAACCGCCAGCCAAGCACCCACTGCGCAGGACGCAGGACGGCCTATTCCTGGCCAAGGCCCAGCCCAGCAAGAAGCCTAACTGGGCTCTGAAAAGGAGAGGAGAGAGTTGAGAAGATCTTTTTTTCTTTCATACTATCCCGTAATCTTCATGCTATTCATTCTGGTTTCTGGGAGTTTTGTGTGAGCAAGGGAAAAAAAAAATTAGAACATAACCTAAATCAGCTTTCTAATTTTACACTATCTTCTCCACATAGGCGCCTGTTATAACCAAAGTAAAAAAAAGTTCTCATCCAGTCGGATAGTGGAAAACTGGAGGGGGAGATGGGCCCCAGCTGCGGGAGGGGGCAGGGAGATTCCTTTCCCAGATGCATCCCTGTGACCACTGTTCTCTAAATTCCAAACAGGTTAACTAATCAGTGTCAGAGACAAAAAACAGACAATATTTTAATAGGCTAATTAAAATAAAATTTCATACCCCAAATAGAAACCACTGAAATAATGTGTTTGTATAAATGAAACTGTGAGATTCTCCATGGTGACTTTACCACGTGGGTCAGCGTTTCCTTTTCACCCCGGCTACTGGCAAGAGTCCGGGGAGCTTTCCTGATGGTGCATTTGACTTTCAAGTCAATCTCTTTCCAGGGGCCCGAGAGTCTGAGCACTGCTGTCTCGCACACCGGGTTCAGGAGCCTTTCCTTCAGCCCCACGGTCTAAACACTGGACGAGAGGGCCAAGTTCACATCTAAGGAGTTTCCATACTAGGCCCAAACGACACAAAAACACTCGTCTTGGGCAGGAATCAACGAAGTGGGACGACACAGACTACAATATGAGAAAGAGGCAACCTGTTCTTGGCTCTGAGAAAGGTCAGACCCTGAGGTTGATACTCATGAGACCCTCTCCCAGACCGCAGACCCTGCTCAGCAGAGTCCCCGCTTGGCGCTGTGGCGATAATCTTTGCTGTGGGTCCAGACGATGAAGTTAGATCTTCAGCAACATGAAAAGGAGTTATTTCTCACAACACATTTTAAATAGTTTAGAAAGCTTTTCTAGTTACAGTAATCATGTAAATAGAATAGGTCCGTATACGGTCAAGGTGTTAGAAGTATCTGATTACAAAGAAATCACTGAAGGACTAGTTCTATGGTATAATCCAGACACAGGCCTCTGAAATCAAGCAGGCATAAGTTCCACTCTGGCCATGCCCCTGGGGCCTGCTTCCTGACCTTTCCCGACCTCAGTTTCCTCATCTGTAAATAGGGTGCTAGAACATAAGGTAGGTGTGAGGATTAAAATAAGATGATGCATCTCATTTTAGGTGCCTGGCGCGAAAAAGTTATTTAAGATGTTTTTTGATGTAGACCATGTTTAAAGTCTTTATTGAATTTGTTACAATATTGCTTCTGTTTTTATGTTTTGGTGTAGAGGCATGTGGGATCCTATCTGCAATCACGGGCTGAACCCACACCCCCTTTGCATGGGAAGGCAAAGTCTTAACCACTGAACTACCAGGGAAGTCCCTAAAAATAGTATTTTTAAAATTAGCTTTTATTGGAGTATATTTGATTTATAATGCTCCGTTAGCTTCAGGTGTACAGCAAAGTGAATGTTAACCATACATCCACTCTTTTTAGATTCTTTTATAGATTCTTTAGGTCATTATAGACTGTCGAGTTCCCTGTGTTATACAGTAGGTTTTTATTAGTTGACACCAATAGCCTAAGACCTCAGGCTTAGGATTGATTGGGATTTCTTGTCAGAGATGATGAGGGTTAAAAATAATTGTACCATTTTTGCTGACCAGTAGGATAACTGGTGTTAAAACTGTACAATTATTTTTAACCCTCATCATCTCTGACAAGAAATCCCAATCAACGTTTCATTAAAAAAATAAGGAAATGTTGACCCCACCCAAGATTCTGAAAGTCAAACAACAGTAGCTAGAGCATTACATATTTCTCATTCCTTCTGTGTAGGAAACTGATGGGACAGCTTTATGTTGAAAAAACATTTTATCATAGTTGGTATTTAAATCAAACCTCCCTTTACTGCCAAGAAACTCCCATGGGCCGGGGAGGACCCTGCGGGTAATCCGATCCCATGGCTGTAACACGAGGAAGCACAGAGCATAGAGGACTGTCACAACGGAAGGGTCTCCAGGAGCAGTGGCATAAAATGCAAGGAAGCTGCTGGAATCCCAAACGAAGACACGGCTAACAGCAGCCACCGATGTGCGGTGGTTTTCTGTTAAGGGAGAGAATAGCCACAATCAAAGGGTATTGTTTATTTTCCCTATGGAACCTTCAGCTGAAAATACTGTTTATAATCTTTAAAGGCTGAACTGGTCGTAAGAAGCGCACACACTCAACAGTGCTGAAATACACAAAATTTGCCATCTTAACCGTCTTAAAGTGTACAGCCCTAAGCACGTTCGCACTGTTTCTGCCACGTTCCTGCAAAACGGAGGCTCTGCCCCCATTAGACACTGACCCTGCCCCCGGCCCAGCCCGACACCCACCTGCTTCCCACCCGGGCCGCAGGGGCCTCACTGATCTGGACTCACACGCGGCTCCTTTTACGACCGAGCCTGCCGTCCTCGCCGCTCCCCCGCCCCGGGGGCGGCCAGGGACCCCACGCGGACACGGGCCCCATCCTCCGCACCCGGCGCCCCCCTCTGCTCCCGCCACAGCGCCGAGAAGCGGGAGCCCAGGCCTGTCTGCGGGATTCATCGAAGGCTCCCTCCGGCTGAGCTCTCGAGGCCCGGGCCCCCGCCCGCACCGCTCTCCAGCCGCCGCTGGCCCTCCCTGGTCTCCGGGATGCCCGAGAGCAGGGGCCCTCACGGCTGTGGGCCGGGGTGAGAACGCACAAAGCAAGCCCCAGTCCCCTCCAGCTGTCAGGCTGGCGGCCCCGAGCCCACGCCTCCACGAGGGCGAGACGCCGGTCGCCGTTAGGCGAGCTACACCCAGGGGAGACGCTCTGTGCCGGTGTCCCCGGGAACCGCGCACACAGGTGCCGCGAGGGAGCGCCTAGAAGCCGCTAGGGATGGCCTAGAAACCCGGGGTCTCCAGCTCACTGCCCGGCCCGCCCCGCGCGTGCGCGCTCGGGGCGGAAGGGGGCGAGCGCGGGGCGGCCGAGGGCCGGGCGCATGCGCGCTCGGGGCGGTGCGCGCTCACGGCAGCCGGGAGACGCGGCGCATGCGCCCTCCCCGGGCCGTCATCCGCACCCAGCATGGCGGCAGCGCTGGGCAGTCGGGCCGCGCGGCGGCTGAGGCTCCTGCTCTCAGCGCTGAAGCCCAGGATCCAAGTGCCCCGGGCCGGACCCGCGGCCGCGTTCGGGTAATGGCGCCGCTCCCCTCCAGGGCCCCCATAGCCTCGTCCGCGCGCGCGGGGCGGCGGGAAGGGCCGTGGCCAGCGGCCGGGCCGGGGCCGCGAGTGGGCCTTGCCCGTCCAGCCGGGAGCCGGGCGCGGCCGAGGGGCGCTGCGCTCGGCCTCGGTGGGGCGTCCGTGCGGACGCAGGCCGGGAGGAGGCGCGCTTGAACCCCGGACCCTGGCCCCGGGCCAGTCTGCGGAGTCCGCGCCGCGTCAGCCCTGGGAGCCGCGGGCTGGGCCCGGAGCTGGGACGTGCGGGAGACGCCCCCGGGGGCCGGGAGATGCGGCTCCCCAGGGGTGCAGGCCGTGGAGACGCCCGAGCGTCTGCCCTCCTCTCCTCCTGCCGCCCCCGCACACCTGAGGGGAGACAGCCCCTGGAGGAACCTGCCCCCGGTCCCGGAGTGGCGCCCCTGGGCCCGAGTGGCAGTGGCCTGTCGTGGGCGCGCGGGGCTCGCTGCTCCCCGCCGGCGGGTCGGTTCCGCCCCTGACGGGGAAGCTGTCTGCACACAAGCTCGGCGGGTACCTGGCCGTCAGCGCTCCACTGTGCTTGATGGGGAAGCGTCCCCTCCGAAGGCGTAAGGAGCGGTCTGACCAGCTTCACGCTTTCATATTGTGATGCATTGGGTCTCAAATTTAGGGTTTGCTGTTGGAACCATTTTTTTTATCTGTTAGATTTTCAGAACTGTTTTCTACAGATGGGAAAATAATGTCAGTGTCTGCAGTCTCTGTAAGTCGGCTGGAACATGCCCATCTCTCCGGTTTCCTGTTTACAGCGAGGGATTAAAATGAGGTTACTGTGATCGCACCTGTAGCTGTTACTGTTGGTTAATGGTTGCAAGAAGGCCTCGCGCACTTAGCAGTGCAGATCATTTGCCCTGAAATGTCCCTGGGAAACAGGTTTCTCTGGATTTTGGACCGCCATTTTGATTAATCCTGAAACAAGAGTGCCGTGCCGCTTGTATAAGCAGGTGGGAGCACTCCTGCAAGACCATGGCCTCAGAACAGCGGGTGCCCCAACCCACAATTGAGTTGTGTTCCAGAAGCTTCTCTGTACATCTGCCCTCTTCCACACCAAGCCTTTTCTACCTGAAGTTGCATGTTATGTGCAGTTACAGTATTAATAACTCAAGGAAGCCTGACAGCCCGCCTGAAGACAGATGTCTTCCGGTTCAGTCTGGGGATACTCTGCCTGAGGGGAGGAGACGCACCTGCCCCTGCCTCTGTCCAGCAGTCAGGGTGAGTGCTGGCCTGGTGTCTAGCCCTGCAGGGGACTCCATCTGGCAGTGTGGTTACAGAAAAAGCATGCACACAATCAAGCTATGTGACCTCTCTGAGCCTCACGCCTTGCAGAATTGTCCTCAGGATTTGAGACAGTGAATTTTAAAGGCTTGGCACTCAGACATGTCCAACTCTTTGCGACCCGTGGACTGTAGCCCACCAGGCTCCTCTGTCCTTGGGATTCCCCAGGCAAGAATACTGGAGTGGGTTGCCATTTCCTGCTCCAGGGAATCTTCCCAACCCAGGGATCCAACCTGAGTCTCTTTCGACTCCTCCATTGGCAGGCGGATTCTTTACCTCTCTGCCACCTGGGAAGCCCCCATACTAAATAATTAGCAGTTACAATTAATAATACAAATATGAATATCTAGATAATAATACAATGTATGAAAGATATAAAAATAAGTCATCAAAATTCACGTTTATGCAAGCTAATACTTTGATGTTGCTAATACTTCACCGTGCCTAACAGTCCCTTTAGAAAAATAATTTACAACCCATGGCTGATTCATGTCAATGGCAAAAACCACTACGATATTGTAATTAGCTTCCAATTAAATTCATTTTTAAAAAAATAGAAAAAATATACAAAGGAAATAGCTGAACGTACAAGGTAGAGAGAATATGTTGGACTTTCAAAATGAGGACATATCTGATGAGGCGGCTCCCGTTTTTATTTCTGAGCCGAGTGGGACATGCAGGCGCTCGCTCGACTTTTCAAATTGCAAGCAGGGTGACTGGGGCCCGTTATCTAAACTCTTAACTCTCAGCTTCCTCTCTGGTAAAATGAGGCGAAGCCTAACGTGCATCATCAGAGGACATTGTCTAGTTTAGTAATTGACCTGACCAGTTCTGCTGTATTGCCTGCCACAAATGGCTCTCTCTTCCTGGCGGCCCTGCGGCCACCTCTCCCCTCATTGGGGGGCTTGCTGCTCTACTGCCCCTGCCTCCAACCCTCGCCGCTCACACACAGACTTGTCCGTCCAGCCTCCCAGGAGGGACAGGACAGACATGAGACGGATGGCTTTCCAGAGTGTGTTTAGAAAGGAGACTGAATTTTTCTCTTCTCTGAAATGAATTCAGTATAACCTTTCTTATCCTTGGTTGTCTATTGGATTCTCTTGGGGAATTTAAAAAATGCAGATGCCTTGATCTCATCCCAGAGATTTTCATTTAGTGCAGCTTGGGCATCTGGAGATTTAAAGGTTTGCCAGAAGATTAAAATTAAGCTGGCGACCTCCGCACCGGGTATCGTGGGGGCAGGAAGTGGTCTCAGGTACGAGGGGGCTGCGTGGGCAGGCGTGTTAGGGTGCGGAAAGCACGAACCTGTGTCTGCTGTGTGCACCCCAGGTCTCTTGTCTCTCCAACTTCTGTCAGAATATCAGTAGTTGGCAGACTGGTCTTCTCTGCCAACCCCTAGGCAACATGGGTGCCCAGCACAAAGTAGGGGTTCCGGATGTCCATGGATGGGTGAGTAATGCAGCAGTGTTTCAGAAAGCGCACGCCAGGGCTCTGCCCCAGAGGCACCAGTGGGCCTCCCGGGATCGTCCTGGGCAGCTGTAGCCTTAACTCCTCAGGTGCTTCTCATGAACACCCCTGCTTAAGAACGCCTTAAGCATAAGAACGCCTAGGTTAGAGAAGCGAGTGATAGGAGGGAGAACGTGGTGGAGGGGTAAAGCCCCAGAGAAAGAGGTTCATTTTTGTTAAGTTTCCTAACTTTTTCTGGTGCCTGACTGCCATCCAAGAGCCCTTTGATATGCTGGAGGGAGAATGCAACACTCATTCCAAGTGTATCGATGTGGAAAGTCATTAAATCAATATTTTTTAAAAGGAAACTTCTTTCTTACATTTAAGTTGATCTGCTTTTGTCCAGTTTTCTGTCCTCTGTGTCTCCAGCCTGGAGATGGAGGCAAGCCTCCGGGAGCCTCTGCTGCCCCAAAGGCACACCTGTCGCCCTCTAACCTGACCGTTGCTCCTCCATGTCCACACTCCTGCCGGCCTGACCTCACCTGCCTCGCTCCACGAGTGCCCCCATTCTCCTAGAAGCACCCTCCCCACCCCATTTTCTCTCCAGCATTTGTCCATGTTGGAAGTTCATCTCAAAAGCCACTTCTCCACTCTTCTCCAGGTGCCTCTCTCCAGCCCCCGCAGGGCCTCTTATCTCTGAAGCCACCTTCAAAGTCCTCTGCCTTAGCAACCCTCCTCTGACACTGAGCGCCCATCCACCCTAGTCTGGACGGCCTGGTTTTATCTCCATGTGCTTAGGCATTGGGGAATCTACATGGATAGGGCAAAGCACAGGGAAGTGAGAGGCTTTTGGCAACGGAGATGTTGGACAGACCACAGAAGGGAAGTCGGTGTGAGCCAGGCCCCAGGCAGCTCCCGGGTCGTGAAAGCCCCAGGGGTTGGAGATGGCGAGAGATGGCCGGGGCACGTCATATGTGACACCTTCCCTGTACAGAGCGCCTTTATGAGGCGTCCTTCACCCTGCAAGGCGGGTCCCTGGAGAACCTTGCGGGCTCAAGCCGTGGCAGGAGCAGGCCCTGAGCTGAGCAAGCGCCGAGAGTCTGGGGAGCCACCCCGTTCTTGTGCTGGGCAAGAGTCTGACCGCGTCTCTCCCGTCGCGACCCTCCCTCCCTGAGGGTGTGCAGACGCAGCTCTGCAGATGGCCAGGGGCAAAGGAAACGTCAGTAAACCGGTGTTTCCCGAGATGATGCAGGGAGTAGAGCCTTATGCGACTCTATCTGGTCCTGGGGTCCACGGAGCAGGATGCGAATAACAGTAACAGCAGGGTCCGTGAGGCTCACCCGGCCCGAGGGTCCTGTGACATTTCTGTGGACCGTGAGCCTGTAGTCAGGTCAGCCTCACTACCCCCCAGCTCCATGTGGTCTTTGCCTCGCTGCGCCTGCCACCGTCTGTCCTGGTGTGCCTTCATGGCCCTCCCGCCTGTCACCAGCCGTCTGGGGAGCTGCTGGGCGGCTCTTAGAGCCTGAGGCCGGGCCGTGTGTGCGCTGTTGCTGGGTGTCCCGGTGCAGTGGGACAGTCACAGAGGGGGTTGTCCTGCGCAGAGCCCCCAGGACAGCACATGCTGAGATGCTGCAGCGTGGGCGGGCTTAGGCCAAGGAGGGGCGGGGTGCCGGACTCTAGAGACGGACCGGCCACTTAATAGTCAGTGCAGAGACATCTCTGCATCTTACAAACCAGTCTGACCACATCCAAGCGGACAGGCGTTCTTGACCAGGGCGGATGCCTAGAGAAAGGCCAGGGGCCAGAAGGTCAGCTCTGGGCCCCAAGACTGGCGTCACCCTTGGGATCACTGCCTGTGCAGCTGAGGGTCCAGGTGGCTCCTCCCGGACCTGCCAGGGCCTCGACGAGAGGCTTCAGGCTCTGTGCTGGCGCCCTGCCTACCTCGCCTCCCTCGGCGGGGGACCTGCCTCCAGCTGCAGGGCTGTGGGCCTGTTGACGTCAGCAAGGCGCTCCCTTGAGTGGGCCCAGAGCTGGTGCTGCAGTGACCTGCCCTTGCTGGGTTTGGGAAACTGAAGCGCAGAGCCGGATGACCAGGGGCCTGGGAGGGTGCCGGGGCTGGCTGGCGCACGAGCTCAGTCGCCCTCTGGGGTTGGGGCTTCTCTCTTGCAGCTCCTCCGTGACCTCCGCCAAGGCTGCGGTGAGCGGCGTCCACCTGCACTACCTGCGGGCCGGAGACGGAGAGCACGCCGTCCTGCTGCTCCCGGGGATGCTGGGTACGCAGGCTTCCGCTGGGTGCGCAGGCTTCTGCGGCATGCCTGGCGCTGCCCTCTGTGCTCGGCCCCCAGCCCCAGATGCCCGTGCTCGATGTGCAGCCTTAGTGCTTTGCTGAGGTGCTTTCTGTAACATTTGCCGCACTCAACCTTAGGTGACCCAGAAAGCCACCTTTCTTTTAAAATTCTACCCATTTCCGGCTGTGCTGGGCCTTTGCTGCTGTGGGGGCTTTTCTCGAATGCAGTGAGCGATGGCTGCTGTCTAGTTGTGGTGCTTGGGCTTCTCGTTGTGGCGGCTTCTCGTGTTGCAGAGCACAGGCTGGAGTTAGGGTTCACAAGCTTGGCTGCTCCACCGCATGTGGACTCTTTCCGGCTCAGGGATGGAACCCGTGTCTTCTGCATTAGCAGGCAGACTCCTTACCACTGAGCCGCCAGGGAAGCCCCGAAGATACCGTTCTACTTTATGCAGTTTTCATCCCTTTAAATGCCCACTTTTCTCCACGGAAGTCCAGCGTAGTTTCCTGCAGCCTGAGAGTGAAAGTCACTCAGTCGTGTCTGACTCTGTGTGACCCCATGCACTGTAGCACTATACAGTCCATGGGATTCTCCGGGCCAGAGTACTGGAGTGAGTAGCCTTTCCCTTCTCCAGGGGACCTTCCCAACCCAGGGATCAAACCCAGGTCTCCCGCATTGCAGGTGGGTTTTTACCAGCTGAGCCACCGGGGAAACCCCTTCCTACAGCCTGGGGGTGACAAGTCAAGGAAGGGGTGGGGAAAGGCAGGCATTGAGTAGGTGACCAGCTGGCCCAGCTTGCCTGGAACTGAGAGGTTCCAGGATGTGAGACTTCTGCTGCTAAAAGTTGGACTGATCTCCCTGCTGTGTCTGACTGTGTATTCAGTTAAGGTAAGAGCAAAGAACAAAGCTGGACTTTCACAGCCTTTCTGAAGGTCAGAATTAGTTTTGCCGTGAATGGAGCATGGTAAAGCCAGATGGAGCACCATCGCCTCCTGCAGGTAAGAAGTTTAGGTGTAGAAAGTTCAGGAGGGGAGTTTCCAGTGATCCCAGAGCATCTCAGATTTGATTTTAAGGTTTCCGTTACTGTTTATTTTTTATTGTTAAGTGATCCCATCATATACTTACTTCCTTATGATTTGCTGCTTTATCCTAAAAGTAAAGTGCTAGCATTTTTCAGTTACATGATGGTTCCAGCTGGCGTAGCCTCAGCTGATTGTTGCCGCTGTTGAGGCGTCTGTGTCCAGTGTTTAGTATCTTTCCCTCGAGCTAGTGTAATAGACGAGGACCTTTACTCCAGTGGTTGATCCCAAGCTAAAGCGATGGAGTTTGCCAGTGTAAACGGCCATTGGTTCAATATTGCTGAAATTATCATGGTATAAAAAGCTTTTGGCAATTTTAATTTTTGCTTGTGTACAACAGTAACCTGACTCAGAAATCAAACAGCAAGTTTTCCCCTGAACTGCTGTCCCCCAGCACTCGGTTCCCCTCCCTACAGGCAGCTGGGGTTGACGTGCTTCCTTCTCAGGTGTCATATGTTGTTAACTACTCTTTAAAGGAATTCTTTAAGGCTTTAGTGTTCTCCGCACTGGTCTTCAGATGTGTGCCAGAAAGCGTGTGTCTTGTTTCCGAAAGTGGTGTTGAGCCCCACTGCTGCCTTTTCCCACCTTCTGCCGCTCCTGCAGGGCGGCTCCCTGGAGGTCCCCATGCAGGGATCTTAAGAGCAGCCTCGGATGTCAGGGCAGCAGGCGTGCACTGAAATCCAGATTGTTCTTTGCTTGGGTTTTCTGGATGGTTTACCTGGTGTTGAGAAGGTACATTTCGTCAGGGAGAGTGACAGCCCTTGTTGATGCTGAATGACCCTGCAGAATCTTGAAAGACGTTTTCTAATAATCACCAGTTTGTGAAGCAAGGTGTGGCCAGAGCTGTGAGTCCTTAGAAGCCCAGCAGAGCTTAGAAATGTGGTGCTGACTTGCCCCTGGACTGGGCTTCTTGGGAGTCTGGCCTCCTGCCCTGTGTGGACCTCACTGGGCACCTCTGCCTGCCAGTTGAGTCCACCACCGGCTTGAGAGCACAGCTCTACTTGCTGATACTCACACACTGTCGTTGTGAAGCACCCTGATTTATTCCTTCCGTATCCTGCCCTCCATCATTTCCGAGTTTTAGTTTAATTTTCTGGTTTCTAGTTATGACCAGAAAATAAAATCTCCAGGGCTATTCTCATTAGCTTTGTAAAAAATGTCTGGGATTTTAGAATTTGGCTTTGAATAATTTGGATCAAATCTCATTAATGTGTCTACAGATACTATTAAGATCTCTCTCATTTGTAACAGTCATTAAAAAAAAAAAAGTAACTCAGAAGTACGTTTTATCAGTAGGTTTATTTCTAGGCAGTTTGATGAGTCGAATAGGACGGGTTAAACTGAAAAGATGCCAAGCGTGCTGGAATGTTAATGCTACGGCTAAGGCGGGCAGGTCTGAGCTCCCACGGGAGAGGAAGCTCGGGTTCCCTCTCTGCCAGGCTGCTTTGCTGGTTACAGATCTGCTGCCAATTTGACTAGAAACCAGTCACGTTGTCCGCTGCTTCTTTTTGCCGTAGTGTGTTTGAAGCAATGACAGCGTTTCCTGGAGGGTAACCGGATGGCCACTTGTATTGATAGGCAGTGGAGAGACGGATTTTGGACCTCAGATTGAGAATCTGAATAAGAAGCTCTTCACGGTGGTCGCCTGGGACCCCCGAGGATACGGACACTCCCGCCCCCGGATCGGGACTTCCCAGTGGACTTCTTTGAGAGAGATGCAAAAGACGCCATTGACCTGATGAAGGTGGGTCTCAGGGGAGGACGGAGGCTGGGCGTCCGCATTTATTTTCTTCTGTTTATTCTTTCTTCAGGGTGCTGCCTATAGACATTCAAAGGGTTCAAATAGATACAAAGAGGAAAGTGTTTGGAGACACCGCTACATGGCTTTGAGGCTCTTTCCTGGGCGGTCTTATTACATAAATAAATACATAGTTTGTATTGATGGCATCCTTCTATACCTAATGGTTTTCCAGCTTACTGTTTGATTGGACAGTTTATCACAGAGATACTTCCATGTTAATAAATACAGGGGTACTTCAGTTTATAATAGGCACTTAGTATTCATTCCATTGTGTGGACACACTGTGTCTTAGCTCCCCTGTCTTCTGATGGTAGATGCGTTATTTGTAAGCTGCTGCTGTGTGTGTGTGTGTGTGTGTGTGTGTGTGTGTGATTATACAGGAAGTGCAGTGGACACTTGGGCCTGGACACTGTGGCCCTTACTGACTGCTGTGAATAGTGCTGGTGTGGACTCTGTGGGCCTGCCCTGGTGCGTGTGTGTGAATCCGTGCACATTTCGGAGATGACTTGCTGCATGATGGAAGATACAGGATGGAGCCAACGTATACCCCACAGGAGTCACACCAGTTTACAGTCCCGTCGACAAACATCTTGGACTAATAGTTAATTTACTTTCCCAGTCATTCAGTTTTTAACTGCTAGGGAGCGTCTCTCAGGTGTAACCTCTGTCCGTTTACCCCATCAAGCGCATTCCTGGAGCCTGGCCAACTCACCCAGAGGTTCAGTAGCACCCCCCACGCTCACCGCTGTGCCTCCTCTGTCCCAGGCTTCCTCCTGGGGCCGGTTCTTCCCAAAGCTGCAGTGACTTGACCAGATGCGGTGGCTCCAGGCCTCCAGCAGCTCTCAGGAGGCCCTCTCTGATCTGCAGGCCTGTCCTCAGCGTCTTCACTCAGGCCTGTGTGGACGCACTCACGTTGTCACGACCAAGTAGAGCCGATTCCTGCTGTGTCTTTTTCCGAGAGATGTGCACCCTGAAGGTGGAGCTCCCCCGCCCCAATGCAGAACAGTACTGGATGCTGTATGCATGCTGAGGCGTCTGTGACAGCGGCCTTCTCACCACAGCAGACTGAGAGGAGACGCTTATGTCACAGACCGTGGGCTCCAGGCTGTCTCTCTGATGATCCGCGGACACGCCACAGCTGTGTCGATCCCAGGCATTATTGATCTCGGGTTCTCTGCGCAGCTAGGGGCCCTAACCATGCTGTGCGTTTGCTGTGTTTGTCCAGACGCTGAAGTTTAAGAAGGTCTCTTTGCTGGGGTGGAGTGACGGGGGGATAACAGCCCTCATCGCGGCCGCACGGCACCCCTCGTATGTCAGCAAGATGGTGATCTGGGGGCCAACGCCTACGTGACTGAGCAGGACGCGGAGATTTACCAGGGTAGGTCCCTCGCCCCGCCCTGCTTGGACGTGTGTTGACAGGCCATGGAAAGATGAAGCGTTCTCAGCAAAGTCGTGCACTTGAGGCTGCATTTTAAGGTTTCCTGTTTCCAGAAGTGACACTCAGGAAGAAGCTGATAAGTCAGTATTTACATTTCCTGCTGTGCTGGCGGCCTTCTGGGAGGGAGGGGTTGGCATGAAGTGTCAGTTGCAGCCTCGGTCAGGCACCCTGAGTGTGGAAGGGGAACAGTACTCCGGGGGGAAACCTTAGTTCTGATGAAAAACTCTTGTGCTGCTCATACTTTCTAAGGTGGTCCTTCAGGCTTACTGTGAGGACTTCTAGAGACACAGAGCAGGGGCTGGCAGATGCAGCCCGCGGGCCCAGCCACGGCCTGTCTGTGTCCAGCTGAGGCTCCAGTGCAGGCAGCCGGCACTGTGGGTGCCGGGCACTGGCTGGGGTCCCTGCCCAGGCCTGGTGCAGGCGGCTGGCTTGCCCACCAGGCCCCCAGTCAGGGCGTCCAGCTGCCATCTCAGGAGCTGCTCGGCCCTCTGCAGCCGCACCTGCCCCAGTGACCCCAGCCCCACCCCATGGCTGCCCCTCCTCTCCCGAACCATTTCTCCAGTTTGTCAGAGTTTAACAAAACACAAAAAACCCTCCTTGGGGGGTCTCCTCACTGAGTGGGTGTCCACCACTTCTGCTCCTCCTCCTCCCCCGGCCTCCTCCCTTCCCCCCCTCCCCCACTCCCCTCCTCTTCTTCCCTCCCTACCCTTTCAGGAACTGATTGAACTTTGTAGACTGAGTCTCCACTTCCCTGTTTTTATTCATCTCCATCTCAGCATTGCTGTGTGTAGAGTTCTGCATAATTTCTTAAGCTTTTTCTTCCAATTTTCTAGTTGTTTCACTAGCTTTATAAAGATTCTGATTGCTTTGTGTTTTTTTATTCAGTTCAGTCCAGTTCAGTTGCTCAGTTGTGTCTGACTCTTTGCAACCCCATGAACCGCAGCACGCCAGACCTCCCTGTCCATCACCAACTCCTGGAGTTTACCCAAACCCATGTCCATTGAGTCAGTGATGCCATCCAACCATCTCATCCTCTGTCATCCCCTTCTCCTCCTGCCCTCAATCTTTCCCAGCATCAGGGTCTTTTCCAGTGAGACATCTCTTTGCATCAGGTGGCCAAAGTGTTGGAGTTTCAGCTTCAACATCATTCCTACAATGAACACCCAGGACCGATCTCCTTTAGGATGGACTGGTTGGATCTCCTTGCAGTCCAAGGGACTCTTGAGAGTCTTCTCCAACACCACAGTTCAAAAGCATCAATTCTTCTGTGCTCAGCTTTCTTTATAGTCCAACTCTCACATCCATAAATGACCACTGGAAAAACCATAGCCTTGACTAGATGGTTTTTTGATTAGCAACAAATAATTGCTTACCCTTAATCTGGAAAAATTTTAGACTCCAAAATCACTGCAGATGGTGACTGCAGCCATGATATTAAAAGACACTTACTCCTTGGAAGAAAAGTTATGACCAACTAGATAGCATATTGAAAAGCAGAGACATTACTTTGACGACTAAGGTCCGTCTAGTCAGGGCTATGGTTTTTCCTGTGGTCATGTATGGATGTGAGAGTTGGGCGGTGAAGAAAGCTGAGCACCGAAGAATTGATGCTTTTGAACTGTGTGTTGGAGAAGACTCTTGAGAGTCCCTTGGACTGCAAGGAGATCCAACCAGTCCATTCTGAAGGAGATCAACCCTGGGATTTCTCTGGAAAGAATGATGCTAAAGCTGAGACTCCACCTCATGCGAAGAGCGACTCATTGGAAAAGACTCTGATCTGGGAGGGATTGGGGGCAGGAGGAGAAGGGGACGACCGAGGATGAGATGGCTGGATGGCATCACAGACTCGATGGACGTGAGTTTGAGTGAACTCCGGGAGTTGGTGATGGACAGGGAGGCCTGGCGTGCTGCGATTCATGGGGTCACAAAGAGTCGACGACTGAGCGACTGAACTGAACTGAAATCTGAAAACAAAATAAATGGTGAGCATAAATCGAGAATGCTTTCCTTCAGAGCTGTCCACTTGCTGCCCCTGGGAACCACTGGATGGTGCCAGGTGAGGCCCAGTTTCATAGCTGGTTCAGCCGGGTCAGCCCTCCCCCAGCAAACAGTCACTCTCCCTCGGGGCAGCCCTGCATTCTGGCGCTCATACCAGTCTGCTGTGTTTTCAGGGTTCCTGCCTTTTATTCGCACACACGCACGCACTCATACTCATTTTCATCAATTACTGCAGACTTCAGCGATGCAGCAGAAATTATATGTTATGAAAGAGCTCCTTGTTCATGGCAGGAGGGCCTGTAGTGGGTGTGGTCCTCTCCGTGGCCAAGGGCAGAGCCAAAGGTCCCTCGCCGGCTGTCCGCATGCCCTCTCTCCCATCCCTGTCCTCTCCCCCGAGGCCTGCTCTCCCCTCCCAGTCCCCCCACCCGCGCTCTGCTCCCCTCTCCCGCCCTGCTTGCCTCCCCCCGCCACTCGCTTTCCTGCGTCCTCTTCCTCCTCCCCGCTCCCCTCCTCCCCTCCTCCTCCTCCTCCACCTCCTCATCCGTGCTCCCCTCCCCCCTGCTCCCCTCCCTGCCCCTCCCCCTCACTCCCTCTCCATCCTCCTGCACCGCGTGCTCCTCCCTCTGGGCCTCCTTCCCCCTCTACTTCTCAGCTGCCTCTCTGCCTCTCTGCGTCTGCCCTCCCATCCTAAGTCTGCTCAGTTCAGTTCCGCCCAGAGCAGTTCAGCATCCTCAGCCTCTGGAGTCAACCCCCGAGGCCATCTGCAGGGCGGGGGAGCAGGAGGAGAAAGGCAGGCTCTAGCCAGGTCGCCTGCCCCAGGCAGCAGTTCAAGCAGCCCACTCACCCCCGAGCGTGCTGGACTTCCAGTGCCTGGCCCTGTTCCAGTCACCGCACACACGGGCAGCACGCCACGTGAGCCCCTGCCGTCCTGTCTTCAGGGCGGGTCATGCAGGAGGGGCTCGGTGAGCACTGTTCACTGTGCTCAGGAGCATCAGACTCTCTAGAGTCACCGCCTTTTAAAGAAAAATGGGAAAACTGGGCTAAGGGATTGAATTCGCTTATCCATTCTGAAGCCATCATTTCCTTTCCGATCAGAGTCTTCCGTGAGACAATTAGTAAAGAATTTCTCCAGTGTTAGAACTTGGAGCAAATGATGTTTATGCATTTCTCAGTGTATGTAAATGCATCTCATTTTTATTCTGCTGACCCCAGTTAGGGAATGCCCGAGTCTGTCTGATACCTTTAATGGGAGCCATTACTTTAGATCTGATTTCGTTCCCTGGGTCAGAATCTGCTGGTGCCCAAGGTCCACCATGGGGGACAGAACGCGGCGGAACCCTGACACTGCAGTCAGCATTCACAGTGGACGCAGAAGCCGCGGCAGTGACTGTGCTGGGCAGCGGCGTGGGGGTTGTCGCTGGGGAAGGCCTGGCCGGCCGGGGTGGAGCCTGGCGAGCCACATGGAGAAGGGGCAGCAGCTTGCCCACCAACACAGCAGCCAGCGCCACAGCTCCAGGTGCGCTGCACTTGGGGTTTTCACAGACGAGCTCCCATCTGAGACTAAACCCATCCTTGCCCACACATCTGTCTGTCTTCCAGGCATCCGGGATGTTTCTAAGTGGAGTGAGAGGACCAGAAAGCCTCTGGAAGCCCTCTATGGGTTCGACTACTTTGCCAGGACCTGTGAAAAGTGGGTGGATGGCATAGAGCAATTTAAACATCTTCCAGACGGTAGGTCACACAAGCCACTTAACGGTCCTTTTGCTGGTTAGAGAGGCTGGTTAGAGAGTTCCCCTGATGCTTGAGAATTCCTCAGGGGTTGACATGCTCGCCCACCATCCTTCCACACTGACACATGAGCACAGGGTGATCATGTACAAAGGCAAGTTCTTGTGCCGCACACCCTCCTGGCATCAGAGACAGACGTGTGTACAGAGTTCACGTTGTTGAGTCTCATAGCACACTGGTCTTTCCCCCTTTGTCTCCAGAAGTCTCACATGCTTTTCTAACTCCAAGATGGCCACTCAAAAACAAACAGTGGCCCCATAGACGTCCCCCTTTTCACATCTAAGCCCACTGCCGCCTCTGTTACCGACAGGAGAGCAGGGGGTCTCTGTTGTGACCTTCAGCCCCCGTGGAGTCAGGACGAGGAGAAGGGCATTCAGCCCTCTCCTATCTTCAGAGCAACGTCGTGTCACTTCGGCCGTGACAGGTGTGTTCCAGTAAGAAGAACTGGCGCCCTTGAGAGAAGCTCTGAATTGAATTCTGTTCTTAGAGCTGTTTTCATTTGTAATCTCATTTTTCTAATTGCCAGAAGAATAGAAAGTAGGTGGGATCTGACCTTGAAACACATGTTACCAAACAGTTATGATTCAGGGCCCAGTTTTGTCTCCTCAGTAGTCATTTCCAGAGTGAGTCATCTGTCAGAACTTTCATAATGAGAAGGACGTTTGGAAATGTTACTTTTTGCTGTAAGTTCAAAACAAGTAGATCCTGTTCAAATGCGGTATCCACCCATAGAAACAGGCCCTTGGAATATATTTCAGGAGGCTGGAAAGACAAGCGACAGGCAGGAGTGACTGTTTCCCGCAGGACGGGGGTCTGGGGCTTGTGGGGTCTTCGTTCCCCGACCTGGGATGGAACTCCCCTGCATAGAAGGCGTGGAGTCCTAACCTCTGGACCGTCAGGGAAGTCCCTGCAAAAAACTCTTAAAACTGAACAGTAAGAAAACAGCCTAATTAAAATACAGACCAAACAGTGAGATCCCACTATACACCTCTTAGAACAGCCGCTCAGAGGAATTTTAGGGCAGTGAAAGCACTCTGTGTGGTATCATGGTGCCGTATCTGTGTCATCCCGCGTTTGTCCAAACCCACAGCGTGTGAACCGCGGACGCAGGGTGGTGATGACGTGTCTGCTATAACAGACGTCTGATGGGGGTGTTGATGACAGGGGAGGTGAGGAGACAGGCTGTGTGCCCGTGCCTGCCCTGCAATTCTGCTGTAAACCCGAAACTCTAAAAAATGAGGTCTACTGCCAAAGAGAAAGGGAGGGAGAAAGTGTCACGGAGAATCCAGCATCGCGTGAGTCACCTTCCGGCAAGGCTGTCAGTAGACAGCCTCTCCCCGCAGGGCCAGCTCCGTGCGTTGGGCCCCTTGTCCGGCCCGCGGGGTTGCGGCCGCTAAGCGTAGCGTGGGGACACGTTGCGGGGTTGGCATCAGACAGGACCAGGTGTGTGCTCTGGCTTTGCCACGTGGCCGCCATCCGAGCAGATTCAGGGAAAATGGCAGGTCGGGACCCGGAGCCTGGCCTGCGCCTTGCAGCCCAGGAACGCGGTCGTCCCTCGTGGCAGGGCCTGTGGTCTCCCCAGGGCGGGTGGGGGGCAGGCGGGGTGGAAGGCGGCTTCTGTCCTGCTGAAGCCGTGGCTTCGCTGTGAGGAACGCAGAATTGGAAGGCTGGCGGGGGCCCCTGCATTTCAAGGGAGAAGGTTTTCAGATGCCCCAAGTAATATGAAGACTTGCAGGGTTTTTTGTTCAACTGCTGTTGTATGAATTATGAATCTTAATCAGCCAGGCCTCCTTGTTCATTAGCAGAGCTTAAAGGAAAAGGCCAGGAGAGACAAAGAAAAGGGAACCTGGAGACTGTCGGAGCTGGAAGCACTCAGGCCATCTGATCCAGGCCAGACGCTGGCGGGGGTGGGGGTCCATCCCCTGCCCCAGGAGGGCCTCAGGAGAGCAGTCTCGTGTCTTACAGGAAGCATCTGTCGGGACCTGCTCCCCCTGGTCCAGTGCCCCACCTTAATTGTGCACGGCGAGAAGGATCCCCTGGTCCCACGTTTCCATGCCGACTTCTTACACAGACATGTGAGAGGGTCGCGGTGAGTCCAGCTGCAGCCAAAGCTCTGCCCCAGGGCCTTGGGAGGCAAGCGGGAGGCGCTGCAGGAGGCAAAGGCTGAGGGCTGGGCTTTCAGGGTGTATCCTGGCCCATTTGGGAACAGGGGCCTAGGTGCCCTGGGTTTTGGCAGCGGGATCGGGGCTCCCGCCCTGGTGGCACCAAGCCAAACAGCCGTCCGTCCCTTGGGAGCTTTCTCTGTAGAAGCACCGCCAGCCCAGCAAGTCTGTAGAATCGAGGAAGCAGATCGCCTGTCCCTTGCCATCCACTTAAATACTTCTGAAATTGGCACTTTTGTGTGTCCCTCCTTTCCTAGTATTTTTTAACGTAGATGCAGTCCTATTCTGTCTTCAACTTTGATTCCTGCTTTTTTTCTGCATAAGATTATGTTGTACATTTTTCACGTTAAGCCTTAAACATGTACACCTCAGAGAAGAACCTGTTCCTCAGAACCACAGGAGAGCAGGGTCTGCCCGCTGGCCCCGGGCACGCTGGAGGGCCTAAGGAGACATGTCAGCGGAGTCTGGTCTTCAGTCTCATTGATTTCTGTATGGAGCGGAAGTTTATCGTTTAAATACTCGGGCTGATGTGAGAGCCAGCTTCTGCTGGTACTTACTTCAGGATGAAAATTCCACGTTGAATAAACCCTGATAACGCAGTGTCGCATATCGAGAAGGAGAAGTAGGGTCTGGCCAGGAGGCCGTGGCTCACAGTAGACACCCAGGGAGCCTTGACCTGTTGACAGCCTGTGTGTTCACTCCAGGGATGCTGTCATTACCCAGGACATCTTTGGAACTGTATAGAATTCTTTTGAAATTGGCCTCGTTCTAAGTGGCCTAAGAACACCCTCCTCCTCCCCGGCGTGAGCCACTTCCAGTGCCCACTGCAGGCCAGCCCGCCTGGGCCGCCCAGAGCAGGCTGCAGACTCAGACACAGCCCCTCCGCTTTGTAATTGTGCTCTTTATTCCGCAAGAGATTTTAACAGAGGTTTCTTGGACAGTTTATAAATGTGGGAAACATGCTTCTTATTCTATAATAAAATATCACTAGTATAAACTTGTATAATTTCTGTTTCCAAACAGCATTTCATATTTCAGAAGGCATCTTATATCTAATTATACTTTACAGCAAAATCATGGAAAAAAATATTGTCCCCATTTTACGGATGGGGTAAAATCAAGGCTGAGACATGTTAGGTCATCTTCCAAGGTTGCATAGCTAGTAAATGACAAGTCCTGGATCTTTTTTGCCTCCTCCAACACAGCTGCCTCTCACACTCTTATTTTAATTTGATAGCGGCCTGAATCGCGCTCACACTCTTGTTTCAATTTGATTGTGAGCGGCCTGAATCGCCCACTTTCTGGCCTGGTTAAGTGCCTTCTGTCTGCAGAAATGACGAGTCTTTGCACGCTGACGCTCATGGTGAATGACATGTGTTCTCTTAGAGAGCCAAGTTCAATAAAAGTCTGCAAGAAAGTTTAGGAATTCTGTTCCAGACCCATCTCCTAGCAACTGAATGCATCAATATGGGAGAAAAATATTCCCTTACCGTTCAGATGTTAATGGTTTCAGTGCATTCGTTTATGGAAGGTCGTTTTCTCAGAGCAGGATTCTGTGGAACAATTGAGTCAAGAGGAAAGTGTTGCTGAGATGATTGAAACTGGCTGGCATATTAGGCTTGCACCCTTCTGCTGCCAGGAGCACCCTGTAGTTTGGGCAAGAAGCTAAACCACGGTGGTTACTTTTGGACCCACAGAAGGAAGGTTGATTCCTTGAACACCAAGGTCCTCCTCTGACTGTGCTCAGAGGCCTTCCGACCCCTAGGGAGCCACTTAAGTGCAGGGTGCTTTCCATGAACTTGGGGCTTCATTTCCTTGCCAGAAACAAAGACACAGTCTGTCCCCTCAGAGATTTTGCCTGCAGATAGATGTCAGGTGTGAAACAAATGCCTGTGTCTCCTGGAACTGCACCCAAAAACAGTCGTATTTCTGTAGCCATTCCCCAGGTGGGCTACGTGGTGTCTGCCATCCCTCCCTGCTCTCTTCTTGCGGAATGAAGGGGAATGCGTGTGCACACCTGGGACGAACAGAGACTCAGCACAGAGTAGCCGCCTCTGCGGGCAGGGGCGCTGGTGTGGGCGCAGGGGGTCAGGGCCTGAGACAGCCGCAGGGGAGCGCGGCGGCCAGTCAGCGGCACCCTTGGGCCTGCTGGTGCTCTCTGCTGAGACCAAGCTCGCTGCTGGAGGAGCACAGACCGCACCGCGGCTGGTGTGGGGCGCAGGGGGTCAGGGCCTGAGACAGCCGCAGGGAGCGCGGCGGTCAGTCAGCGGCACGCTCGGGCCTGCTGGTGCTCTCTGCTGAGACCGAGCTCGCTACTGGAGGAGCGCAGACCGCACCGCGGCTGAGCGGACGGATTCGTAGCTGGTGTCGCTGCTTCCTGCCTGGGGGTCACAAAGCTCAGAAGAGGGCTGGCCCCCTCAAAGTGGGGCTCCACGTCAAGGTCTAGCTTGGTCCACGCTGGGAGGCCCAGGGCGGCCCAGTGCCCCCTTGCCTGCCAGCATCCTCGGCAGCTGGCTTTTTCTGTTCCTTGAGGATAGAGGCTGTGAGCGTCCTGCGACCCCTGTCCCTCTAGAGGGCCGCTCGCCCTTCTCAGCAGCACTGACCTTGACTGGGGAACCTTAGGCTACTGCTGATGGCATTGCTGACCCTCCCCAGGGGCTCAGAAAGATACCAACCGCAGATCCTCCTCTGTTAAGCTGGTGATCCCGAGAGCCTGGATACCCCCCTCACCCCCCCCGCCCCACATGGTCAGTTGCCAGAGACCGGCAGCTCTGTTCCAAGCTTCGCCCCTGCCCGTTCACCGAGGTCCTGGAGCTCCCAGCCCCCTGCTGTGGAAAGCAGAGAAGCAGGCGATGTGGTAACTGGCATTCTGCCTGAATATAGTCCTTTTAACATCCAGTGACAGTGGACAGAGCAAGTCAGACCTGCGTGTATATCCTGGAACCTTTGTTTAAAACTCTATGTCTGCACTGTCAGAGAAGCCTGTCTTTATTAAAGAAATTGCAGGCCATCCACATCTGAGGAGCCCCGTTGAAAGGAAGCGCCTCCTGAAGGAGGCGGGGTGTCCTGAGGGCCGCAGATCCCAGCGGCCACCCCCAGCCTCAGGGAGGCACTGCCCTGCGCGGGGCCGGCCATGTGCAGACTTACCTGTCCTCCAGCACCCAGGGCGGCCTGGGGTTTTCAGCAGCAGGCCTGCTCGGCGGTGCCTTCTGACGGGATTTCCCACTACGCAGATACTCCAGGAAACTCCAGTCCAGTGGATTCTGGAGCATCTTTCCAATCCTCTCTTAAAACCAGTCTTAATAAAATGCTTTTTCCCTTAGGTAACCACCAGATTGCACGTCCTCCTCTCAGTCAGGTTTCCAGTCAAGCCACTCCTCACCTGATCTCGGCCCCAAGTGCAGCGCGCACTCCGTGGCTGTGGGGGCAGCCACGGGCTCTCGCTCCCGAATCTGTTCTGGGGCCACCCCTAAAGATGGACTCAACCTTCCTCCTGATGGAGGTTGCAGGGGGAGAGAAGACAGGGCAGTTGCTCGGGGAGGGTTCCGTGAGACGTCAGGGATGGGGGCGGGTTTTCTGGCGATCGCCACTAACCGTCAGCGTTTCCTTCAGGTTACATCTGATGCCGGAAGGCAAGCACAACCTGCACCTGCGCTTCGCAGGCAGAATTCAACAAGTTAGTGGAGGACTTCCTCCAGTGACCGCGCCCGGGGCACGTGGCCTGCTGAGGTCTGGGCCCGCGGGCCAGCCCTCCGCTCACCTGCCTGCCAGGCTCCCTGTGCTTCCCCCAGACCGCTCCTAATGCAGCACCGCTGAGGACAGAGCATCCTCTTTCATAGCCGCAGAGCTTGAGTCTGACCTTTTCATACTGGGACTTTTCCTCCATTGCCTTAAATAAATCCTGTCGAGATTTACTTTACTTTCAGGTAAGGCTAAGCATGTGTGGTGTTCATGACTGCTGCTCTTACGACGGCCTGAATGCACGTGCTGCCTTGTCGGAGGGCTGCAGGCGTGCACTGGGCTCAGCAGTCACCACATTGTCCAGAGAGTTGGGGAAGCTGAAAGCGGCCCCCGCCCAGGCCCCTGGGTTCCATGTGTTCACGGGGCTGCTGGGATCAGAGCAAACCAGGGAAGAAGGCCAGCGCAGTGCCCTGCTGTCTCCCTACACGCTCCTGGCTGCTAGTCCCTGAATGCTTTGGGCCAGTGCAGATAAATTTGCTTGCTTGCCTCCCTGCCTGATGTCTCAGATGGTAAAGAATTCACCTTCAATGCAGGAGACCCAAATCTCTGGTTTGGGAAGATGCCGTGGAGAAGGGAATAGCAACCTACTCCAGTATTCTTGCCTGGGAAATCCCAAGAACAGGAGCCTGGTGGGCTACAGTCCGTGGGGTCACAGAGAGTCAGACATGACTGAGTGACTTAACACTTTGAGTACTTAACTCTCTCTACTAAAAGAGCAGAAAGGCTATTAATTAAAAATATGAAATTTAAAATCCTATTAAAAGTTACTAGACCCAGAAATATACTTGGAAAGGAACCATTCAGTGAAAGAATAAAAACTATTTACAATAAAGAGAGACCACAGGTTTTGGACACATGCTTTTTATTAGTATAGATATCTTAGACAATACTGCAATTTCAAGAGAAGTTCCACATTATTACATCAACAGTGAATTTCTGACAGAGGCAAAACTGAGCACCATAGTATACGAGTAGAAAGACCATGCTTGACAGGGCAACAGAAGTCACTAAGGGTGCACGATTCATCTGACAAGTTCTCAGGCCTCGTCCTCGCCCTCCTCCTCCTCGAACTCGCCCTGCTCGTCGGCCGTGGCGTCCTGGTACTGCTGGTACTCGGACACCAGGTCGTTCATGTTGCTCTCGGCCTCGGTGAACTCCATCTCGTCCATGCCCTCGCCCGTGTACCAGTGCAGGAAGGCCTTGCGCCGGAACATGGCCGTGAACTGCTCCGAGATGCGCTTGAACAGCTCCTGGATGGCCGTGCTGTTGCCGATGAAGGTGGCCGACATCTTCAGGCCGCGGGCGGGATGTCGCACACGGCCGTCTTCACGTTGTTGGGGATCCACTCCACGAAGTAGCTGCTGTTCTTGTTCTGCACGTTCAGCATCTGCTCGTCCACCTCCTTCATGGACATGCGGCCCCGGAAGATGGCGGCCACGGTCAGGTAGCGGCCGTGGCGCGGGTCGCAGGCGGCCATCATGTTCTTGGAGTCGAACATCTGCTGGGTGAGCTCGGGCACCGTCAGCGCCCGGTACTGCTGGCTGCCCCGGCTGGTGAGCGGCGCGAAGCCGGGCATGAAGAAGTGCAGGCGCGGGAAGGGCACCATGTTCACGGCCAGCTTGCGCAGGTCGGCGTTGAGCTGGCCTGGGAAGCGCAGGCACGTGGTGACGCCGCTCATGGTGGCCGACACCAGGTGGTTCAGGTCCCCGTAGGTGGGCGTGGTCAGTTTCAGGGTGCGGGAAGCAGATGTCATACAGTGCCTCGTTGTCAATCGAGTAGGTCTCGTCCGTGTTCTCCACCAGCTGGTGCACGGACAGGGTGGCATTGTAGGGCTCGACCACCGTGTCGGACACCTTGGGCGAGGGCATGACGCTGAAGGTGTTCATGATGCGGTCAGGGTACTCCTCACGGATCTTACTAATGAGAAGGGTCCCCATCCCAGACCCCGTGCCGCCCCCCAGCGAGTGGGTCAGCTGGAAGCCCTGCAGACAGTCACAGCTCTCGGACTCCTTCCTGACCACGTCCAGGACCGAGTCCACCAGCTCGGCGCCCTCTGTGTAGTGGCCCTTGGCCCCAGTTGTTCCCGGCACCGCTCTGGCCTGCCAGAAGGAAAGGACAGTATCAGATGCTAACACTTCAGTAAGGAACTCCAAATTCTGTCTTCCTACTCTGGACTAATTTTAGAGATGAAAGATCGTTCTTTTTCAGAAAGACTGTCTACCTACAGAAAAGTTTTCTATATATCAGTGATCCTCAGAAACACTGAAGATCTAATACAACGAAAGATTTAGTTCATATGACATTATTAATTAAGAAGATAGTTTAACAAAACCCAACTGGTTTGAAACTAAGAACCTTCTGTAAATTCTTAGTGATAAATCAACAGCTGTGAGCTGGCAGGGCGGAGGCACCCGTGGTCAGAAGGCCAGCTCAGCTTCTGCTCGCAACCTGTGCCTTCGGCCTCGGCTCCTTGAAAGGCTTGCCTGTTGTCACGGGTCCTCTGAAATGACCGGTGGCCTGTGAGCTGCTGCTGGAAGCTCTCCTTCACTCTTTGTTCTCTGCCGCCCCCCCGCCCCGGGCTGCTCTGCAGCGGGAGGGCTGTGGCAGCCTCTGCAGGCTGACCCTGGCCTTTGAGCTGTGTGGACGGGGCCAGAGGGCTCACAGCCCATGGACCAGGGACAGTGAGGCTGGGACTTGGGGCCTCTGTGGACACACAGCCTCCCCCAGGCACTCAGCAGTGACCCCCATGGGGTCAGGAGGGAGGGGGCCCACGGAGCCAGGGCCCACACATCACCCCTACGTACCAAACACGAAGTTGTCAGGCCTGAAGATCTGGCCGAAGGGTCCAGACCTGACGGAGTCCATGGTGCCCGGCTCCAGGTCCACCAGGATGGCCCGAGGCACATACTTGTTACCTGCGGGGACAGAGCAGGACTCAGACCTGGCGCTCGCAGAGCAATCAGACAATGCCCTGCTCTCTGTGTCTCTCCCGGCAGAGCTCATCCCAGAAAATTCCAGCAAGAGGAGATTAGAGGAGGTTCCTGCTCTACAAAGGGAGGTGAGGGCTTGCCCGGTCATGGGCCGAGTGCAGGAGCCTTCAGGGGCTCTGAGGGTATTTCTGAGCAGCTGACATTTAACTGCACGCAGGAAGCCTTTCTTTGTTGTGTGTGTGTTCCTGCTGCACTGGGGCTGCCAGAGAGCGGAACACAGGAGAGGGGGCCGGGCGCGCGGCAGCCCTCACCAGCAGCCTCGTTGTAGTACACGTTGATTCTCTCCAGCTGCAAGTCACTGTCTCCATGGTAACTGCCAGTGGGGTCGATGCCATGCTCATCGCTGATGACTTCCCAAAACTGGAGACAGAGAAAGAGGCGCGTGATGGTCTGGCATCCCGGGTGTCAGCACGATGGCCCTTCCCTCCCTCTCCCGCCCTTGGAACAGTGGCACTGTGGTCAGACAGGCCAGCAGCTGCCGCCCTGTTCCTCCAGCAGAGCCTCAGCTGTGTCATGGAGACAGACTGGGAAGCTGGGAGGGGCCCTGGAGGAGGAGGGGGGCACGGCTGCGGATGCTGTGGAGGCTGGGCCCCCAGGCAGGGCTGGGCGTCTGCATCCCAGCCGATGGACGGGTCCTGGCAGAACCCAGGACAGGTGGACCCCGCCCTGCGGCTGCCTGCAGAGATCGCCGTGTCCTGGGGCAAACCGGACCCAGCCCTGCAAGCAGCGCCGTGTTAGGCGCGGGCATCCGCCGGGCTCCTGGGTCACCGACTGCAGAGGCGGAATGGGGGGGTGAGGGGCAGGGTGCAGCGTGCGTCTGCAGCAGGAAAGGCGGGGGGCGGGTGGGCAATATGGCGGTTGTGAAAGAGACCACGTCCTTGTGCGGGCGCCCGCCCACACCCGGGCACCCGGCCCGCGGGCACCCGCCCACTGCGGCGGCTCGGCCCGGGGCGGCCACCTGCCGCCGCGCCCACGGCAGTCAGATTCCGGCGTCACCCGCCACCCCGTCTGGATGGTGCACCCCGTCTGTGGGACCCACGAGAACCCTCCATAGCATCTGTCGCCCAATGACACTGCAGTTTTTCATTCGCACTGCAGACAATATACGCAAAATGAATTCCGCAGGGGGCCACGGGATTTTCAGGACCAAAGCCCCCACCCAAATCTCAGACGCTCATCTACCGGGGAGGGACCAACCGCGTCCCTCACAAGGGCTCGGGCCGGGGCCGTAATTAAAGACCCACAGCTGCGTAGCCCTGAGCATCAGTGCGGGCTGTGAGGCGCCCGGCCCCGCCCCGCCCCGCGCCCGCGCTCCTCCCGGGGTCAGCTTCCCACCCGGTCCCGCTGCGGCCCCGGCGCGCACCCTGGGGACCCGCCGCCCCCTCTCTGTCCCTCCAGGGTCCCCGCCTCGAGCCCTGCCGACCCTCCCCGCCCCCCCTCCTGGTCCCACACCCTGGGGACCCGCCGCCCCCTCTCTGTCCCTCCGGGGTTCCCACCCGCGGCCCCCTCCCCGGGACCCCGGGACCCCCGACTTCGGGCCCCGCGGCCCCCTCCCCGCCCCCCTCCTTGGTCTTCTCCCTGGGGACCCGCAGCCCCTTCTCCGTCCCTCCGGGACCCCCCGCCCTCGGGCCCCGCCAGCCCCTCCCCGGGGGTCAGCTCCCTCCCCGGCCCCTCTCCGGCCCCAAGCACAGCCTGGGGACCCGCCGCCCCCTCCGTCCCTCCGGGGCCCCCGCGCTCGGGCCCCGCCGCCCCTCGGCCCCGCGCGCCGCGCCCACCTTGGCGCCGATCTGGTTGCCGCACTGGCCCGCCTGGATGTGCACGATCTCGCGCATGGTGCCGGCTGCGGAGCGGGTGGAGGCGCGGGCCTGGGAGGAGTGCGGACCGGCGGACTCGGCGCAGACCCCGCCGCCGCCCGCGCCGCGCCTTTTAAGGCCGGGGCCCCGCCCTGTGGCGTCACGGCGGGGGCGGCGCGGGGACTGCGGCACCGCGAGGGGGAGCCGGGGCGCGGCGCGAGGTGCGGGCGGCCGGCCGCCGTGCGCGCGGGGCCCCGGCGGGGCGCGTCCCCGTCCCCGGGGCCTGTCCCGGCCGTCGGCCTCGGCTCGCTCTTCCCGGGGTGGGGATCACGGCGGCTGTAAACGCCGGGAGGGGGTGCAGGGCGGGGGGCTGGGGGTCCCCGGCCGGGGCTGAGGATGGCCGTCTCGGTGGGGGGCTGCTGGGGGGCCTTTCGTCCCTGCCCACGTTGGGAAGGCGCTCAGTTGGGGAGGAACTAGGAAAAGTCGCCGGGCGCTGGCTGTCCTGTCAAGGCCGCTTAATGTGGAAAATTCCATATGTGTGTCCCCCCATGACCTCCTTACAAAGCTCGACAGGCGAGGATTCTGAGTATGTGTGTGTGCGCGCACGTGCCTGTGTCTGTGTGTGTCCCCATGGCCTCCTTATGGAGCTTGACATGTGTGTGTGTGTCTGTGTCTGTGTCTGTCTGTGTGTCTGTCTGTCTGTGTCTGTGTGTCTGTGTGTGTGTGTCTGTCTGTGTGTCTGTGTGTCTGTCTGTGTCTGTGTCTGTCTGTGTCTGTCTGTCTGTCTGTGTCTGTGTGTCTATCTGTGTGTCTGTGTCTGTGTCTGTGTCTGTCTGTGTCTGTGTGTCTGTCTGTGTGTGTCTGTGTCTGTGTCTGTGTGTGGGGGGAGGGTGCATGTGCCTCCTGCGTGTTTCGTCGCCTTGTCCCTGTGGCCCCTTATGGAGGTGGGCGTCCTGCTCCAGGTCAGTAGCCACATGTGGCTGCTGAGCCCAGGAGTCTGCATTGAGATGTGCTTTGATGTGGATGCTCATCCGGTTCCATGGACTCAGGAAGTTAAAAGAATGGAAAAGATTCCATCACTAATTTTGTATATTGATTACTGATCAATATAGTATCTTGATACATTTTTGAAATTAATTTCACTTGTTTCTGTTTTTTTAATGGCTGCTGTGCTCGTAGTGACTACTGGAACATTTTAAATTACCTGCGTGGCTCACAGTGTATTTCTACAGTTCTGGAGAAGTAAGCATTATTACCATCCCAAGTTAACAGCTTCAGAAAGGAGGCTCATAGCTGACCAGCCACAAAACTTATAAGTGAAGGCTTAGAGTTTCCTTCTACAAAGAAAAAGGGCAGGGGAGTTTTAAAGGCTTGGCCAGGATGAGGTTAAGATCCAGCCTTCATCATCCCTAGGGACCGTCCTGACCTGGGGGCCAGGGCAGCAGAGGCCAGGGACTGCTTCTTTCCCAGGACATCCCTTTTCCTCTCTGGGGCCAGTTCCTCCAGCTTTAAAGTGATAATTACAGGTGCCCTGCAGCCAGCTTTGTGAGTGGGAAATGAGAGGCTCTATATGAAAGTGGGTCCAGTTTATGGAGCAAAAGGCCCCTGTAAAACCCCAGGTGATGCTGTTGTTACAGATAGATATTAAGCCCATTCGCCACGTTAATGGCGGGCAAAGTCATGGCCCTGTCACCCCTGCTCCAGGAAGCTGGTCCTCAGGGCCCCTCCCTGCGCAGGCAGGTGCCTGGTGCCCCTCTCGGAGGAGGGGGCGTCTCCGGGGCACCCACCATTCAGCCCCCTGGCTGGTGCCACACCCACGTGTGGAGGGCGTGGCCTCCACCTTCTCTCAGGAGCTGGCCCCAGCTTCCGTGCCCTGGGCTCTTCATGACCAGCGGGACCTTTCCAGAACCTGTGCAAAGGACAGGCCTGCTCCCCGTAGCTTCTTCGATCACCCGGTTCACAGGGGGTTTCTGGAGATGACTGCCTCTTGGCCTTTGTAGTTTCATTCAAGGTGGGGAATTGGGAGCCGAGCAGATGAGACCTAGAAGGGCTGGTACTGGGTAACAGGTGGGCATCTCCCTGCGAGGGGTGGGGTCCACTCTCCTGCATCCTACTCAGGCAGTTAAGCAGGTCCTCTGAGCACTCAGCCCCCAGTACGGAAACCTGGAAACTGGCTTCATTACACTGTGAAGACGAGAGAGGGTGTCTGGGAACAGTGAGTGACAGCGTTGGTTCCAGCAGGCCCAGGCCGTGGGCGTCCCTGGCAGCAAAGGCCGTCTCCTCCGCACCCAGCGTGCCCCCGGCCTGCCTGTCCCAGCCCCGCCCTGTCTGAGCCGGGCAGTCAGAGACGCACCGGTGCAGAAAGGGCGCCTGCCGGGCCGCAGGTGACTCATCCGGGGACTCCGCGCCAGCCGGAGTCGGCCATGTGGGCTGCAGGAGGAAGTGGGGCCCGCCGAGCCTAAAGCGAGGCTTCAGGAGAAGGTGGCTTCTCCCCACGTCTCCCTGTGTTAGGGAAGGGCTTCTCCGGGCCTGGACAGGGCGGCGGGCGGGGAGCCAGCCTCCTCCAGCCCCAGGTCGGTTCCTGTCTTGGACTGATGTCACCGGTGTTGGAGCCGCCCCACCCCTCTTCGGTGACAAGACAAAACTCAGGCGGGAGAGGGAAGCCGGGAATCCCCTGCGCAAGGCTGGGCGTGCGTCTTCCTAAAGGCTCTGCCTGCCCCTGCTGCTCCCGCCTGCCCCTGCTGCTCCCGCCTCCCCGGAGCCTTTCAGCAGACCTGCCTTGTCCTTGGTCCTCTGACCGCGGCCCCTGCCCTTGGCAGGTGCATCAGTAAGGGACAGACGTGGTCCAGGGGAAATGAATGTCAAGCATCAGCTTCCTCTGTAGAATAACGAGAACCCGAGAGCCATCCGAGGAGGAGAATGGTCTCAGTTATTCCGGAACAGCCTCTCTCACCATCTTTGTGACCTCAGAGAAGGCCCAGGAGACCTGCTCCTCAGTAACAACCCTGTCTGCTCCTTCAGGTTTTTAATAAAAGTGTCTCTTTATGAAGATGGAGGAATTTTGCTTAAAGCGTCTGAAGTGCTACTGCCTAAAACATAAAGAGTCTAAGCTCCAGTTTGAAGATAGTCAGCTCAACCAAAGTTTATAAATTTTTGCAGAATAATAATTTGGAGTACATAATAATGTTTTCCAACTACTTTCTGGAATGTTTCATGTCCCAGTATGAATTATTTTTACTAGAATTGTCAATCTGGACCTTTCTTAACTGAAAAAAATATATGATATAAATGTGTGTGTGGAGCTGACTGTGGTTCAGATCATGAACTCCTTATTGCCAAATTCAGACTGAAATTGAAGAAAGTAGGGAAAACCGCTAGACCATTCAGGTATGACCTAAATCAAATCCCTTATGATTATACAGTGGAAGTGAGAAATAGATTTAAGGGCCTAGATCTCATAGATAGAGTGCCTGATGAACTATGGATGGAGGTTCATGATATTGTACGGGAGACAGGGATCAAGACCATCCCCATGGAAAAGAAATGCAAAAAAGCAAAATGGCTGGGGAGGCCTTACAAATAGCTGTGAAAAGAAGAGAGGCGAAAAGCAAAGGAGAAAAGGAAAGATATAAGCATCTGAATGCAGAGTTCCAAAGAATAGCAAGAAGAGATAAGAAAGCCTTCTTCAGCGATCAATGCAAAGAAATAGAGGAAAAGAACAGAATGGGAAAGACTAGAGATCTCTTCAAGAAAATTAGAGATACCAAGGGGACAGTTCATGCAAAGATGGGCTCGATAAAGGACAGAAATGGTCTGGACCTAACAGAAGAAGAAGATATTAAGAAGAGGTGGCAAGACTACACGGAAGAACTGTACAAAAAAGATCTTCACGACCCAGATAATCATGATGATGTGATCACTCATCTAGAACCATACATCTTGGAATGTGAAGTCAAGTGGGCCTTAGAAAGCATCACTACGAACAAAGCTAGTGGAGGTGATGGAATTCCAGTGGAGCTGTTTCAAATCCTGCAAGATGATGCTGTGAAAGTGCTGCACTCAATATGCCAGCAAATTTGGAAAACTCAGCAGTGGCCACAGGACTGGAAAAGGTCAGTTTTCATTCCAATCCCAAAGAAAGGCAATGCCAAAGAATGCTCAAACTACCGCACAATTGCACTCATCTCACACGCTAGTAAAGTAATGCTCACAATTCTCCAAGCCAGGCTTCAGCAATACGTGAACCGTGGACTGCCTGATGTTCAAGCTGGTTTTAGAAAAGGCAGAGGAACCAGAGATCAAATTGCCAACATCCACTGGATCATGGAAAAAGCAAGAGAGTTCCAGAAAAACATCTACTTCTGCTTTCTTGACTATGCCAAAGCCTTTGACTGTGTGGATCACAATAAACTGTGGAAAATTCTGAAAGAGATGGGAATACAAGACCACCCGACCTGCCTCTTGAGAAATCTATATTGCAGGTCAGGAAGCAACAGTTAGAACTGGACATGGAACAGCAGACTGGTTCCAAATAGGAAAAGGAGTACGTTAAGGCTGTATATTGTCACCCTGTTTATTTAACTTATATGCAGAGTACATCATGAGAAACGCTGGACTGGAAGAAACACAAGCTGGAATCAAGATTGCCAGGAGAAATATCAATAACCTCAGATATGCAGATGATACCACCCTTATGGCAGAAAGTGAAGAAGAACTAAAGAGCCTCTTGATGAAAGTGAAAGAGGAGAGTGAAAAAGTTGGCTTAAAGCTCAACATTCAGAAAACGAAGATCATGGCATCTGGTCCCATCACTTCATGGGAAATAGATGGAGAAACAGTGGAAACAGTGTCAGACTTTATTTTTCGGGGGCTCCAAAATCACTGCAGATGGTGACTGCAGCCATGAAATGAAAAGACGCTTACTCCTTGGAAGAAAAAGACGCTTATTCCTAGATAGCATATTCAAAAGCAGGGACATTACTTTGCCGACTAAGGTCTGTCTAGTCGAGGCTATGGTTTTTCCTGTGGTCATGTATGGATGTGAGAGTTGGACTGTGAAGAAGGCTAAGCACTGAAGAATTGATGCTTTTGATCTGTGGTGTTGGAGAAGACTCTTGAGAGTCCCTTGGACTGCAAGGAGATCCAACCAGTCCATTCTGAAGGAGATCAGCCCTGGGATTTCTTTGGAAGGAATGATGCTAAAGCTGAAACTCCAGTTCTTTGGCCACCTCATGCGAAGAGTTGACTCATTGGAAAAGACTCTGATGCTGGGAGAGATTGGGGGCAGGAGGAGAAGGGGACGACCGAGGATGAGATGGCTGGATGGCATCACTGACTCGATGGGTGTGAATCTGAGTGAACTCCGAGAGATGGTGATGGACAGGGAGGCCTGGCGTGCTGCGATTCATGGGGTCGCAAAGAGTCGGACACGACTGAGCGACTGAACTGAACTGAACTGAATATGCATGCACATTATGTATGTCATTGTGGTAAGGATGTCTTTCATATGCACATATTTTCTGAGGATAAAATTTTAAAATTTATAAAATACTAAACAGAAGTATGTCTTCCCTCTCCCCTCTGGCCCTATTTTTGAGGTTGGATATTTTCCTTTTTCCCTCCTTTCATGGGTTATTTAGATATTTTTGTTCCTTTTCATCATGGTTTCAATCATTTTTGCCTTGGACATTAAGAATGAAAAATACTGTTATTTTTACATTATGACTTAAATGAGACCTAGACCCACAAATTATCAAATACACGTTACCTTCTCCCAGCTGCTACCATTTTCCCTGTACCCTAGCATCTCTGGATCATACTAAGTTCTCTGAACAAACTCTGCTTCCCACGGACAAACTCTGCTTCCCACGGCCAAGGCTGTTCACGTGACTGGGCTGAATGTCCCCCACTCAGCCCGCGCCCATGTTCCCTGAAGGGTTGACAGCACAGGCCCAGGTGGTTGGAGTAGGTGTGGATCCTGCTCCACCGCTTGCCAGCTGTGTGACCTGGGGCAGGCACTTAACCCCTGTGTGCCTCAGCTGTGCCATCTGTAAAGTGGGGGGAAGTGTTCTATCAGCTGCTGACAGGCGCATTGCTGTTCCCGTCTTCCGGAGAGCTCTTCCCCGTAAATCGGGATTCAGTGCCGGCGCCCCAGGTCCGTGATGGCCCCTCCTTCGTGCCTCACGGTACACTGTCTCACCTCCATGCTGCCTTCCTAGCCTCTAGTCCACGAGGCTGCCCACAGCCAGGAAGGGGCCGTGGGAAGGGGAGCTGCAGAGCTCCCAAGCGAGCTGACGCCCCGCTGAGGGTCTGGAGGTCATCTGGGGTCCCAGCCCCGTGCAGGACGGCTCTGAGCCTGAGCACCCCAAGGGCAGGGCATAGACGGGGCTGGAGTCTGGGATCCAGAGAGCTGTTCCTGCCGCTTCCCAGCCGCTTCCCAGCTTCCTGGCCCCTTCACACCTGTCTTCTGAAGGCAGGATTTCTTGCACCAGAATCTGAATTGCCAGAGACTTGGAGTGAGGCCAGCCATGCTGATGACCACCAGGCCAAGCCGGGCGCGGAAAGGGTGCTGGTCACTTTCTCGGAAGCTCCAGAGCTCAAGGTTTGCCCTGTTTCACCTTTAGGGCAAACGTGGAAAGACTGCCGTCAGTGCTCCCCTCCCCGAGGTGAGGAAGCCAGGAGCTCCCCGGAGCCTAGGACTGTCTTCTGCGGCAAGTGTGCAGGGCAGAGGCGGAGCAAGTGGCTGGCATCCAGCCAGCTGCCCGGGTTGCTTCCCCACACACCACCCTCTGCCCTCCAGGGGCTCCCGGGCTCGCCAGCACCCACTGCCAGGGTTCCCGCCTGTGACAGAGGAGCCCCTCCTGCTATCCCCCGACCTGTGGTCTGTACAGCTTTCTCTAGGATAGTCTTTGCAGTGGGAGCAACAACAACCTGCCACCCAACTTGTAAAATCCCCTAAGGAAGATGTGACTAAACTATGAAGCACCTTTTAACTATAAAAATCACACTGAGGCACATTTTAAAAGTGTTTATTGGACCTTTGAGCATTCGCGTTACGGAAGAACACGACCTGCCCTCCTGATGCAGCGGGCAGTATGTCCATCTGTCTCACAACCTGAAGGTCTTACGTTGTGGAAAAATCCAGGTCCCAGGACAGCGTCAGCTGTGCAGCCAGGAGTCTTGAGAGAAACCCCAGATCGTCTCCTGTTCACGGTTCCCGTCTTTGCTGACCAAGTCCCAGACATGCTTGATCTGATCGTGAAGGAATATTTCTACTTGTTTATAATCAGTTTTGGTCTATACCTGATTGTCATGTGCTAGAAGAATACTAACGAGGATCACTTCAAACACAGGGTGGGTGAATTTTGTTGCATTTATTATTCAATTATACAAACTTGCTGCACTCTCTCAGGCTGATGCTGTCTGCGCACCTTGCTTCCAGTGGTCTCTTGTTTTTCTTAATTAGAAGAAATATCTGTTAGGTTCACTCTTTTATCAGCAAGGCATTTACCACTGGGCACTCTAAGCATAGCCCTTGGTTTTCAGGACCTAAGAAAACGAGGGGTAGGGCCGACAAGTCCAAAATATGAAGAGAAACCTGCAATACTGAAATTAACACGTTTAATTAAATCAAACCTACATCAGTTAGCCAAATGCGGCTTAGCATTTATAGCATTAGCACAAATTACAATGAAGTAAACATTTTACAAGATAGATTTTTAAATATTTTTGATATGGTGTGAGTGGTGCCTCCAGAAGGAGGAGTATTTTCTATCTACAAAATTCTTACACTGGCTTCACCCATCCCTCACAATCAGTATCACTGTCTGAATACAAAGAAATAATGCAAACTTTTTTTGGTAAGAAGGGAGAAGGTTAAAGAAGATGGGGGTGGGTAGGAAAGAGGTGGTCCGAGGGAGGTGTACCAGAGCTGTGAGCTCTGCAAGGGAGGGAGGCACACGTGTGAGCTCGGCCCCCCAAGACGCCGGAGGTCTTGCCCAGCCCTTCCCGCGCTGGCCAGCAGGGGGCGGCTGGCCGAGGCCCGCCCGGCTCCCGAGTGTTAGGGAGTGAGACGTGGATGACCAGACAGGCGGGCAACCAGACAAGTCTGTGTGCTGGGCATCCACAGCCAGGCTTCTGTTAACTCATGGGAGGCGTGAATACTGTGCAGATTCTCAGGTTACTCTGAAGACTGGGTAGTTTTATAAGTCACACAGCATTTGGATCCCCCTGAGATGACATCAAGGCTGTATATGGTCACCCTGCTTATTTAACTTCTGTGCAGAGGACATCATGCGAAACGCTGGGCTGGAAGAAGCACAAGCTGGAATCAAGATTGCCGGGAGGAATATCAATAACCTCAGATATGCAGATGACACCACCCTTATGGCAGAAAGTGAAGAGGAACTCAAAAGCCTCTTGATGAAAGTGAAAGAGGAGAGTGAAAAAGTTGGCTTAAAACTCAACATTTCAGAAAACGAAGATCATGGCATCTGGTCCCATCACTTCATGGGAAATAGATGGGGAAACAATGGAAACAGTGTCAGACTTTATTTTGGGGGCTCCAAAATCACTGCAGATGAAGATTGCAGCCATGAAATTAGAAGACGCTTACTCCTTGGAAGGAAAGTTATGACAAACCTAGACAGCATATTAAAAAGCAGAGACATTATTTTGCTGACTAAGGTCTGTCTAGTTAAGGCTATGGTTTTTCCTGTGGTCATGTATGGATGTGAGAGTTGGACTGTGAAGAAAGCTGACTGCCAAAGAATTGATGCTTTTGATCTGTGGTGTTGGAGAAGACTCTTGAGAGTCCCTTGGACTGCAAGGAGATCTAACCAATCCATCCTAAAGGAGATCAGTCCTGGGTGTTCATTGGAAGGAATGATGCTAAAGCTGAAACTCCAATACTTTGGCCATCTGATGCGAAGAGCTGACTCATTGGAAAAGACTCTGATGCTGGGAGGGGTTGGGGGCAGGAGGAGAAGGGGACGACAGAGAATGAGATGGCTGGATGGCATCACGGACTCGATGGACATGAGTTCGAGTGAACTCTGGGAGTTGGTGATGAACAGGGAGGCCTGGCGTGCTGCGATTCATGGGGTCGCAAAGAGTCGGACGCGACTGAGCAACTGAACTGAACTGAACTGAAAGATGCCGGGACCGAGGTCAGAGGAACGAAGCAAGGATGGCGCAGGCCGAGGCCGGCCCTGGTTGGGGGCACGGCAGCCTGTAGGTCAGCCGCAGGCCCACCGGAGAGGATGCTAGCATGGGTCCAGACCTGCTGTCCAGCCTCACTGCTGGGCCGGAAGGACGGGCTGGAAAGCAGGACCAGGAAGCTCAGCGGTGAGTGTGAGCGGGGCCTCCCCCCTGCAGGGCTGCTGCTGCTTCCAGTCCAGCCTCTGGGAGACAGAAATTTCCATTCCGACTTCCTGCACTTGCAGACTTAAAACCGCTGCGTTGGAGGCAGTCGAGGGAAGTTGCAAGGGTGACTCAGCTTCCTTTTTCACTTTTCCCTCCTCTTGGGACTCTTCCATCAACTTGAGTACACATTCCCCCTGCTCATGAAAATCGGGGCCCAGGAGATATCTTAATACCAATCAGAAGAGGCCTTACTCTGATGAGCAAGAGGGTTAACTCCTCCAAGCATAACCCCAGAGAGGCACTGACCCCTGTGGTCACAGGGATCTGAAAATCCAGCATGCACAGTGGAAGGCGCCCCTACGCTGGCCTGTCTTGGCCCCACGCGGGACTCCTGACAAGAGGCCACAGAGCCTGTCCTGAATGGACTAAGGCCCAGAGAGACAAAGACTCACCCAAAGCCAAACAGCAGGTAAACAGAAAACCACATCCCCCGGAGCACAGGTCCAGGTGTCGGAACCAGAGTGTTCAGAGGCCACGTCTGCTCACTCCCCAGCTGCCCGCTGGTGGCAGGCAGAACTCTAAGGCCCAGGGGCCACCAGCTGGGACTGCACACACCTGTGCCCAGTTGTTCAATGACACACCAATGTCAGTGCAGCGTGAAGGGACTCCGCAGGTGTCCTGAGGGGCCCCGATCAGCTCCTCTTGCAATCAGGAGCTCACCTGACTTGAGGAAGGGCTGCTGCTGCTGCTAAGTCGCTTCAGTCGTGTTCGACTCTGCGAGACCCCATAGACGGCAGCCCACCAGACTCCCCCGTCCCTGGGATTCTCCTTCTCTAATCACTCGAGCCCTCCAAGGAGGGAATTTTCTCCAGCTGGTGGCAGAAGCCTCCCGCGTTTCAACCCAGTGGAGACCCTCTGCGGGCTGCCATACTGGGGGCCTTGTGGCAGGGTCGGCAGGCACCTCGGAGCCCAGAAAGGCCTCCCGGCCAATAGGGACCCCAGAGCCAGGACTGCGAGGAACCGGGCGCTGACGACCTCCTGGGGGCCCCCGAGGGCCCTGAGCTGGGGATGGGGCGGCCAAGATGGTCAGCTGTGCACAGCCCCTGGCAGAGGGCCTGCCGCGCCCTGCTCGCTGCTGTGAGCGCCTCACGGAGGCCACCCCTCTGGGCTGGGGGGCAACGTGCCACACGCTCTGCAGTAGAAGAGGGCACACTGCCTCCCGGGCCTGAGGTCAGTCCCCCGGGCCTGAGGCGAGGATTTTGTGAATGTTTAATGATAATATGCTCTTTTAAAATATTTCCTTTATTTATTGTCGTGTCACTGATTTCCAGTGCTGCTTCTGGTGTATAGCAAGATGTTTTCTGTAGTGGCTGCACTGATTTACATTCCCATCAGCAGTGTGCAAGAGTTCCCTTTTCTCCACAGCCTCTCCAGCATTTATTATTTGCAGACTTTTTGATGATGCCACTCTGACCGGTGAGAGGTGACACCGCCTGCGTTTTCTAATAATTGGTGATGTTAAGCATCTTTCCATGTGCCTGTTGTTGCTGTGGTTTAGTTGCTAAGTCATGTCTGACTCTGCAACCCCATGGACTGTAGCCTGCCAGGCTTCTCTGTCCATGGGATTGCCCAGGCAAGAATACTGTAGCGGGTTGCCATTTCCTCCTCCAAGGGATCTTCCTGACCCAGGGGTCAAACCCATGTCTCCTGCATTTCAGGCAAATTCGTTACCACTGAGCCACCAGGGAAGCCCTTTGTGCCTGTTGCCATCTGTATATCTTCTTTGCAGAAATGTCTCTTTAGATTTTCTGCCCATTTTTTGACTGAGTTGTATTTTTTGTTGTTGGTTTTTTTGATGTTGAGCTATAAGGGAGATTATATATTTTGGAAATTAACCCCTTGTCGATTACATTATTTGCATATATTTTCTTCCAGTCCGTAGATGGTCTTTTCATTTTGTTTATGTTTCCTTTGCTGTGAAAAAGCTTTTAAGTTTAATTAGGTCCCATTTGTTTGTTTTTGCTTTTATTTCTATTGCCTTGGGAGACCTAAGAAAATATTTCTGCGATTTACATCAGAGAATGTTTGGCCTATGTTCTCTTCTAGGAGTTTTATGGTGTCACATCTTATGTTTGAGCCTTTAAGCCTTTTTACTTGGTGAATGATGTGAGAGTTTGTGCTGACTTCATTGATTTACACGCGGTTGCCCAGCTTTCCCAGAACCACTTGCTGAAGAGACTGTCCTGTCTCCATCGTATATTCTTTCCTCTTTTGTTGGAGGTTAACTGACTGTAGGAGACTGGATTTATTTCTGGGCCTGCGACGAGGATTTGAGTGGAAGTTTGTTGGGGGCTGATCCCAGGCAGTGGGGCCTGAGCGGGGAAGGAAGGAAGCTGAGTTCCGCCCGGGGTCTGAGAGCCCCTCACCCGGGCTGCCCCTGCCCCGAGTCAGGGAAAGTGGTCAGTCATCTCCGGCCTTTGCAATCGCATGGACTATACAGTCCATGGGATTCTCCAGGCCAGAATACTGCAGTGGGCAGCCCTTCCCTTCTTCAGGGGATCTTCCTGACCCAGGGATCAAACCCAGGTCTCCCACATTGCAGGCGGACTCTTTACCAGCTGAGCCACAAGGGAAGCCCAAGAATCCTGGAGTGGGTAGCCTATCCCTTCTGCAGGGGATCTTCCCGACTCAGGAATGGAACCAGGGTCTCCTGCATTGCGGGTGGATTCTTTACCAACTGAGCTATCAGGGAGGCCCGAGTCTGGGAAGCTGGGTTCTGAAGTCCCCAGGATGTCCTTGGCTGGTCCTCCTTCCAGAGGGGCGTGTGAGGGGGCCTGAAGGGACGATGTCAGCTGCAAGGATGGTTGTTAGGACTCTCCCTACATCCGGTGACACGAGCCGTGGAGCTCGGGGTCCTGGTTCGGCCACTAAGCTGGGGGCCCTGCTCCTCATGCTCATCAGACCCTTGCCGTTTTCATGCCACCCAGGAGTTCTCTTCACGGGACAAACACCTCCACGCTCTCCCTGGACTCATGACCCAGGACACTGGGTCCTTTACTGTTCGGGTGCGGGGGGCCCCTGGGTCGATGGTTCTGGGTGAGAGCTGTAACGAGCCAGCTTCCTGGCGGCCGCCTCGCTCTGCTGACTCACGTGAGGCTGCGTCTTTGCGGAGAGGCACCGCGCCCTTCCTGCCTCACCGCAAGTAGAGCTGGTACCATAGGGGAAGGCGTCACATTACTGCCTGAGCCCGGACCTGGTTCTGAAGGAAGGGCCCCGTGTTCATGGCTAGTTTGCTCAGGCCTTTGTTCAGTATTTAAAACCGTTAAATCAGATGCAAGCAGAGGAAAGGGTGGAGGTGCCCGTGGTCAGAGGGCCGGCTCAGCTTCTGGTTACAACCTGCGCCTTTGGCCTCGGCTCCTTGAAAGGCTTGCCTGTTGTCACGGGTCCTCTGAAATGACCGGTGGCCTGTGAGCTGCTGCTGGAAGCTCTCCTTCACTCTTTGTTCTCTGCCGCTCCCGCCCCGGGCTGCTCTGCAGTGGGAGGGCTGCGGCAGCCTCTGCAGGCTGACCCTGGCCTTTGAGCTGTGTGGACGGGGCCAGAGGGCTCACAGCCCATGGACCAGGAACAGTGAGGCTGGGACTCGGGGCCTCTGTGGACACACGGCCTCCCCAGGCACTCAGCAGTGACCCCCATGGGGTCAGGAGGGAGGGGGGCCCACAGAGCCAGGGCCCACACATCACCCCTACGTACCAAACACGAAGTTGTCAGGCCCGAAGATCTGGCCGAAGGGTCCAGACCTGACGGAGTCCATGGTGCCCGGCTCCAGGTCCACCAGGATGGCCCGAGGCACATACTTGTTACCTGCGGGGACAGAGCAGGACTCAGACCTGGCACTCGCAGAGCAATCAGACAACGCCCTGCTCTCCGTGTCTCTCCGGGCAGAGCTCATCCCAGAAAATTCCAGCAAGAGGAGATTAGAGGAGGTTCCTGCTCTACAAAGGGAGGTGAGGGCCTGCCCAGTCATGGGCCGAGTGCAGGGGCCTTCAGGGGCTCTGAGGGTATTTCTGAGCAGCTGACATTTAAATGCTCGCAGCAAGCCTTTCTTTGTTGTGTGTGTGTTCCTGCTGCACTGGGGCTGCCAGAGAGCGGAACACAGGAGAGGGGGCCGGGCGCGCGGCAGCCCTCACCAGCAGCCTCGTTGTAGTACACGTTGATTCTCTCCAGCTGCAAGTCACTGTCTCCATGGTAACTGCCAGTGGGGTCGATGCCATGCTCATCGCTGATGACTTCCCAAAACTGGAGACAGAGAAAGAGGCGCGTGATGGTCTGGCATCCCGGGTGTCAGCACGATGGCCCTTCCTCCCCTCTCCCGCCCTTGGAACAGTGGCACTGTGGTCAGACAGGCCAGCAGCGGCCTCCCTGTTCCTCCAGCAGAGCCTCAGCTGTGTCATGGAGACAGACTGGGAAGCTGGGAGGGGCCCTGGAGGAGGAAGAGGGGGCACGGCTGCGGATGCTGTGGAGGCTGGGCCCCCAGGCAGGGCTGGGCGTCAGCATCCCAGCCGATGGACGGTCACCTCTGGGGGCCGTGGCCAGAGCTGGGACCACTCCAGGGAGTGAGGCAGGGAGAGCAAGCCGGTGTAAAATCAGCTGGCTGCAACAGGGAAGTGCTCTCTGACGTTAGCAGACCAGCAGCCTGAACCGTCAAGGGTACAGTCTTCACCCGTGCGCATGTTTCCGCCTGCGGCCTGTGCAGGGACGCTGGCCAAGGTCAGGTAAGGTGTGGGCAGCTGTTAAGACCCGGCCGTCGCTCCTGGGGCTTCATACGCATCCAGTCTGTGGTCAGACGCTGCGAGGGATGAGTTACGGTCAGTGTGCGGTGGACACGGGTTGGCTGGTGTTCAGGGCTGGTGGACTTCCAGTTTCCTGTTCTCATCCGCTGAGCAAGCTCCTGAACCGATGCTGTTAGAGGGCCTTAGAGACTGGGGCTTTCACAAGCAGTGCTCAGGAATGTTATTTTAGCAAAAATTCCAGCTTAATTAGGGAGGAAAACACAGCTGTTGAGAAGACTCTGAGATACTGGGCCTGAAGTGCATTTCAAGGGCAGAGTGAGCAGGCAGTGGCGATGCGGCGCTCTCTCAGTTTGCAGTGTTTCGGCTGGTGGCGCAGACGTGTATGAGAAGGCCCTCGCCTCGTTACTCCTGACCTCTGCCTCAGGGCCCCTGTGCTCAGCCAGGACCACGTCCAGTGCCGGCCAGCTGTGGAGGGCCGTTTACTGAGTCCTGGGAGTCTCTAGTAATGACGTGAACATCTGGTAAGACTGTCCTCTGTGCCGGTTGCGTCCTGAAGCAGCGTGTGGAAGGCGTGAGCTTCTGGCACTCGGCTGAGTGGCTCCAGACACAGGTGTTCACGTGGAAGCCCCCGGAGCCATTAATCTTTCTCTTAAAATTATTTTATTTGGTGCTGCACCAGGTCTTAGCTGCGGCATGGGGAACTCTTGGCCGTGGCCTGTGGGATTTGGTTCCCTGACTAGGGACCGAACCTGGGCCCCTGCACTGGGAGCGTGCGGTCTTAGCCAATGGGACGTGAAAATGAACTCGCTCAGTCGTGTCCGACTCTTTGCGACCCCATGTACTGTAGCCTATCGGGCTCCTCTCTCCATGGGATTTTCCGAGCAAGAGTGCTGGAGGGGATTGCCATTTCCTTCTCCAGGGGATCTTCCCAACCCAGCAATCGAACCTGGGTCTCCCCGCATTGCAGGCAGACATTTCCACCAGATACCCACTTAGCCCCTGGACCACGAGGCAAGTCAGCAGATCCCTTAGTCTCTTGTTCCAAGGCTTCTTGAGCACCTGGCAAGGAAGGAAGGTCGAAGCCTGTTCCTGCAGCCTGATTCTGCACGTTGGCTCGTCCTTGTAGTGTGCTTGAGTTCCATAAAGACGGCAACAGAGTGCTTTCGGGTCCTCTAGTACCTGGAAACCGAAATCAGAGGTAACAGTGGTCCTACTGATAAAAGAAGGCCGTTTGGTTAAAGATTAGATCAGTCAGTTCAATTCAGTCGCTCAGTCGTGTCCGACTCATTGCGACCTCATGAATCACAGTATGCCAGGCCTCCCTGTCCACCACCATCTCCCAGAGTTCACGCACACTCATGTTCATCGAGTCAGTGATGCCATCCAGCCATCTTATCCTCTGTCGTCCCCTTCTCCTCCTGCCCCCAATCCTTCCCAGCATCAGAGTCTTTTCCAATGAGTCAACTCTTCGCATGAGGTGGCCAAAGTACTGGAGTTTCAGCTTTAGCATCATTCCTTCCAAAGAAATCCCAGGGCTGATCTTTAGAATGGACTAGTTGGATCTCCTTGCAGTCCAAGGGACTCTCAAGAGTCTTCTCCAACACCATAGATCAAAAGCATCAATTCTTCGGCACTCAGCCTTCTTCACAGTCCAACTCTCATATCCATACATGACACCGGAAAAACCATAGCCTTGACTAGATGGACCTTAGTCGGCAAAGTAATGTCTCTACTTTTGAATATGCTATCTAGGTTGGTCATAACTTTTCTTCCAAGGAATAAGCGTCTTTTAATTTCATGGCTGCAGTCACCATCTGCAGTGATTTTGGAGCCCCCCAAAAAAGTCTGACACTGTTTCCACTGTTTCTCCATCTATTTCCCATGAAGTGATGGGACTGGATGCCATGATCCTTGTTTTCTGAATGTTGAGCTTTAAACCAACTTTTTCGCTTTCCTCTTTCACTTTCATCAAGAGGCTCTTTAGTTCTTCTTCACTTTCTGCCATAAGGGTGGTATCATCTGCATATCTGAGGTTATTGATATTTCTCCCGGCAATCTTGATTCCAGCTTGTGTTTCTTCTAGTCCAGCATTTCTCATGATGTACTCTGCATATAAGTTAAATAAACAGGGTGACGGTTTACAGCCTTGACGTACTCTTTTTCCTATCTGGAACCAGTCTGTTGTTCAATGTCCAGTTCTAACTGTTGCTTCCTGACCTGCATACAGGTTTCTCAAGAGGCTGGTGAGGTGGTCTGGTATTCCCATCTCTTTCAGAATTTTCCACAGTTTATTGTGATCCACACAGTCAAAGGCTTTGGCATGGTCAATAAAGCAGAAATAGATGTTTTTCTGGAACTCTCTTGCTTTTTCCATGACCCAGCGGATGTTGGCAATTTGATCTCTGGTTCCTCTGCCTTTTCTAAAACCAGCTTGAACATCAGGCAGTTCACGGTTCACATATTGCTGTAGCCTGGCTTGGAGAAGTGTGAGCATTACTTTACTAGCGTGTGAGATGAGTGCAATTGTGCGGTAGTTTGAGCATTCTTTGGCATTGCCTCTCTTTGGAACTGGAATGAAAACTGACCTTTTCCAGTCCTGTGGCCACTGCTGAGTTTTCCAAATTTGCTGGCATATTGAGTGTAGCACTTTTACAGCATCAACTTTCAGGATTTGAAACAGCTCCACTGGAATTCCATCACCTCCACTAGCTTTGTTCGTAGTGATGCTTTCTAAGGCCCACTTGACTTCACATTCCAGGATGTCTGACTCTAGATGAGTGATCACATCATCATGATTATCTGGGTCATGAAGATCTTTTTGTACAGTTCTTCCGTGTAGTCTTGCCACCTCTTCTTAATATCTTCTGCTTCTGTTAGGTCCAGACCATTTCTGTCCTTTATTGAGCCCATCTTTGCATGAACTGTTCCCTTGATATCTCTAATTTTCTTGAAGAGATCTCTAGTCTTTCCCATTCTGTTCTTTTCCTCTATTTGTTTGCATTGATCGCTGAAGGCTTTCTTATCTCTTCTTGCTATTCTTTGGAACTGCATTCAGATGCTTTTATCTTTCCTTTTCTCCTTTGCTTTTCTGCAGGCGGCGGCGAGCCGGGCACACTGAGCACGGCCGGAGGAACTACCCCACGTCCGAGGTCAGGGGCAGCGGCCAAGAGTGCCAGGCTGCGACAGCGCAGCAACGGCCGAGAGGAGCTCCCTTGCGCCTACCGGGAGGAACCACCCCGCGCCCGAGGTTGGGGGCGGCCAGGAGAAACCACCTCGAGCTGGAGGCCAGGAGGGGCGGCTGGGAGGAGCAACCCAAGGAAGCTGGCTGCGCAGGCGCAGGAGGGCCTAGAGGAGCTACCCCACATTGAAGGTCAGGAACGGCGGCGGTAAGGAGATACCCCTGGTCCAAGGTAAGGAGCAGCGGCTGTGCTTTGCTGGAGCAGCAGTGAAGAGATACCCCACGCCCAAGGTAAGAGAAACCCAAGTAAGACGGTAGGTGTTGCAAGAGGGCATCAGAGGGCAGACACACTGAAACCATACTCACAGAAAACTAGTCAATCTAATCACACTAGGGCCACAGCCTTGTCTAACTCAGTGAAACTAAACCATGCCTGGGGGCAACCCAAGATGGGCGGGTCATGGTGGAGAGGGCTGACAGAACGTGGTCCACTGGAGAAGGGAATGGAAAGCCACTTCAGTATTCTTGCCTTGAGAACCCCATGAACAGTATGAAAAGGCAAAATGATAGGATACTGAAATAGGAACTGCCCAGGTCAGTAGGTACCCAATATGCTACTGGAGATCAGTGGAGAAATAACTCCAGAAAAAACAAAGCAATGGAGCCAAAGCAAAAACAGTACCCAGCTGTGGCTGTGACTGGTAATAGAAGCAAGATCCGATGCTGTAAAGAGAAATATTGCATATGAACCTGGAATGTCAGGTCCATGAATCAAGGCAAATTGGAAGTGGTCAAACAAGAGATGGCAAGGGTGAACGTCGACATTCTAGGAATCAGCGAACTAAAATGGACTGGAATGGGTGAATTTAACTCAGATGACCATTATATCTACTACTGAGGGCAGGAATCCCTCAGAAGAAGTGGAGTAGCCATCATGGTCAACAAAAGAGTCCGAAATGCAGTACTTGGATGCAACCTCAAAAATGAAAGAATGATCTCTGTTCGTCTCCAAGGCAAACCATTCAATATCACAGTTATCCAAGTCTATGCCCCAACCAGTAACGCAGAAGAAGCTGAAGTTGAACAGTTTTATGAAGACCTACAAAATCTTTTAGAACTAACACCCAAAAAAGATGTCCTTTTCATTATAGGGGACTGAAATGCTAAAGTAGGAAGTCAAGAAACACCTGGAGTAACAGGTAAATTTGGCCTTGGAATGCGGAATGAAGCAGGCCAACGACTAATAGAGTTTTGCCAAGAAAATGCACTGGTCATAGCAAACACCCTCTTCCAACAACACAAGAGAAGACTCTGCACATGGACATCACCAGATGGTCAACACCAAAATCAGACTGATTATATTCTTTGCAATCAAAGATGGAGAAGCTCTATACAGTCGACGAAAACAAGACCAGGAGCTGACTGTGGCTCAGATCATGAACTCCTTATTACCAAATTCAGACTTAAATTGAAGAAAGTAGGGAAAACTGCTAGACCATTCAGGTATGACTTCAATCAAAGCCCTTATGATTATACAGTGGAAGTGAGAAATAGATTTAAGGGCCTAGATCTGATAGAGTACCTGATGATCTATGGACAGAGGTTCATGACATTGTACAGGAGACAGGGATCAAGACCATCCCCATGGAAAAGAAATGCAAAAAAGCAAAATGGCTGTCTGAGGAGGCCTTACAAATAGCTCCAAGGAGTAAGCGTCTTTTCATTTCATGGCTGCAGTCACCATCTGCAGGCGCAGGAGGGCCTAGAGGAGCTATCCAACACGGAAGGTCAGGAACAGTGGTGGTAAGGAGATAGCCCTTGTCCAAGGTAAAGATTAGATACGGCCGATAAATAAGACCGGCAGAGTGACAGGCCAGGCGTGCAGGCGTGGTCTTCCCTATGTTGGCCACACCCTGCCCAAGAGGAGACCTTATAAATTCAAGAGGTCGTATTGCCCAAACCTGGCCCCCTCGTCCCAGATCCTAGGGTGTCTGAGTTTCCTGCCCCAGCTGCTCCAGGCCAGCTTCCAGCCTCTCCCCCGGGTCTCCTGAGGGCGGGTGATTGAACTTAGTGCGAGAGGTGGCCTGCAGCATGTGGTGAGGGGGGTGACAGGGTCGGGTGGGTGGGCAGGCCCATCTTCAAATGTGCCCAAGAGGCGCTCTGAGCACAGGACTCAGGTGAGTGCCCGGGCCGGCCATTCTCTGTGCCCGTCGTCACGCGTGGATGCGTGTCCCGACCCCGTGGGATGACCACAGAGATGGCATCAGGTCCTTCTCCAGGCTCAGCCCTTTGCCCTCTCCCCTTGGCTGATTTCTGCGTCCTTTCCCTGTAAACAAACAGAACTGAGAGTGCGACAGCCCTCAGTCAGTTCTGCGAGCTCTCCCAGTGAACCGTCCAGCCTAAGGACCGTCTTGGGGACCCCTGCCCTTGCAGTTGGTATCAGAAGTAAGACTAGTCCTGGAGACCATTCCCTCTGACCTCACAGTTGGCCCAGAGGCTTCCCCGGTTGGTGCCGGCAGTGGCATTTGCTTGAGTGACCCTGACTCTCAGAAACGTAAGAGGGAGGGTGACGGGGTGGGGGGTGATGAGCCTCTGGCTCCCAGGGGACCGCAGGTCACCTGAGGTGTGGACCTGGAGCCACGCTGCCGTTAGTTATAGGAGGTAAAATTCACCAAGGGAATTTCAAAACGATGGCCCCAGCTCCCGAGGAGCCCGCTCCCTGGATGCCAAGAAAATGCAGAGTAACGGGCGACTGTGTGTCCCCGAGTGGCCCCTGGGCGGTGGCTGTCTGTAATGACCGCAGTCACGGCAGCGTGTCAGGATGGAGCTTGAACTGAGCCAAGCCTGCGTCCAGGCTGCTCTGAGCTGACGCAGGGACGCCACCGAGGGGAACAGTCGAGGCAGGGGCACAGATAGCCACAATCCATGAGACTCTGGGGTGCGTCCAGTGGGCTTCAGATCTGGGAGCACTTGCTAGTGGATAAATAAAGCAGACACCGACCGACGGGGTCAGAACGAAGGTCTTCCTGCGGCACCCTCCGAAGCTGGGGGGCCCACGGGAGCCCCTGCTGGTCCCCCCACTTTGAGGGCCTTCAGTCCTGGAGGTGGACCGGTTCTGGAACATTTGAGGAGCCCCCCGGTCCCTGCAGCTGCCTGGGTTTTGGTGCAGAAACTGCTCCGTTGACCAGGAGAGCAGCCCGCATTGCGGCTGGCACACTGCCTGGACAGGAGCCGCCCTAACTGAAGGAGGTAGAAAGCAGTCAGCTCAGTGGACTGGAAGGCAAGCTATTTGTCTCTATGTGACTTTCAGTGACTCATAGGTTGTGGCCAATGGCCTGGCCCTGAGGTCAGGCAGACAGGCAGTGAAGACTGGGCTGTTAAAGGGGTGCCCGCATGGGGCACAGCCCTGTGGAAGCCGGTCTGGGGATCTGAGAGGTGAATTGACGCGGGGCCCTTCTCTGCCACGAGAAGAACTCACTCTGGGATTGGGAGGGGCTGGAGTTGGCAAGTGGCCCTCCTTGGGGTGGGTGGCCTCCAGGGTCCATGGACTCAGTGGACGTGTGGGCACCACAGCCGCGCAGAGAAGGGCTGGCTTGAGACGTGTTTGTCCCGAGGCCAGTGGTGCAGTCTGCTCGCAGAAGGTCCGAGGGAGCAGGTGGCCGGGGTGGCGGCTGCAGGAGGAGACGGTGTCCACAGCCGTCAGGCGCGGCCGGTCTGACTTTGAGCACCGGCTGTCTCTAGCGGGGTTTGTGGCTGGGGCTCTGGGTCTCGAGGCACCAGGAGCGATCTCCCAGGAACCGGAGGCCCAAGGCCTGGGCGTCCAGGAGGAGCTGGCACTAGAGGCTGCGTGCAGGCGGTGGGTGGCCGGGCCGCAGGAAGAACTCGGAGCCTCGTCTCCACTGGCAGCTCTGCGTGCGTGCCGCCACAGGCGATGAGGGCGTCAGCGTGACTGTGTCCCGCGGGGGAGAGGACGTCGGTCCTCTGTTGGGGCCTCCTGGACGCCTCCCTGAGCTGCTCCTCCCTTGCCTGATTTTAACCCATGCCCTTTCCCTGCAATAGACCATAAGCAGAGTATAACAGCTTGTAGTGGGTTCTCTGCGTCCTTCCGGTGAGTTACCGAGACAGGGTGGATTGGGGACCCCCTCAAGCTTGTACCAAAGTGAGGGCGGTCTTCTATGTGGACCCAGAACCCCCAGACCTTGTAGTCAGCCCTCTTAAATTCAGGGGTAGGTCGGTAGGTGGTTAGGTCGCTCAGTTGTGCCTGACTCTCTGTAACGCCACGGACTGTAGCCCGCCAGGCTCCTCTCTCCACGGGATTTCCCAGGCAAGAATACTGGAGTGGGTTGCCATTTCCTCCTCCAGGGGATCTTCCCGACCCAGGGATCAAACCTGTGTCTCCTGTCAAGAGGCGTCCCCTGCCCTGCAGGTGGATTCTTTATCGCTGAGCCATCAGGGAAGCCTGATTCAGGGGACATGAGAAACTGAAACCACCAGGCTTCTCCTCAGTTCTCGGAGTGGGGAGCAGGGTGTGGGTGAGGATATTGTGGGGAATATGGCCATCTCGGGAAGAAAGCCCTAATAGAGTGATTATTTGCCATCTTGTGCTATGTAAACCCCCCAAATTTGATTAAGACAAAGCATTTATTGTGAAGCACAGATGCGAGGGCTGGGTGAGAGCGTTTTGCCTAGGACTGGCCTCTCTGGGGCTGCATGGCCCGGGCAGCTTTCCGAGGGCCAGTGTGGCTAGGCGTGTTGGTCTGGTGAAGGATTCACCATCCATCTGGCTTGAAGTCATTCATCAGGTCAGTCATGCTCCTGCATGGGGTGGCCCAAGGCCCCCGTGGTGGAGAGGGCAGCCCCAGTGCACAGGCCTCGCCACGTTCACCAGCTCAGCTGCTGCTCTGTCAGAGCTGCATCCCAGTTATTCAGTGATGCCTGCTGAGTGGGCGCAGAAAGGAGGAGAAAATCCACACTGAGCTCCCCTGTGTCCTCCAGCCAGCCAAGGCGCTTACACACACACACACACACACACACACACACACACACACACACACGTGAGGTAGATCAGATCTCCCCTTCAGACACAAGGAAATGGCTGCAGAGGGGTTAGGAAGCTGGCCTAGAATCCACAGCACCAGCGGAAAGAACCCGCTGCGGCATCTCCTGCCGCCTGCCTGCACATTTCCTTGAGTTCCGCATCCATGCTGTTTCCTAGGAAACCATCACACAGCCCACAGGACTGTCTGCATGAAAGAAGGGGGTGGTCCATCCAGGGTCCACTCTTTCCTTCTTTTCCTGCATCAGCAACGCTGCGGCCCTTTGTCAGGGCGTTAATGTGGTGAAAACAGAATGCCCAGAGCTTGCCGCTGGGATTACATTTCCAGCGAGATGTTTGTACTCACTGAAGGACCAGGTTCACTGAGCCTCTCGCTGGTCAGAGCAGTGAGCCCGTTTCTGTTTGTTCCCCTCCCGCCTTGCGCTTTCCCACAGGCTCTGTGTCTTCACGGCAGGCTCTCCTCAGGGTGCTGCAGCCAGAGAACCCCTCCTCCAGGAGCCTGTGACCTTGACCCCAGGCTCCCTTCCCCACGGGCGGAGTCTCTGCAAAGCCCACCCTGCCCTGACCTTCTCGTGACCGCGACAGGGTCCAGGCCAGCAAGCGTCTGTGCCGTGGGGCCTGGCCACCCTGGGGCTCTGTCTTCGTCATCGTCCTGCCCTTGGTGGTCCCTTGTGGGTGGCTGCAGGGAACTCAGGAGTCTGACCCCTGCCCTGACCCCGAGGCAGGCTTGGGAGGAGGGCTTGGGTGAGGGGCAGGAGCCAGGGCAGACCCTCCTCCCCACCTGCAGTGGTTTGATCTCGCTGCCTCCAGAGCATCTCCTGCGCTTTTCTGAGAAGCTGAACTGCATTTGCTGTTACGAGCAGCTCTCTTCTGACATAAATATTAATGAAAGGCAAGCTCCCGCACGCTGCTGCTGGGAGCCATTTTTCGTGGCAGGGTCTTGTGCAGGAATGAGTTGGAATGCCTGGGTCCAGTCCCGTGATGCTCGACTGACATCTTCGGCGGCCATTGGAAACACCCACAGCTGCAGCTGGGCCCGGGCGGGGCGGGAAGGCATCAGCCTGGCCCTGGGTGGTCCGCGGGCTCAGGGCCGTGGCCTCCGTGAGAAGGTGCCCGCCTCAGGGGTCTGAACTACTGGGAGAAGGTGCCTGACGCTTCTCTGGACTGTGTCCTCCCTGAGTCAGGCTTTTCGTCCTGGACAGCAAGGGGCAGAGTAGGGGCAGGGCTCAGTGCCCGGCAGCCAAGCTGGCACCAGGTCCAGCTGGCGCACAACCCCTAGGTGAGGCAGCGGGATGCTGGGGCGTCCTGTGCGTTAATGACATGCCTCCTGGGTGTGGGAGCAGTTTTGCGGCCCTGGGAGAGGGCGTCTTTGTCCTCAGAAGCTATGCTCTGATTCAGCGTTATGACGTCTGTGGTCTACGTTCAAATAATTCACCCAAAGCACACACACATACACGCGTGCGTGCGCACGTGCACCAGGGCTACACAATGGGCAAAGTGTTAATGGCTGTTGAAATTTGAGGACGACGTGTTGGCTGCTATTCTTTCAACTTGTGGATTTCAAGTTTTATTTTATAAATAAGTTACTTTAAGGACCAATGATTAGTTCTGGGGCTTCCCTGGTAGCTCAGTGATTGAGAATCCGCCTGCAATTCAGGAGATGCCTTTTGCACAGGAGACGTGGGTTCGCTCCCTGGGTCGGGAAGGTCCCCTGGAGAACGGAATGGCCACCCACTCCAGTATTCTCGCCTGCAAAATCCATGGACAGAGGAGCTTGGCGGGCTACAGTCCATCGGGGAGCAAAAGAGCTGGATACAACTGAGCAGCTGAACAGTGCGACATGAAGCAGATTTCCTCGTAGCGGGCCCAGAGTGACGCCCCAGGAAAAGCCGCGGTTTCTTACTGTTTTGGTGACGTCCTCCTCATTAAGGACGAAGAGTCCAGACAGGACGCGCTCTGGTGAGAACCCTGCCTTCAAACCCAGCCGTGAGAAATGTGGCTCACAGAGCGGACTGGAGAGTTCTATTTTTATCTTGGGCTTTCTTGTCCTTGCATTTTCAATGCTTAATTGTTTTCATCTTTCAAAAGAGCGTTTGTATCCGCTGGCCACCCTGCGGCAGGCGGAGTCGGGAGGGGTGTCAGGAGACGGCTGAGTGGAGGGCGAGTCTTCCAGTCCTCCCCGAGGTTTGCTTGAATCGCCTCGAGGAAACAACTCCTTCAACTGAAATACAGGCGGAGCTGCCACACAGCGGCTGCTTGCACGTAGTTCGTGAACCATTTTAAGAAGCAAGTGTTCTCCATGTTGATGCTCACGCAGCGATGAGTGCCTGGCTCAGAAGGGTGAATGCACCATGGCTCTACCTCTCCTGCTGGACTGTGAGGCTTGGATGGGCAGGACCGTGCCTGTCTTATTAATGTGTGAACCCCACTGCCCAGCACCGTAAATATTCACCGATAAATAAACGAACAAAGAAGTGAAAGCAGGAGAGAGAGATGTGGTGATAATCTGAATTCTACAACAGCCAAGGATTATGCAAATCCGTAATACCTTTGTTTTCATGATTTATCATGCTTGTAGCAGACGGATGTGCTGTGCTCCAGGGGAGGAGCTTAGGTAATGACGCAGCACCATCGTATGTAAGACTGTGTTGCTGAGGAAGGATCAGACACTCGTTAAAAGAAAAAAGAGGAAGACGCTCTTGCCTTAGCGTGGTGAGAGCTGAGGCGGCCTTCTTTATCCCGTGTTCCATCTGGTTTTTAATAAAAGTGACTTAGAAACGCTGATGACCCCCGCAGGCGTGCAAACCAAAGCTGTTTAACAGAAAAGAAATAGCACGTGGAGAACTACGAGGCTTGGCCTGTGTGGCATCTAGATCCTAAGATGCGCCGGTTGACCTTATGAGAATACCGGGAGAGAGAAGAGAGAGGCCGGAAGTAGAGAGTCCCGAGCGCAGTCAGCCTGACGCCTGGCCTTGGCTCCAGCAGCCACTGATGGGATGAGCAGGAAGGTGTGCGCGTGAGAGCAGAGTGCAGTGTCCATGGGAACAGCACACACTCGTGGAAAGGCAGGAGGGCAGCTTGAACGAGAGGAGTCCCTTCCTTAGGTGGATCTGTTTAGTGCTGAACAAGCTGTAAATCTCAGTTTACGGGTAGAAACAGTGGCACCCGTGTCTGTGCCATGGGTTCCTCTTCAGACCCTGCAGTGTTCTGTTTTGTGAACATTAATTGCACGTCATTCAAAAGCGCTGTGGTGGATTAGAAAATAACGCTCCCAATAACATACGAATAATACTTATCCTCAGCGATAATTAGAAAATATAAGTAAAATGATCACGATACATCCTTTTTCTGCAGGGTGGCAAAATTTTTTGAATTTGTCCATTGTTAGAGAAGATGAATTTTCAGCACATAAATTTAAAATGTACATTTATTAAAATTTTTTAATGTCCTAAGTTTCCTAAAATCAGCCTTAAATTCTATCTCAAGAGCCCCCTATTCTGTTGGCTGGAACAACCACCTCAGCTTAGTCAGTGTGGGTTCATCTTTGTCAGTTCAGAATCCCATCTGCGCACTCGGGGTTTCACCCTCCCCTCTCCTCCCCGAGGCTGGTTCTAAGTTAGAGGCGGTGGATGTGGTACCAGAGCACCCGAGAGAGGGGCTCTCACCTCCTTCACCGTCATCCACCGGAGCTCACACCTCTCGGTACCCACATCCCCTGTCGTCTCCCAGGAGAGAGCTGGTGCTGACTTACCTGCCTGGCCCCGCTGGGATGGTTCTCCAGGTATGGGCACTGAGATGGTTCTCCGGGTGTGTGCGCTGTCTGCCTGACCCCGCTGGGATGGTTCTCTGGGTGTGCGTGCAGTCTTGGTCCCCTTGACTGGACCATGGCGGGCCCAGATGGTTGGTAGATGTGATTCCAGGGGGGTCTGTGGTGGTGACCCTGGGTGAGGTTGGCACATGATTCAGCAAACCCAGCGAAGCAGGTTGCTTTTCCCAGTGTGCTGAGCATCCCCTGCTGCATCGAGGTCCAAGTAGAACAGAAAGACGGGGGAAGGAGAACCTGCTGTCTCTGCCCGATTGTTTGAGCTGGAGCCTCAGTCTTCCGCCCTCAGCCTGGGACTCGCACCACCCACTCTCCCAGACTGCAGCTGCCTCGGCGACTCCCCTGCTCCCGGAGCCTGTGGATGGAGGGTGGTGGGGCTTCCCCAGCTCCCAGTTTGGTGGCAAATCTCCTTACTGGCTCTCTCTCTGGAGGACGCCCGCTAATATGCCTGTTGTCTACACAATGTCACTTTGGTTCCCCTGGCCCTCTCCCCCGCTGACCCTGCCCTTCCCAGGACAGACATGGACGCTTCCTGAAGCTCTCTTGCGATGTTCTGGGGCCCAGCGAGTTTGCTGGGGATTCTCAGGGGCTCTCAGGTCTGGACATGCATCTGCTATTTGTCCTCTCCTGACGGCACGTAAACTGGTGAAGGGAATGTGGTCAATTCGCAACTTCCCAGAGCCCAAGACAGAAGCTGGTGTTGATTTCTGACTTGAGAAACAAACCCAGGAGTTCATCAGCTAAGATGCTTTTGGCTGCAAGAAACAGAAGCTCCAACTGAAAGTAGCTTTCCTATTAAGAGGCTTATTACCTTGTATAACAAGAATATCAGAGCAGCAGTTCGCAAAGTGTGGTCTAGTGAGTCCCAGAGGGGTCCCTAAAACCCTGCCAGGGCACTTGCATGGTCAAAGTCATTCATTCCAAGTGCAAGACAGACCAGTGGATTTTAATGTAATGGAGGAGAAGTCAGCAGTTACTTACAAAAAGCTTATTACAGAAAAGGTTCTGTAGATTTTTGCCTGGCACACAGCCACACTTGCCTGTCTTCTGCTGCTGCTGTGACACCTGGCAGAGCTGAGCAGCTGTGACAGAGACTGCACGGCCTGCCAAGGGAAAGCCTTCACTATCGGGCCCCTGGTGCTGTGCTCGTCGGTTCCAGTCGAGTCCAGCTCTGTGGCCCTGTGCACTGTGGCCCCCAGGCCCCTCTGTCCATGGGGTTTCCCAGGCAAGGACACTGGAGTGGGTTGCCGTTTCCTCCTCAAGGGGATCTTCCCGACCCAGGGACCGAACCTGCATCTGTCTCCTGCATTGCAGGCGGTGCCCCCTGGGAAGCCCATCTGGCCCTTTGCTGCTGCTGCTAAGTCGATTCAGTCGTGTCCGACTCTGTGCAACCCCACAGACGGCAGCCCACCAGGCTCCCCCGTCCCTGGGATCCTCCAGGCAAGAACACTGGAGTGGGTTACCATTTCCTTCTCCAATGCATGAAAGTGAAAAGTGAAAGTGAAGTCACTCAGTTGTGTCCGACTCTTAGCGACCCCATGGACTGCAGCCCACCAGGCTCCTCCGTCCATGGGATTTTCCGGGCAAGAGTACAGGAGTGGGCTGCCATTGCCTTCTCCGATCTGGCCCTTTAATAGTTCATAAAACATTTTTGGAGATAATCTTAGATTCTACATCAGAAATAACCTTTGAAGAACTACCAGTTTTTAAGTTTTTGGTGTACTGTCAAAGAAAAATATCTCCATTTATCTGAACAGGAGGGTGTGAATGGAGGATTTCAAGAAAAGCACACACACAAAAAATATTTTCCAAAACCCTTTTCCCATAGAAAGAATGGACTTTTCTATTTTTAAAGCAATTTAATGGCAAGAATGAAATGGTTACAAAGCTGCCAAATGAGGAAGGATCAGCTGCTCCTGACAGGAGATGAAGCAAGACAGAGCTTGTTTCAGAAGCCCTGAAGCATCTGAGCTTGCCTTTCCATCTCATCAGCCCGAAGCTGAGGGCTTCCAGGGGGAAGTGGATCTGAGGTCCCGAGCGGCCCCCTCTGTGTGTGGGGCAGGCTATCTGCCCATCCCCACCTCTGCCTGCCTGGCGTACCTTGTCCCGACTGCTGGGATGGGCAAGGTCCCCTCCCTGGATGATGCCCGGGCCCTGGAGCATTTCTAGTCCTCAGCTGCCTCTAACCCGGGCAGGGCAGCCAGGGCGAAGGGCAGGGCGGGCAGGGCGAAGGGCAGGGCGGCAGGGTACCTCCAAGGGCATCTCCGCAGGCGGGAGTCCCTGCCAGGGGCAGAGCGCTCACGCCTAAACCCAGCTTGCAAAAAGGCGTTGACGGCCAAGGAGGTTTGCCCACACTCGGCACCCAGCCTCTTTCCATGGAGGTACTTAGTGAGCATCTGTTCAGTGAGTGGAGAAAGGGAAGGAAAGCATCACTTTCTTAATTCTATATGAAATAGAACCTTTTAAGGCTGAGCCGCGCGGCGCGCAGGGTCTCAGTCCCTTGACCAGGCTTGGACCGGTGTCCCCTGCGTTGGGAGCACAGGGCCGTAACCGCTGGGTCGCCAAGGACGTCCAGGAGAGCATCGTTCCAAGCAGGCTCTGTGGCCTGGCAGCGAAAGGGGAGACTGCGAACCCTCCCAGGCGGGGCCGTGGGAACGCCGCTCGGGTGCTAGAGGCGCCGAAGCCCCCTTGTTTCACATCTGATGCCTCAAGGAAAACCTTTACCCCGGGGCCTCTGAAGCTAGACCTCAGGCCCACTGACACCGCCCCACGTGCCTGCCCCTCCTGGGCCAGCGGCTCAGCGGCACATCCCTGGGCGCTGGCTGGAAACGTCGGACTTCCTGCCCCACCCCAGACGGCCCGAGTCAGAGTCGGCCTTTCCCGGGGTCCCTGGGGCGGAGCAGGGTCTGAGGCGCCCCTGGTCCCTGTGCTGGGTCATCAGGACGACCTGGGAGGGAAGCTAGCAGCCTGAGACTCCGCTGCCTGGGGACAGACTTGCGGCCACATTAACCAGAATCTGGGGTTTTCTCTCCAGCCCCCAGTCATTTCACAGGGTGCAGGCTCACACTTCGGGAGGGGGGGCCAGAGGGTGTCCACAGCCGCCTCCTCAGTCTCCAAGGAGTCGCCAGCTCCTGCTCGCTGCCCTGGGCACCAGCCATGCCTCCTGAGAGGGGGACGGGGCTTCCCTCCGCTGAGTTCAGGAGGTGACAGTTCTCATCCACTGGTAATGCTACCAGGCGCTGTGGAGCCCAGGCGCTGTTCCGGGGCTGTGTCTGCAGGTGCCCTTGGGGCAGGTGTGAGGCCTGTGCCCTGACTCCCAGCCTCTGCCTGCCCCTCCTCTGCTTGGCAGCCTCGTGCTGTGCCCACTGTGGGCGGGCTCCCACGGGGCCGATGCGGGGCTGACGCGGGGTGGGCCTCACTCACACCATCTTCCTCTGGCCTCAGGGCTCCCTTCCAAGCCCCGGGATCTGCAGGGAGATGTCACAGATGGACCAAGGAGATGCCACTCGTCCCCAGGGATGCCCACACCCCCTACGTCTCTTTACAGTCTCTAACGTAAGCTTTGCACAGCTGAATGTCGGGTTCTACACGAGGAGAAAAGCGTTCACTCTTGTGAACAGAAGCAAGGCGCACACGCGGTGCTGCCCACGAGGCGGCTCGGGGTGGGGCCAGGCGGATGGCGGCCTCTGCCCTCGCCCCGGGCCAGCACACAGCACCCGCTGGCCTTTCAGGAGGGACGTTCAGACAAAGGGGCACGATGCGAACTGCCGGCAGGAGGAGCACCACGGGTCAGGAATGCAGAGAGCACAGTGGAGCTTTTTCTGCAGAAGGACAGAAAACTACAGTGGGGAGTTGCCCCCGAAGAGAAGGAGCTGGAATCTGCAGCAAGCCCAGCTGTCCTGCCTCCTCCCAGAGACCTGTCAGGATTGCCAGCGGGGAGAGGAAAGCAGATCAAGACAAAGGAGACCCAGCTGACGGGGATGGTGAGCGGCGCCCAGCTCCATGAAGGGGGCACGCTAATTACACAGCCGCCTTTTCCGTAATGACAGTGTGCCTGTTTGAAGAGCTATTGTTCAAACCAGACCATCATCCTCCTACAAGAACCCTGGTTCTCATTAATATGTGAATCACAGCAGACCTTCCGGTCTGAGGGGATGTGCACGTTGCCTTTCTGTGGAAGCTGGCCTGATTTCAAACCAGGGAGGCAGCGTGACTGTCTCCATAGCACCCTGCGCAGCCTGCGCACTTGGCTCCGTTTGCTTCTCTCCGCCCCGACTCTCAGCCCCACCCTGGCCTGGAAGCTCCTGGAAGGCTGGGATGTGCTCGCTCCTGTTTGCCTTCTCAGCACAGTGTCAGGTATGGGGCAGGTGCCTGATGAATGCTTTCTGACGTAAACGGAGCGTGAGCTTGGAGCGTGAAGACTGAGACTTTAGAAGTGACTGGTTCCAGGACCTTTGGAAGGTAGCGGCGGTGGACCACAGCCCTGAGTCCCCGTCAGGCATCTTCCTCTTGCGCCGCCCCCTGCCCCAGCCCCCCCGCCAAAAAACAGGCCAAGGAGCTAACCCTATCAAACTGAAAAGTCAAAACTCCCGCTCACGCACTCCCCGGGGGTCTGGTGGCCTAGCCTCTGAGCTCCCACTGCAGGGCCACGGGCTCCATCCCTGGTTAGGGACTAAGGTCCCACACGCTACACCACGTGGCCAAAACAAACAAAGAAACCAAACCAAACTCCATTTCGGAATCCATAATGCGGAATAAGGGACTGAGCAGCAAAGGAACGAGAAGGCAGGGTGAAGACGGGGCGGGGAGCTGAACTGAGCAGGCCTCAGCAAGCAAGCCGTTGAAAATCCACTGTGGGACAGCAGCGTGGCGGGGAGCTATGGGCACGCAGCTCTGAGAACTGCCCTGGCCTTCCTGTTACGCCTCAGACAGCAGGAAAAGCCGTTTTGCTTTCAAAAGAGCAACAGGAAAAGATCATGATCAAATCCCATACAGAATTATCCATAAAAGTAAGAAGAACTACAGTAATGTCTCGCAGATAATGGGAGTACGGCTAAAAGACAACAGATCTAAATGGGTGAAAACTGTAACCTAAAACTCCAAAATATCTGAAAAAAAAGCAAAATATAACAGACCTGAAAGAAAAATACATTAAAATTAGAAAAACTATAAAATGAGATTTTTTTTGGTGGGGTGGGATTTGTAAATAGGTTGAAGGAGGAAACAGAACAGGCTCTGTCTTGAAAGCAGGACTCCATCCGGGCGGACTGTGGACTTGGAGCTCTCTGCACAGTGTCTATGGAACCGACAACCAACTAGAGAGCCAGGCCCCCAGAAGGAAGAGCCCCAGGCCTAAAAGAATACCTAATTATCTGTGTAACTGAATAGAGTCACACATTCTATTACGCTTATAGGGGTGTGACCACAGGCCTGTTGATAACTGTCCACTGTTAACTACCTAGGCTTCAGTTCAGTTCAGTCGCTCTGCGTGTCCGACTCTGCGACCCCATGAATCGCAGCACGCCAGGCCTCCCTGTCCATCACCACTCCCGGAGTTCACTCAGACTCACGTCCATCCAGTCTGTGATGCCATCCAGCCTCTCCCCCGTCCCCCCGGTCGCCCTTCTCCTCCTGCCCCCATCCCTCCCAGCATCAGGTCTTTCCAATGGTCAACTCTTCGCATGGGTGCCCAGTATTGGGTTTCAGCTTTAGCATCATTCCTTCCAGAGAAATCCCAGGGCTGATCTCCCTCAGATGGACTGGTTGGACCTCCTTGCAGTCCAAGGGACTCTCAGGCATATGAATCACGGGTTAACTTTGATTGGATCTTTCTTTTCCTTTGTTCAGACTAGTTTCAGGGAATTTGGGGAGGTGGGTTTGTGCACAAACACTTAGAGTATGTAAGGTTTCCACAAAACTGGGGGGGCCTTGGCTGAGGAGGAGACGCTGCCCGGGCCGGCGCTGTAACCAACTGCCCCCACTGTCTGCTCTGTCCTTCTGGCGAGTGTGTCTCCCGGCGTGCGGCTACTACGAGGTGAAAGAACTAAGAAAGACGGGTAGAAGAAACGAAGCATGAATGGACCCCAGACTAAAGGGCACAAGAGCAACCCGGGACAGGCGCTGCTGCAGTGGTTGTAGGTGGAAGGGCAAAAACCCACTTTAATCGAAAGGAAATGAAGGGAGGACCTCTGCCTTCAGCCAAGTGGGCCAGTAAGAATGAGATTCACCCTCCTGGTGAGGCAAAGGAAAGACAGTAAGATGCATGAGCGGCGGTTCTCAGGGTCCTGGCCCCAGGCGGTGGTGGCCGCCGCTGGGGAGGGAAGGAGGCGCGTGCGTGCCCCGGCCAGCTTTGGGAGGCGGAGTTTCCAGGCTGCAGTGGCGGCGGGGTGGGGGCGGAGCCCACCCGGGCTCGGGGGTCTCTGTGTCGGAGCAGACCTCAGGACTCAGGGTCCAGGCAGGGCAGAGGGGGGCGGGGCGGCGCCGGGGGGGGCTCCACTGGCGTCCTCTCGGTCTGGGCTGACTACCGCCCAGCAAGCTCAGCACAGTTTTGTGACTCACGCGGCTGTGGCAAAGTCAGGGGAGGAGGCTCCTGCTCGAGAGCAGCAGCGGACCTCCCCGTGGCCCCCGCCCGGCCCGCCTGCCGGTGCGGGGCCCCGGCGTTGCCCCTGGTCGGGAGCTCCCATGGAGCTTCTGCCCCAGGGAGCCCCTGCCCCACTCTGCAGGGCCTGAGCTCTGGGCCTGCGAGTGCAACTGCTGAAGGCCGGTCCCAGACCTATGCTGCGACTAGAGAGCCCGCGAGCCTCACGGAGAGGAGCCCCGCTGGCCCGCTAGAGAGAGCCCGTGCGCAGCGACAAAGCCCGGCCACCCAAAGGTAGTTCAGTTCAGTTCAGTTCAGTCGCTCAGTCGTGTCCAACTCTTTCCGACCCCATGAACTGCAGCACGCCAGGCCTCCCTGTTCATCACCAATTCCCGGAGTTCACGCAGACTCACATCCATTGAGTCCGTGATGCCATCCAGCCATCTCGCCCTCTGTCGTCCCCAGGAAAAACCATAGCCTTGACTAGACGGACCTTAGTCGGCAAAGTAACATCTCTGCTTTTGAATATACTTTCTAGGTTGGTCATAACTTTTCTTTCAAGAAGTAAGTGTCTTTTAATTTCATGGCTGCAGTCACCATCTGCTGTGATTTTGGAGCCCCCAAAATAAAGTCTGACACTGTTTCCACTGTTTTCCCATCTATTTCCCATGAAGTGATGGGACTGGATGCCATGATTCTTGTTTTCTGAATGTTGAGCTTCAAGCCAACTTTTTCACTCTCCTCTTTCACTTTCATCAAGAGGCTTTTAGTTCCTCTTCACTTTCTGCCATAAGGGTGGTGGTATCTGCATATCTGAGGTTATTGATATTTCTCCCGGCAATCTTGATTCCAGCTTGTGTTTCTTCCAGTCCAGCGTTTCTCATGATGTACTCTGCATATAAGTTAAATAAGCAGGGTGACAATATACAGCCTTAATGTACTCCTTTTCCTATTTGGAACCAGTCTGTTGTTCCATGTCCAGTTCTAACTGTTGCTTCCTGACCTGCATACAGATTTCTCAAGAGGCAAGTCAGGTGGTCTGGTATTCCCACCTCTTTCAGAATTTTCCACAGTTTATTGTGATCCACACAGTCAAAGGCTTTGGCATAGTCAATAAAGCAGAAATAGATGTTTTTCTGGAACTCTCTTGCTTTTTCCATGATCCAGTGGATGTTGGCAATTTGATCTCTAGTTCCTCTGCCTTTTCTAAAACCAGCTTGAACATCAGGCAGTTCACGGTTCACATATTGCTGAAGCCTGGCTTGGAGAATTGTGAGCATTACTTTACTAGCACGTGAGATGAGTGCAATTGTGCGGTAGTTTGAGTATTCTTTGGCATTGCCTTTCTTTGGGATTGGAATGAAAACTGACCTTTTCCAGTCCTGTGGCCACTGCTGAGTTTTCCAAATTTGCCGGCATATTGAGTGCAGCACTTTCACAGCATCATCTTTCAGGATTTGAAACAGCTCCACTGGAATTCCATCACCTCCACTAGCTTTGTTCATAGTGATGCTTTCTAAAGCCCACTTGACTTCACATTCCAAGATGTCTGGCTCTAGATGAGTGATCACATCATCATGATTATCTGGGTTGTGAAGATCTTTTTGTACAGTTCTTCCATGTATTCTTGCCACCTCTTCCTAATATCTTCTGCTTCTGTTAGGTCCAGACCATTTCTGTCCTTTATCGACGCCCATCTTTGCATGAACTGTTCCCTTGGTATCTCTAATTTTCTTGAAGAGATCTCTAGTCTTTCCCATTCTGTTCTTTTCCTCTTTTTTTTGCATTGATTGCTGAAGAGGGCTTTCTTCTCTCTCCTTGCTATTCTTTGGAACTCTGCATTCAGATGCTTTTATCTTTCCTTTTCTCCTTTGCTTTTCACCTCTCTTCTTTTCACAGCTATTTGTAAGGCCTCCCCAGACAGCCATTTTGCTTTTTTGCATTTCTTTTCCACGGGGATGGTCTTGATCCCCGTCTCTCGTACAATGTCATGAACCTCTGTCCATAGTTCATCAGGCACTCTGTCTATCAGATCTAGTCCCTTAAATCTATTTCTCACTTCCACTGTATAATCATAAGGGATTTGATTGAGGTCATACCTGAATGGTCTAGCGGTTTTCCCTACTTTCTTCAATTTAAGTCTGAATTTGGCAATAAGGAGTTCATGATCTGAGCCACAGTCAGCTCCTGGTCTTGTTTTTGTTGACTGTATAGAGCTTCTCCTTCTTTGGTTGCAAAGAATATAATCAATCTGATTTTGGTGTTGACCATCTGGTGATGTCCATGTGTAGAGTCTTCTCTTGTGTTGTTGGAAGAGGGTGTTTGCTATGACCACTGCATTTTCTTGGCAAAACTCTATTAGTCGTTGGCCTGCTTCATTCCGCATTCCAAGGCCAAATTTACCTGTTACTCCAGGTGTTTCTTGACTTCCTACTTTAGCATTTCAGTCCCCTATAATGAAAAGGACATCTTTTGGGGGTGTTAGTTCTAAAAGGTCTTGTAGGTTTTCATAAAGCCGTTCAACTTCAGCTTCTTCAGCATTACTGGTTGGGGCATAGACTTAGATAACTGTGATATTGAATGGTTTGCCTTGGAAACGAACAGAGATCATTCTGTTTTTGAGATTGCATCCAAGTACTGCATTTCGCACTCTTTTGTTGACCATGATGGCTACTCCATTTCTTCTGAGGGATTCCTGCCCTCAGTAGTAGATATAATGGTCATCTGAGTTAAATTCGCCCATTCCAGTCCATTTTAGTTCACTGATTCCTAGAATGTCGATGTTCACCCTTGCCATCTCCTCGGACGTGGGGCATCTCCTCCCGGCCGCCACTGGCCTCGGACACGTGGTAGCTCCTCTGTCGCCACCCTGACCTCAGACACAGGGTAGCTCCTCTCGGCCGTTCCTGCGCCCTTGCAGCCTGGCACTCTAGGCCGCTGCCCCTGACCTCGGACGTGGGTTAGCTCCTCTCGGCCGTGCTTAGAGTGCCGGCCCAGCTCTCGCGGCCGCCCGCATTTAGTGCGCCCCCAATAAGTAAATGGATAAATAATTTTAAAAAGAGCGGAGGGAAACGACTGGAAAGCAGGACCAAACACGCCCCAGAGATCACCCGGGCTTGGGGATGACCCATGTTCCTGTTAGATAGAACTGAAAAGCGCGCCTCACGCACAGGCATGGCTGTGATGCGGGCTCAGTCCTGTCCGACTCTCCGCAGCCCCAGGGACCGTAGCCCGCCAGGCTGCTCTGTCCGTGGGATTCTCCAGGCAAGAGTGCTGGAGTTGGGGGCCGTGCCCGCCTCCAGGGGTCCTCCCAACCCAGGGATGGAACCCCCATCTCCTGCACCAGCAGGCGGGCTTGTGACCTTACTGGGGTGAGATTATCCCTGGGTCAAAGACTAACTCTGGACTCACCCTAGTAAAGCCGAGAAGCACGTTTCATTAAGATCCTTCTAGTTCTGAGTAATTTCTCTGGGCCAGGACAAGGTCCTACGACATTTAAAGGACTATAACAAAACAGGAAGTCGGCAACATAAAACTCACAGTGTCTGGCCAAAGACACAAAAGAGGGACTGCCCCGGTGGCCCAGTGGCTAGGCCTTCATCTTCCAAGGCAGGGCATGCGGGTTCAATCCCTGGTGAGGGAGCTACAGAGATTTCTTTTTAATAGTCCACATCAAAAAAATATTAAAAAAAGATACAAAGAAGTAGGAGAATATGATTCACAGCCATTGTTATTGTTCAGTTGCTCTGTCACGTCTGACTGTTTGCGATCCTACGGACTGCAGGACATCAGGCTTCCCTGTCCCTCACTGTCTCCCAGAGTTTATTCCAATTCATGTCCATGAAAAAGATCAGTTATAGCCATAGACCTGGAAATGACGGGATGAAATGACAGACAAGGGTTGTAAAGTAGCAAGAGATTAGAGGAAAGCACGAACGTGAAAAGGAGAGAAATGGAAAATTTTCAGAAGACACAACAGAACCGCTGAAAATTAAATGCATTACGGTAACATCTTAGATGAAAAATACTTGCATGAGAATAACAGCAACTTAGACACTGCAGACAGAAGGGCATTGAAGGTGCAGCAGTTAAAACCCGAGGCCCAGAGAAAAGACTGAGAAGCCAAGAAGTCTAAAACGCATGTAATTGGAATCCCAGAATAAAAATGGGGAGGATAGAAAAATAATTGGATAAATTATGCTGGAAATCTTTATGAATTTGATGAAACTATAAGTTCAAGGAACCCCAAGTAGAATAAAAAGGAAACTACCCCAAGGGACATCAGATTAAAAGAGGAAAACAGTGATTATCTTGAGCAGATCGTCTTAAAAGTAGTTGGACAGAAAAATAAAGCTGAGAGGGAAACGGAGCTGCTAAGCACTGGTGACGCCTCATGCAGCGCAAGTCAGGAGACCAGAGAGCTCTGTCTTTAAAGTCTTGATAGAAGTCAAGTTGTCCACCGAGAATTCCATATCCAGAGAAAATGCCTTTCAAAAATGAGTCAAAATACTTTTTTCAGCCAAACAAAAGCTGAGCAATTTATGGCCAGCATATCTGCGCTATAAGAAATGTTAAAGCAAGTTTTTCAGGCAGAAGGAAAAGTGATCCACCCCAAAAGAGGGAAGTAGCCTGAATCGGTAAACATTGTGGATAAATCTGGTTTTCTTAGTTTTTAATCTCTTTAAATTATAATTGTTTAAAGCCAAGGCTTGACTCTTCCTGTCTTAGCCTCTGAAGGCTGCCCCTTCTCAGCGGCACCCCAGGGTCTCAGCTGCATGTGGAGGTCGCCACCTCCCAGCTTCCCCACCCGGCTGGCTCTCCAGCCTGCTACTGACTTGCGTGCTCCCCTGGTCTCTGCCAGTGTCTTCCTGGGCAGGCAAGCATGCCTTAGGAAAAGCATGAACGGTAGGGGAGGTGGGGAGCAAAAGCCTCTAAGAAATAAAGGAACGAGTGAGTCTGTTTTCAAGTGAATGTCTGGACATTCAAGTGAATATCAAACATTCATGTCTGATAAAAGCATGACCTTGTGAGAGAATTTCCCTTACACACTGGAGAGAAATCAGCAGATAGCAGTTGTCAAGTTTTGTTACAAGTCACAACTAAAATGGATACTCATGAAATTCCTACTCATTTTCACAAGGACCCCAATGGAAAATTCTTCTTGCAACCGGAATTGTATTAGGACTCGCTCGTGATGTTTTAACCCGGAGATTCCGCACCTCCTGACCACGCCCCCGGCAGAGACAGAACGCTCCACGGCGCAGGCAGGGTGTGGACCCAGGGGTAGCTTTGGGTTTTTCCTTGAAACCAGGATGCGTCTCTTTCCAGTCTTCATCATCCTCGCGTGGCCTTGTAACAATGGGACCTGAGAGGTGGTGCCCCCGTGGGGAAAAGATCAGAGTCCAAAATCTGATGTGCACAGAGCATCCTGTGAACTGAGACGAAGTTCTCTGACCCTCCATCTCCTTAGTTACAAGATGAGGAAGTCTGACTAGCTGACCGCTTCAGGTTGCTTTTAGCTCAAGCTCCTATCAGTACGACACAGTGACAACATGGGAGCTCATCTCTGGGGCCGATGCAGAGACGCAGGAGATCAGCAGCTGCTGGGGCTCCCGCTCCTTCTCAGACTCCTGAGGTGACTCCAGCCCCCATCCCTACCCGCAGCTTCTGAATCCACATCATCTCTCAGCGGGTCTTGTTATTCAGGTCCCACACCTGCCCAGAAGTGAATGTCCTCCTGGCGGAATCTCGGGGTCCGGGGGAGGGATGGAATAATTCCTTTGTGGAAATGGTGTTGGAAACACATACCGTCACCCCCACTAACAAATCTCATCACACAACGCTAACGTGATAAAGGACTAGTGGCTTCAGGAAGTGTCTGGTAACCCAGGTGTCTGTCCGTGCGTGTCCCTGCCTCCCAAGTCTCTTCCTCAGCAGCATTTCAAGGCCCTTTATACTGGGCTTTCACAGCTTTGCCCTGGAGCGTCAGCCTGACGTTCAGTCTGGCACCACCCCCATTGTAAGTGAGCCCTTGCGGTGCCCACGCAGGTTTGCTGGCAGGCTAGCAGCCTGCCTGCTGGGCGCCACCTGTCCACTGCTTTCTTCCGAGTGGAAGAAGCAGGGCTCTTCCAGGGTGCCGAGGGGCACCAGCAGGACCCCCAACCCCCGGAGCTCTGCACACTGTCTGACCGGCTGTGGGAAGGCCCTGGCCAAGGGCAGACCCGGGTGCCCTGGCAGCTGCCCGAGTGCTCCGGGCGCTTCGGCCCATCGTGCCCCTCCGGGGGAGATTGTTGGAGGCTTTCCAGCAGCTCAGCAGGAAAGGCGCCCGCCAGCTCGCTGTTAAATGTAGAAAATGAAGCAGAAGCCACTGGCTCCTCGCCGGTTTGATGATCCTCAGCACGGGCCTGGGTTTTAGGATGTGTAATACCGTAAAGTGAACGGCTGCTCGTTTCTATGGCGGCAGTGGGGGGCGATCTGGTAAATAAACTTATTTCTACACTGCTTAGAATGGCACTTCTCATACCTTTTCTCTGAAACTGTCTTCATGCTTCAGCCTCTTTAATCTGTGAATCCTTCATCCACCCTTCATCTCTCATCCTCGTGCCCCTCCCCTTCCTCCTTTTCTTCTTTAAACACACACACACAAGTAGGAGTAGAACCAAGTAGAATCGAATAAATACAGGGTCAGATTTAAAGTAATATTTCCTCTAATTTTCAATTTGTCTAAAAATTGGAAAAAAATCATAAATCTAGTTTCCTTGGTATTTTTTTCTGCCTGAAGTGGTATGTAAATGTTTTACACATTCATTTATTACTTATTCTCCACTCCTCTTCCCAAAATATGAATCTAGCTAAGCTTGATTCTGCCTTAAGGCAGAGCATTAGCACCTTTCTGACAAAAGTATAATTGATCCCATGCTGCTGCTGCTAAGTCGCTTCAGTCGTGTCCGACTCTGCATGACCCCATAGACAGCAGCCGACCAGGCTCCCCCGTCCCTGGGATTCTCCAGGCAAGAACTCTGGAGTGGGTTGCCATTTCCTTCTCCAATGCTTGAAAGTGAAAAGTGAAAGTGAAGTCACTCAGTTGTGTCCGACCCTTAGCGACCCCATGGACTGCAGCCCACCAGGCTCCTCCGTCCATGGGGTTTTCCAGGCAAGAGTACTGGAGTGGGGCGCCATCCCTTCTGCATATAATCATATAACTGAAAAAGCACATGTTAAAAACTCTCAGGTTCTTTATAGTGACTGAGGGAAAGTCTAGAGGCAGGCTTGGATTCAAATTCCCCATCTGCATGATAAGAACACAGCAAACTGAAAATTACAGTGGCTTACCTATTTAAAGTAAAATTCTCCAATAATCCAGAATTTATAATTTCGTATAAATTCAAAGGTAGTTAACATGTATAAACATAACTGCTGAAAGGAAAAGTTGCCTGAGAATTTTAGTGTATTAATGATGTACAAATCTATGGCTATTCCTAAGTACAGGGGATTTCATTAACTTAAAATGTCACAGTATCATATACCCCTTGACAGAAAATTCCCTTAGGGAAATTCACACAAAATTATTCACTAAAGCACTATAAGACAGAAGTATAAACAAGCTGCATGTGTGGGAGTTGGTTAAATAAAATACAGCACAACTATGGAATGGATACTATGCGTCCGTTTAAAGGAGGCAGATATCTGCATTTTAAAGATACACTGTTTACTGAAAATAAAACAGGCAGAGAGCAGTATTAGTATCAGTGGCAACCCACTCCAGGACTCTTTTCTGGAAAATCCGGAGGAGCCTGGTGGGCTGCAGTCCATGGGGTCGCTAAAGAGTAGGACACCACTGAGCGACTTCACTTTCACTTTTCAATTTCATGCATTGGAGAAGGAAATGGCAACCCACTCCAGTGTTCCTGCCTGGAGAATCCCGGGGAAGGGGAGCCTGGTGGGCTGCCGTCTATGGGGTCGCGCAGGACTGAAGCGACTTAGCAGCAGCAAGGTGTGAAGAAAAACAACAGGGAATAATCTACACAGGTGTGAAGACAGACAGAACAGCTCTGCAAGGATGCCAGAAGCAGAGCAAGAGAAGAATGCCTGCCCTCCAGGGAGGGAAGGGAGCCAGAGGCACAGACGGAAGACAGGTGGACTCTCCACTCCGCTTGGAACGTTGTGCCGCGTGCACACAGTAACTATTTCCAAGTTTTTCTTTTTTTTGGTAGGAGATAAAGGTAGAGTAGGATTTCTCCATGAGAACAGTCAGTGTGCTTTCAAGCAGGCATCTCTCAGCTAATAAAATATTTACTTAAAGGCATCTTAAGGGAATTCCCTGGCAGTCCAGTGGTTAGGACTCTGCCCGTCCACTTCCACTTGGACAGTGGAACAGGGTCCCACCTCTGCTGGGGGAGTTCCCCACTCGCCCCACCTCGCAGCCAATAAAAGTTTTTTTTTAAGGGATCTTAAAAGTCGGATTCATTGCCCTTCCTAAATTGGTTGGTTTGATTTTATCCTTCTGAAGCTGAAGAGTAAATTCATCTGAGCATTTACCCATCCCTTCGCTTGCTGAAAGAAGGACTCAGTAGAATGTGTCTGAAAGTGACATTCAAAGTGATAAAGAGGAGACAGGAAAGAGGACACCGTCAGGACACAAACGTTTATGCCATTTCAGCCGTTACAACAGTAGTTCAGAAAGATCTCAAAGGTTACACGGATGTCGTCAATCTTACAAAAAGAAAAAAAAGGGACAGGCAACAGTGAAGAGCACCAGAGAGCCCCAGCGCCCGCCTGAGTGAGCCCAGGCCGTGCTTGCCTCCTTCCGCGAGCCCCCCTCCCCTCTCTCCTCCCGGCCTCCCTACCCGGCCTCGCTCCGCCTGCAGCCGGCTCAGGCCTCGTCCTCGCCCTCCTCCTCCTCGAACTCGCCCCTGCTCGTCGGCCGTGGCGTCCTGGTACTGCTGGTACTGGACACCAGGTCGTTCATGTTGCTCTCGGCCTCGGTGAACTCCATCTCGTCCATGCCCTCGCCCGTGTACCAGTGCAGGAAGGCCTTGCGCCGGAACATGGCCGTGAACTGCTCCGAGATGCGCTTGAACAGCTCCTGGATGGCCGTGCTGTTGCCGATGAAGGTGGCCGACATCTTCAGGCCGCGGGCGGGATGTCGCACACGGCCGTCTTCACGTTGTTGGGGATCCACTCCACGAAGTAGCTGCTGTTCTTGTTCTGCACGTTCAGCATCTGCTCGTCCACCTCCTTCATGGACATGCGGCCCCGGAAGATGGCGGCCACGGTCAGGTAGCGGCCGTGGGCGCGGGTCGCAGGCGGCCATCATGTTCTTGGAGTCGAACATCTGCTGGGTGAGCTCGGGCACCGTCAGCGCCCGGTACTGCTGGCTGCCCCGGCTGGTGAGCGGCGCGAAGCCGGGCATGAAGAAGTGCAGGCGCGGGAAGGGCACCATGTTCACGGCCAGCTTGCGCAGGTCGGCGTTGAGCTGGCCCGGGAAGCGCAGGCAGGTGGTGACCCCGCTCATGGTGGCCGACACCAGGTGGTTCAGGTCCCCGTAGGTGGGCGGTGGTCAGCTTCAGGGTGCGGAAGCAGATGTCGTACAGCGCCTCGTTGTCGATGCAGTAGGTCTCGTCTGTGTTCTCCACCAGCTGGTGCACGGACAGGGTGGCATTGTAGGGCTCGACCACCGTGTCGGACACCTTGGGCGAGGGCATGACGCTGAAGGTGTTCATGATGCGGTCAGGGTACTCCTCACGGATCTTACTAATGAGAAGGGTCCCCATCCCAGACCCCCGTGCCGCCCCCCAGCGAGTGGGTCAGCTGGAAGCCCTGCAGACAGTCACAGCTCTCGGACTCCTTCCTGACCACGTCCAGGACCGAGTCCACCAGCTCGGCGCCCTCTGTGTAGTGGCCCTTGGCCCAGTTGTTCCCGGCACCGCTCTGGCCTGCCAGAAGGAGAGAGTCTTCATAAAGTCACTGATGATTGCATTAAATTCCTTTTCACCTTAAACCCTTTAACAAAGCTCAGTGAGTCAGAGTTCAGATAAGATTTCAGGTTATCATTAAAATAATCAAACATTAAAATATTTGGTCATGGACATAATTATAAATAAGGAAGGTTAGGGACCTGGCTATTAGAGGTTGAAAGACTTTTTGTTTTAGGTTATCTATTAAGAAGGCTCCATGCCTTCTCTAGGGCACTCACACCCCTCCACCCTGAGGTGTCCAGCATAAGCTTAGCTTCTAGGCCATCAGCCATGCCAGTCACTCACCAAACACGAAGTTGTCAGGCCTGAAGATCTGGCCGAAGGGTCCAGACCTGACCGAATCCATGGTGCCCGGCTCCAGGTCCACCAGGATGGCCCGAGGCACATACTTGTTACCTGCAGGAACAGAGCAGGACTCAGACCTGCGGGCAGAGATCTCAGAAGAGGGGGCCCCTGGTACCAGCTTCCTTCCTTGAAAGCGCTGCTTGTATCCCCAACAAAGGGCGCAGGACGGGATTCTCACAAGATTCTCAAAGGAGCACTCCCCCCCCCCCGCCCCCACCTCCGTTCCCGCCCGCCCCTCCAAACAAACAAACAAACAAACAAAAACCTCAGGGAAAGATAGTACTCCTACATCCGCTAAACCACCCTCCCCTGGGGCTACACTTCTGGGGTCAGTCCCTCGGGGAGGCGGGCAGGGTCAAGGCGATTACCGGTGGCCTCGTTGTAGTACACGTTGATTCTCTCCAGCTGCAAGTCACTGTCTCCGTGGTAACTGCCAGTGGGGTCGATGCCATGCTCATCGCTGATGACTTCCCAAAACTGAGACAGAAAAACCTGCATTAGGCCACGCCCCACCGCCGAGAGGCCCGCGACACACAATGGAAAACTCGGTTCCGACAGCCCAACGTCTCCGCAGCTTTAGGGCAGTCAGACCCGCACAGCGGCAGGGCTTGAATTTTGCAGGGTCACCGAGTTGAAACTGGGCGTTTCCTGGGCGAACAGCTGCTCGAGGCGGGAGGCGGGGGTCTCGGCGGGGAGGGGAGGGACTAGCAACTGGACGGCGGGCGCGTGGGGCGCTCAGCGGCGCGGGGGGGTAGGGAGGGGTCGGGGACCTGAGGGGCTGAAGGAGGGGGGGTGGCTAGATTCAAGGCGCGTCCGGGGACCACGAGATGCTCGCCCTCCGCCCCTCCCCCCGCCACTCGACTAGAGTTCGAGCGAGTAAAACCGATTCTCCCGGAGTCCAGGCTCTGCCCGAAAGGGGCGCACAGCCGCGGACTCCCCCGCGCGCGCCTGGCCAGCGTGCAAGGTTTAGAGAAGAGAAGGGATGGGCGGCCAGGGACCGACGGGCCAGTCGAGTCAAAGCCTCAAGCTGGGGGTTCCCCCACCCGCCGAAACTCGCCGCGGGCGCACGCCCGGCTCCACAGTACAGCGCCGCGGGAAGGTCTGCACTTTGGGGAGCTGCGGGCCCGCTCAGGACGGCGTTCGCGCCCGGATCCCCGAGGGGCGTCAGGCTGGGTCCCCGTCCCCGCCCGACCCCGCCCGCGCGCGCGCCCACCTTGGCGCCGATCTGGTTGCCGCACTGGCCCGCCTGGATGTGCACGATCTCACGCATGGTGCCGGCTCGCTTCTTCTGGCCCGGGGCGGCGTCTGGTCGGTCTGTCGGTCCCCCTGCACACCCACTACGGGGTCACCGGGAACGCGCTCGGAAACCAGCCGGCTGAGAGCGCCGGCCCCGCGGGCTCGGCTTTTATACGAGGAGGGTGGGGCGGCCGCGCAGGCCGCGCCCCCAGCCCGAGCCCCCCAGTCCCCTTCGCGCTAGCGCTCTCCAGGCCCCGCTGACGTAATGCTCCGGGCCCCAGGGACCGTCCAGGAGGCTGGACCACGGGCCCGCGGCCAATCGGCAGAGGCTTTCGGGCCGGGCGCGGCCGGGGGGCTGCGCGGAGCCGGGTGGGGGGCGTGCGCATTGTCTAGGACTAGGAGTGGGGCGGGGTGGGGAAAGCTGGGCACCGAGAACTGGGGGTGGGTGGAAGGAACCGAGGGCGGGAGGGTGGAGACGCGAGGGTGACCAGCATGGCAGGCCGGGTGTGGGGGGAGGGCGGGCGCCGGGTGGGTGGGGGTGGGAGGCTGGAACAGGTGCAGGGGCCGCCAGGTGCTCTGGGAAGGAGCGCGCTGTGCTGGGGCGCCGGCCGGTGGTAGCGGCGGCGGCCTGGGTTTCGCTGCCACCGCGGACTGTGGCGCGTCTCCCACCCTCGGCCAGAGCCCCCTGAGCCACCCTCCCCGGGGAGACGTCTGTCCCTTTCCCCAATCCAACGGCGGTGCAGCGGCCGAACCTCGGCCCCGGGAGGACGTCCTTGTGACAGCTTGTTGGGGCCGAAGGGCCGTGACCCTAGACACGTGAGGCCCAAGGGCCCCAGGGTGCCCTCCGCCCCGCCCCCAGGATCTGTGCGCCCCCTCTTTCGTCTCCGCCGAGGCCCCCTCGCTCCCTTTCTCTGTGGCTGCGGCGTCCGGGCACCGGGCCACCTCGGGCCTCCACCGCCCTGCCCGACCCTGTTCAAGAGTCCACAGCTCCCCGGCTGGCACCCAGGACCCCTCCTCCCCGCGGCTTTGGTTCCTTGGGAGCCTGTGGGTGGGTGGTGGCTGGCTGGCCGCGCGGGGTGGACGGTCCAGCGATCAGAAGAGGGTGGGGTTCGGAGGCGGGGCGGCGGCAGAACAAAGAGCTGGAAACGCGTGGGCCGCCCACGCCCGAGCGTCTGACCGCCACACTGGGCTCGGTTCAGCTCACGTCCACTACGGGGACGGGTCCCCAGGGAGATCGCCCCCTGCCCCACCGCTGACATCCTTAGCATCCACTAGGCGCAGGAAGCCGAGGCGGCCGCGAGGTCCCCAGCCTTGGTGCTTCCGATGCAGGCGAGGGGCCCGCCTGGAGACTGCAGCACGGGCGGGCGGGGCCGCGCGCGACCCTGACGGCCCACGGCGCGAGCGCGCGGACGCGGCCCCGACACGGCTTCAAACCTTCCACTTCTAGGGAGTCCAAGAGGGAGCTGATCTCTTTGTTACTTTCCGTGTGTGTGTGTGTGTGTGTGTGTGTGTGTGTGTGTGTGTGTGAGAGCGCTGGAACCTCGTCCCCGCAATTCCGTGGGCGAAGCTTCCTGTCTCCCACCCCGACCCTTGACGGGTCGTCTGCGAGGTTACGCGACCCCTTTTCATCCTCAGGCCAGAGGGGTCGAATGACCCGGGTTCTCCCTGCGGAGCGCAGCCCGCAGCTGTCGAGTGAGACCCGGCCCCCGCCCCCCATGTATCAGCAAGCTGTCATCGCCTCCCTTCCCGCTGCGGGCGGAAGGGGGCTTCCAGCCCAATTCCAGCGCACAAAGAGAGACAGAGAGAACAAAAGCTCGGCGCCCCTAGACACCCCCAGCTTGGGATGGCGGTCCCCAGACGCGGCTGCCGGACGGAGTCCAGGTGAGGAGGGGCTGGCCGAGGGGCAGAGCAGCGGAAGGTCGCCCACGTGCCCGCTTGCGGGGCTCCAAGGACCGAGTGCTGACTCCGAGTTGGTGCTAGTCCTCTCCTGCAGATGCAAAAGCGCCCAGGGGAAAGGATGCCCCAGGTCCCGCCCCAAGTCAGAGTCAGGGCTCAGGCCCAGCGCTCGGGAAAGGGATCGCGTCCAGGCAGAAAGGTGGTGGTGGACCCGGGGTGACGGCTCGGGCGGGACCGAACCACGCGGGAAGGAGGCAAGCGAGGGCCGCACCCGCGCAGCCAGAGCGAAAGCGCCGGCGCGGTAGAGCGGGCCAGGGCAGAGCGCCGCCGCCCTCCGGGATCCGCCCACGCCCCGCGGCTGAGCCCCGCCGGCCCCTGTCTCAGGGGGCAAGGCGTGGACACTCGTGTCCAAGAAAATGTGGGGAAAACGCCCTTTCCCCGGGCTTTCTCTCAGGAACGGGGCTTAAGACAGGGTGAAGCTGGAACTCGTCCCTCGGAAAGCCCGGATGCCCTCGGGGACGCAGCGTTTCGGGCCCCAGAACCGCTTTCCTCTCCTCCCGTTTGCCGGGCACCGTCCCGCGCCCCCGCCTCCACTGAGCTGCCAGCCTCGTTGGCCGCTCCACGCCCCCTCCTCAATTTGGAAGCACGATACTGCGGTACTGCGTATCTTACTTTTCACAAGGAGCTGGCTTTGCGCGGCAAGGGTGAGTCTTGACGACGGCCAGCCCCTCCGCCGAGGTTTCAGTTTGTCTGCCAACTCTTCATCACCTGTATTGGGCAGCTGCTAGAGAAGAGGCTGGTGAGGGGCTTTCAAAGCGAAAAAAAAAATTAATCTCAGTTCCCGCTCCCAGCACCACAGCATTTCTTTTTGCCTGTTTATTACACACAGTTCCTCTCCATCTGAGTCACTGGGTATCAGACGTGAAGGTGTTAGAGCAATATATTTTACCGTGTTTTACATGCTATTAGTTTTAATGATGCATTAACATTTCTAAATCGCCCCCTCCCTCGACCATTGTAGAGATAACACCGTAAAATAAAATCCAACCTGTATTTCATGCATGACATTCTGTGGCTGTGGCGAGTAAGATACCCCTTAAGCTACTAAAATTCTATTTGCTCTCACACTTTTCAGAGTATTTTCAAGGGCAAATTCTCAAGTGATTTTGCATTCATCTATAACACAGAGAGTCTTTGTGTTAATTAACTGAATCTGATTGGGAGGGGGCATTGCATAGCCCAATGAGTAGTGAATTGTTAAAGCCTTATTTTCTTAAACCAAGGTGTGTGCTTTTGCAGAGACTGAAATTGCAAGGCTTGGAGCTTTCCGGTTTTCCCACTGCCTGCCTGCATTCACTACTTAACACCCAGCTCGCGATGCGGGTACCCTGACAGACTACCCTGCCATCCGGAGGCCCGCGGTTTCCTGGGCAACCGACACTTAGCCAATGAATGAAGAGGAATTGAAAGAAAGCGACTGCAAATCCATCATTATTTCCTTTTCACTGGTCTCAATGCGCTCCAGCTAGAAATACTGGAAAGCTACCAGCCCTAACATTTATGTAAAGGAGTCAATGGCCACAGATCCGGGACTAGGGAGGGGTCCAGCCCTACACTGTGACTGGGGGGTGGGGAGCTCCTGGGACCCCCCAGGACGGGGGGCTTTCTCAGCTGTCACTGCCCCTGTGGATGGCCCCCTTTCTAACCCCCATAGGAAGCCGGCCCCTCCCGCAGGGCTGCCCCAGGCCCTCTAATCACAGGGCCGGGTGGGAGGCTCGGAGCCTCGTCTTCCGCGGCCGTGGGGCCCTGTGGGAGCAGCCGGCCCAGGTAACAAAGGATGGGCCCGAGCGGGGCGACGCGGAGGCCCGGAGTGCCGGCGGGGGGAGGGGGCGGCGACCTTTCCTTTTGTTCCTCTGTCAAGCTGGCGGTTTTCCCACTGCCGGCCTCCGAACTGGGGTGAAAGTGGCCTCAGGCCAGCCTGAGAGCGCTGGGCTCTCCTCGCAGAGCGTTGCCTTCTTTGTCCTGAAGGTCGGCAGAGGGAGTCGGACCACACTATCTGGACCTCGGCGCCCTTTTATGCACGCCCCCCTCCCCCACACCGTCGGAGCCCCTGAGATTAGCGGGCTGGGGGAGGGCAGGCCAGAGGATGCGGACTCTGTGAATCCTTGGTGAAGGACAGCTCCTGACCGAGCCAGATTGTGCGGAAAAGGCAAGCAGAGGGTAGAAAATACCTTTGAATGGGAGCCTTCCGGAATACTAAGACCGGCAGGTGCAATCCGTGAAGTCACAAAGGTAGAAATAAATTTATGAAACGAAGGCTACACTCAGGAATGTATGGGGGTGCATTTTAAGTTTCATGCAGTCGCGGTAGTAGTGTGATATTAATGTGAGTGCGGGGCTCCCCCTCCCAGTAGAAACCAGGCCTCCAGCCACCGGGCACCGGAGAACCAGGCAGCTCACCACTTCTCTTCTCGATCTGCCCCGACCTTTGCCTGCCACTTACATAAAATTAAAACCTGTGTATTCAGATAGAGGCACACAAGTCCAGAGTCTTTGTGACTGTCGACCCTTTGCCTCTGGTGTTCGGATGGCTGGCCACCATTAGCCACTAACCTGGCCGTTGACGGCTCCACTGCAGAAGCAGGTCACCTTTTAACAGGGGCTCTTGGCTTGACCTGCCCAGCCTTCTTGCCATTGGCCACCGCACATCCGTGGTCCATTTTCAGGAAAATAATTCCTTAAGAGAACCTCAGGGAGAATTTCGCTCTTCCCAAGTGATCTCTAGAGAGACAGTTTATCAAAACATTTGCTTTCCCACATATACTCAAAAGAACGGAAAGGATTTTGTAGAGATATTTGCACACTTATGTCCCCAGTGGCACTATTCACAATAGCCCACAGTGGTGATAGACGGATGTGTTAACACAAATCAAGTGTGGTCCACACACACGCACAGAATCCTGCTGCTGCTGCTGCTGAGTCGCTTCAGTCGTGGCCGACTCTGTGCGACCCCATAGACGGCAGCCCACCAGGCTCCCCGCCCCTGGGATTCTCCAGGCGAGAACACTGGAGTGGGCTGCCGTTTCCTTCTCTAGCATGGAGTACTACTCAGCCTTTAAAGGGAAGGATGCTTTGACACCAGCTGGAACATGGATGGACCTTGAAGATACTGTGCTTGGTGAAAGAAGCCAGTTGTGAGAAGACAAAAATTGTATGATTTAACATATACAAGGCGCCTAGAATCGTCAAGCTTGCAGAGGCAGAGAGGGTGAAGGCGGGTGCCCAGGGCCGAGGGGAGGGGGATGGGGAGCAAGTATTTTTGAGGACAGACTTTCAGTTTTGCAAGATGAAGGGTCCTGGAGAGGTCTGCGGCGGTGGCTGTACCGCAGTGTGAATGTGCTTAACGCCTATGAGATGCAATTGTAAAAACGATGGAGAGGGCAGATTTTATGTTTGTGTGCATTTTACCACAATTAAAAAGAGCTTAATCTCTCTGTGAAATATTTAGAGGCATTTTTTTGTCTTGATGCTAATATGGTGCCCCAAGTTTCTCAGTGGTGGATAGATAGATAGATAGGTCACAGAGACAGTAGACAGACATTTTAAATGCTAATGTCAGTTTCCTCATTTATTGGCCCTTGTTCTGCACCACAGGGTCAGAGGCATCTTGGCAGTGATTGGCTGATGGCTCTCCTTGTTCTTACGTCTCCACCGATGCCCTGTGGTTCAATCTCTGGCCCAGATTCTTAGCACAGCACTGAGGCCACTCCAGCGAGGGTGGTCTGCCTTCCCAGTGGTACCCGCCCCCTTCTGCCCCCACAGTGTGCCCCAGGAGACTGGAACCTGCCCACCTGTCTCCCTTTCGGGCTGTGTTCTCCAGTCTCAGCCACCGCCTGCTCCACTGACTGGAGAAGCCTCTCCTCTTTTACTGGGGACATTTCCATTGTTCTTCCGGCTGCAACGCAACTGCCTGCAACCCTGCCCACCCCCCACCCCACCCCCAGCAGGTCACCTGGAACAGTGAGTTGGTGATGCTCTCTCCCGGAGGCTTCTCTGGTTAGCGCTGGGTTTACATTCATTACCTAAAAGCAGTGATCACCCCGCTTGTTCATTGTACACCTCTACCCATTAAAAAAAAAGTTGAGGATACATGCCCAGTATGTACTCAGTCATTTCAGTCGTGTCCGACTCTTTGCAACCCTATGGACTGTAGCCCATCAGGCTATCCATGGGATTTCCCAGGCAAGGATACTAAAGTGGGTAGCCATTCCCTTCTCTAGGAGATCTTCCTGACCCAGGGATCAAACCTGCACCTTTCATGTCTCCTGCGTTGGCAGGCAGATTCTTTACTGCTAGCACCATCTGGGAAGCTCCCACAAGCCCAACATATTTATTATTTATTTATGCCCAAGGCATTTATCCATAAATTGTATACATTTATTTTTACAAGCCAGTATCTCCAGGTACCATGTTATCCTGAGTGACATCAGAAGGTAGTCAACATTTCAAATACACCATTGTCTAACGTCTAATTTTATTTTGGCCAACATCTCACCAGACTTGAGCTACTCATGGTTTTCTTACCTGTCAATGGGCTTGGCTAAGAGCCTGTGGAAGGAGCAGAGTCTAAGCTCTGCCATCTCCTTATTTTTCATGTGTTTGCAGCACTGATCTCTTCACTTTGCAGTTTCTTTTCTGTAGTATTTTAAGCCCGGCTGTGAGGACCAGTGGAGCAAAATCTAAATAAAGTGGTGGCCAGCCCTCCATCGCTTCCTCCTCTCCAGGGATTTGATTCACAACAGGTGACCACAACGCACAGCATCCTGCGAGGCCCCAGCATCACTGGGAACAGTAACTATTATATTAATTCCTTAATTTTTATGGTAGGGCTTTCCCCGTGGCCCATTGGTAAAGACTCCACCTGCAGTTCAGGAGCCACAGGGGATGCAGGTCCGATCCCAGGGAAGGGCATGGCAACCCACTCGAGGACCCTTGTCTAGAGAATCCCGTGGGTGGAGGAGCTATAGGGAATAAGTATAAATAGGAATTCTCACAGTTTCTTCCCACACGGCAATGGCTGCTTTGCCGGCCCCACCTCCAGACTAGATTTCTGTATGAGGATGGGGTTCATTCCATTGAGGCCTCTGTTTCCTGCTGGGTTTTGACCCCTTGAAGGCAGGAACCATGTCTTATTAGCCTTTATATCTCCCACATTGCTGGAAATTAAGTGCAGGCAAACAATAAATATTCCTCTAGTAAATAAAATATCTCGAATATACAGCAACCAGAGAACCTAGCTGTTTCCAACACACACAGCAGCAGGTTAGAAACAGAAACACACCAGGTCATTGATAAAGGTGGAAAAAATCAGTTATCCAGACTTTTATAAAGCAACAGTCAATGCTAGAACGTGATAGAACAATTCCTATAAAAATTCTGAGGAAAATATCCCTTAATATTTGCATGCCCAGTTAGATTTACTTGTAACTTTAAAGGTAATAGGTATTTTGGGACATAAAAGGACTGAGGAAATGTAGCTTCTGCGAGTCATTTTGGAAAGAAAAAGAAAGAAAAATAATCTCAGAGAATGTAGAAACAGATCTTGGAAAGTTGGTCGTCTGACAGCACGTGGCCTAAAGGGTGAAGGTCCCTCTGAACACAGCCAGAGACAGACACACAAGTCCTTCAACTGGGCCTTTGTGAAGGGTGCTGGAAACGCTTTTCTAAGACGCTGGCCAAGGACCTGAAGCTGCCAGATCGTCATCCAGTTCCCTGAAACTGGAATTATTACCTCCATGGGAAGGAGGGGCCTGGCAGGTTACAGTCTATGGGATCGCAGAGTCGGACATGACTGAGTGGCTTCACTTCACAGGGAATTGGTTGTTTGCCAGTTTATTCTGGAAACTTCTCTGCTACAAAGAGTAGAAGATTTCAAATGATGGAACAACAGACGCACAGACGTTTAAAAATGTCCCATGAAAATATAAAATTCTCAACAAACCGTAAGATTTTAGGCAGAAGTCAAAGCAACAAAGGCAACATTAGAAGTCAGGATGCAAAGAGTGCGCCCGAGGAGGTGAGTGGGCTTTAGACGCACCGTCGGGGGCTTGAAGAGATGACCAGACTGCAGAGAAAATCCGCTTCTTACTCTGATGATGAAGGATAAATGCCGTGGAAAGAAGCAGGACCAGCTACTAGGAAGTCAGAACTCTATGGAAATGTCACATGTTTTATAAGGAATTCCGTAAAAATCCACAGAGGCAGAAAGAAAATTTTTTAAAAGCTGTACTAAAACTAAATTAGTAAAGAAAAGATGAGGTCTAAACTCCGTCGGGCTTATGAGGAACATGACCAGATTTAAGAGGAGCGTGGAGCAGTGATGGAGGGCTTGGGAACACTCTGAGCTCTGTGGACTAATAAAATCAAGTAGAAACCCTTAGAAAGATTTGTGAGGCGCCTTGCTCACACAGAAGGAAATCGAAGTTTTGAATCACTGCGTCTGCAGCTGCCGTGGAGGCCGGGCCCTGCAGCAACAGTATTTTAAAGAAAGAGGAGGAAGACGCAGGGTTCACAGACAAACCGCTGCTAAATCCTTTGTTTCCAACGTAAGCTGAGGGTTGAGAGGTCAGTTGGGCACGACATTTGCCCAAAAATTTCTGCTGGGCTTGCAGCACAAAGCAGAGACCTGCAGAGGAAGTGAAAGCTCGTGGGCAGAAGAAGGGAAGACACCCCGAGTGCAGGATGGCAGCAGAGACAGCTCACAGAACCACAGGCTGTGCCCGGGGCGCGTGACAGCTGGCCTGTGCTCACCGGAGCGGAGGGTGATGTATGCCACCTGGGACGGAAACCGAGGCAGCCAAACCAGCGGCTTCTCCACGCTGCTCTGCTCACACCCACCGGACACGGTACCCACGGCTCTGGATTTCTCTTCTTTAGGGAAGAGATAGGCTCCAGTGATCTGCTCACAGGCCAGGGGGATCAAATGAGGTTTCTGGGACGAAATGCGCCTAGCCCATGGGCTCCAGGAGCTGTCATCAGTAAACACAGAGACCTCATCCTACCGGCAGTGATGAACATCCCGGGTGACACTGGTCTGAGAACTCGGTCTTTCGGGAGGACGACCGAGGGTGCCCACAGGGTCCGCTTGGACACTTCCTCGCAGGGGGTGGGCTCTGGGCCTCTTCAATGTCCCCCACCCCTCACTCCCGCTGGGCTCCCCTCCAGGCCTGGGGACACTGCTTCCTCCGAGCATGCTCCCGTGTGGTGGGATGCCCTGCAGAGAGCCCCCTCCAGACTCTCAGGCCCTCTGCACTCTGCTCTGACCTCGGTGACCTCCCCTGCCATCCTCCCACCCTGGAGCGGGGGACTGTTTGCCGCCACCTTTTGCAAGATTCTGGAACGTCTTCAGGCTCCAGAGCTGAGCCTTGGCGGCCCCCGGGACGGCTCTCAGGCCGCTCCCTGGCCCGGCTTATGACAGTGGACAGGCCGCTGGCTGGACTTCACATCTGTTGTCCTCTTGCACTGACTCTTGTTTACCCAGGCTGAGCTCCAGACGGAGGGAGACCCTGCAGGTACAGCTGCCCACAGCATTACCTGCGTTATTTTGTCACTGTAATCCGAGTAAATTATTTCAAACATTAATGAAAATATGATGAAAATGACCTACCCTTAAAAATATTTGTAAAGTTTAAAAATGTTGAAGCTACTTTAAGATGGAAAAAGAAAACCCTCGCTGTGATCTGAAGTGCAGGACCTCCCTGAGGGCTCAGTGGCAAGGAATCTGCCGCCCAAGCAGGAGCCACGGGAGACTCGAGTTCGATCCCTGGGTCAGCAAGATCCCCTGGAGGATGGCATGGCGAGCCACTCCAGTATTCTTGCCTGGAGAATCTCACGGACAGAGGAGCCTGGCGGGCTACAGTCACGGGGTCGCAAAGAGTCGAACACGACTGAGCGACTAAACAACAAATCTGAAGTGCAGCGAGGTGGTGTCCACCTCCCTCTACACGAGAGAGATTCCTCGGTTAGGGACCAGATGGTCCGGAATGGCCACAGGGGGCCTGACCCTTTGTCCTAGTCGCTGTCTTCATCCCAGAAACTGAGTGAAATCGGGCTGTGCCCGAGCGGGGCAGGCTCGCTGTCCTCATGATCAGAAGGACCCAGAGAGAGGGGGTCCTGTCACAGCGGAGGGCAGGAGTGACAAACAGCGCTCGCTTCCGGAAGCTTCCCTGGTCCTGGCCTGGGAGGGTAGAGGAAGGGGCCTGGGGCCTCCCCACGACAGCAGGCTGGGCCCCGCGGGCGGGCTCCTCAGGGCCCTTGGAAGTGTTATCTTCCAGCCAGCACACCCCGCGTCATCCTTCAGAGTGGTGTGAGAGACCACCAAGATCACCCAGCAAATGTCTGCTGTGTCAGGCGCTGTTCAGGGCCCAGAAAGACAAGTGGACGAACCGGCGGGACCGCGCCCCCGGGGCTGAGTAGTCAGGTCAGCCAAGCCCTGTTCCCGGGTCTTTGATGTTTTTCCCGTCCTCATCTCCTTCCCCTTATTGCTTTTGTTCAGCCCGTTCTGACGCTTCCCCAGACCTTTTCTGCTAAACCGAGCGTGTGGTCAGACGAGTAATTAAGGGCTGCAGAGGCCGGGGTGGGGTGACGGTGAGTCTGGGCAGCTTGCGGTGCCGTCAAGGTGAGTCACGGAGGCGCTCTCTGTCCTGGCGAACTCACCCTCCATCACTTCCCTCCCTCCGTCTCTTCCTCTCACTCTCTCTGAATGTTTACAGAGTACCTGGTGTGGGAGACAAGTGATTGATTCTGGGGTTTCACTTAAAAAAAAAAGCAAACCTTCAGCTCAAATACTGGTGTCTTTAGTCATTACAGGGTCCCAGACGTGACCCCAGGCCAAAGGCAGAGAGAGGTGAACCTATGTTCTGCGGCCTCTGTGAGGCCCTCTTTGCTCCAAACCAGCCTCCCAGACTGAACTCTCTCGGGGCCCCCAAGCGCCCGCCCGGGAAGAGTGCAATGGGGCCCTGGTCTCAGTGAGCGCCTGCAGGAGCCCACGGGGTGATTTGAGGGTCCAGGGAGAGGCCTGTTCAGGAAGCGTGTGCAGAGGGGCGGTGGGGCGGGGTGCTGGGGTGCTGAGGGAGGGTAGTTGGGCTTGTGCGCCTGGAGGATTTCATTTTAGCCGCGAGAAGACAGTGACGGAACCGCGCCAGGTGACCGCGGTCTCCGTGCCTCTTTAGCAGTGGTGCGGGTTTCCAGAACCCACGGTGCCCCGTGAGGCCAGCAGGTGAGCCCTATTCTCTCTGCCCTGAGCCACACCCGGCCGTGCAGATTCAAGATGAAAGAGGAGCAGCTGAAGGTGCGGCGGCCTTCCCGGCGTCTGTGCAGGGAGGGCGGCGGCCCGCTGGCGCTGGGCCCACAGCCTCAGGCCCACCCTGCGGGTCCAGCAGCGTCTGGGCGGCTCTCCGCTCCCCGCCCCCACAGCGAACCCCAGGCTGGGGTTGCAGTGCTCTCGCTGCTGTGGCTGGACTGGAAACTGGGCCCTGCGGCAGGGAAGGGCTGGGGTACAGGAGGTGTGCAAGCAGATGAGTCAGGAACACAGACGGGTGAGGACATCTTCTGAGCAAGGGGAGCCCAGGTCTCCCAGACCAAGTGGGCGAGCAGAGAGCGAAGAACACCCAGTCTGGACTCAAACCGTGACCTAAACGGAGAAACAGAAGCACGTGGACGCCTCCCCAGGTCGCGGCTGAGAGGACGTGAGGAACGTGGCAGCAGCTCCCCCGCTTGCAGCGGGGAACCCCAGCGGGCAACTGGCATCCAGCATCGCACTGCTAGCTGAGAGCATGCCAGGGTTCAGGGTCTGGTGCCAAGAGGGTGGGAAAACCCAAGCAGCAGAGCTGGGCCCTGGAGGCTGCACTTCCGTGCTGCAACTTGAAGCAAAGTGCAGGGAGCTAGGAGGTGTAAGGGGGCGATGCACCGAAGGCTTGCCTGGAATGCTGGCTTCTCACCCCAGCACAGAGCCCAGGGCCTGTGGGCAAGGAGCTTACCACTGAGCTCTGCGGCCAGGCGGAGGAGGTCCTGCTGCCTCCCCCATGGGCCCGCTGCGGAGCTGGGCTGGGCGAGTGGCGGGCATGGGCTGCACAGTGCCCCTTCCGGGCCTGGAAGCCATGATGGGCTTTTAGCCGCAGCTTCCAGAGAGGAGTGTCCAGAAAGCAGTGACTGACCCAGAGGGGCTCTTGGAAATGAAGTTGGTCTGGAAGTTTACAGGAGAACTGTGAACCAGGACTTTTGCAGCATCAGTAACAATTCGGGGTTTGTTCTGGGTTCTCGGAGAGTGTTCCCCGCCGGGTCCATGGACTCTTGTTCAATAGAAGTTGATAGGAGGCCAGACAGAAACCCAGGCAAAGCTTCTCTGGGGGCTCGGCAGCGCGAGGGAGTCAAGACCAGTAACAGGTGCCCTGGGTGCTCCCTGAGGAGGGCGAGCCGGCCCCTTAAATGGGGTGAGCATGGGGGCAGACTGGAGGGTGGCTTAGGTGGTCCGCTTGCCCCCCGCCCCGCCCGGTGGCGCTGTGTGCAGAGACCATGCCCAGGACCAGCCTTTGCTCCCGGCACCTCGGAAGTGGCCTTTCTGTATCTTGTTGTTCATAATCTGCTCAGCTGGGCGTGCCTGCAGTTATTTTTAGTCCTGGCCTTTCAGTATCTTTGTATTTTGTTGCTCGAGGAGACGTTTGTCCAGGTGCAAGCGCTGCTGCGGCAGGTCCAGGGCCCAGACTGTCTCGAGGGCCTGGCATAGTTTGGACAGCAGAGTGTGTGCAGGCTTCTTAGGGTGATGTGTGTGTGTTGGTTGTGTGTCTGACTCTTTGCGACCCCACGGGGTGTTGCCCGTCAGGCTCCTCCATCCATGTGATCTTCCAGGCAAGAATACTGGAGTGGGTTGCCATTTCCTTCTCCAGGGGATCTTCCCGACCCAGGGATTGAACCCGGGTCTCCTGCATTGCAGGCAGACTCGTTATTGTCTGGGCTACCAGGGAAGCCTTCTTAGGAGGCTGGTTGAATACATCATATGAATGTAGTTGACTTTCCAAGCTAAGGTCACTTTTCTTTTTCTAAAAAAACAAAGAAAAAAATATGGTAACACACATAAAATTCCCCTTTAACCATTCTGAAGTATAAGGTCCGGGTATCACATCCACTCACACTGTCTTGTAGCCATCACACCATCCACCCACAGGGCTGACTCCTCATCTTGCAAATCTGAACCTCTGCCCCATTAGACACTAGCTCCCGTTCCTCTCCCCCGTGTCTGGCTCATCTCACTGAGCACAGTGTCCTCGGGTTCCTCATGCTGTGGCCTGTGGCAGAATTGCCTCCATTTTTAAGAGTCCCCACTCTGAGTGGGGTCCTGGACGTTCAGAGGAGGGTTTCTCATAGAGCCAGCTCGGCCGGGAGAATCCTGCGGACTGCGGTCCTCCCCTTCTGTCTGCGTCAAGGCTCTCTCAGCTGTCTCTCTCCCTGTCTGTGTGCCAGCCTCCGAACCGTCTCTGCCCTTCGTCCCCAGGTGTGTCCTCCAGGCAGATCCCAACTGCTCATCACCCTGCACGTTCCCCCAGCCGTGCCCAGGCCTCCCGTGGTCCATCTGACTCCCTTCATCCTCCTGCACAGCGCTGCCTCTTCCAGGAGCTCCTCCTGAGGGCTCCATCTGTGCTAGGTGGCCCCACCCAACCCACTTTGCCTCTAGCCCAGCCCTTACCGTGCGGCACTGTAGTTATCTGCTTTTCCAATCCTTTCATTAAAAAGAGCTTTGTCATTTTCTTTTGTTCCCCTGGTGCCTGGTACACAGTTGTCACTCAGTAATTTGTAGGATAAACATATGCAGTGGTGAGTGAAAAACTGGGAATTCACCTTCCCTATAAACCAGGAACCATCATTAGGATCAATGGACTTACTTATTGCATTTTATGGCCTGGGATAGACCTTTGTGGTGGAGATGTGATAAAGTTTGGGGCAAATAGGGAAGGGGCTGGTTCTGTTTAGATCTGGTTCTGTGCAGAGGCAGTGGAAAAGGTGCCGTGGAGGGCCTCCTGCTCTCTGAGCCTATACAGACATGTCTATAAATACCTGTCAGACACATAGACTCGTAGGCTATTCAAGGATCGATGCAGAAAGTGCTTAGATGGGACGGCTTCAGGACCCTCCTGGTGGGCACTGCGCGCCTTCCTGGGCCCCTTGGTGGTCTCCATCTCCTGCCCCGGAGGAGAGTAACCAGGGATCCGGCAGCGCGGATGCACCTGCGCCCCGCACTGAGAGCAGGTCCATTCATCCGGGCGCGATGCGCGTGCACACGGCCGCGCTCCGGGAGCTGCGCCTGCGGGTGGAGGGCCGCGGCCCTCCCCCGCGCGCCGGGCGGTCGGGCTGGGCAGCCGGGGGCGGGGCGCGCGCTCGAGGGCAGCTCTGTGGCCCCAGCACTCGGGGCGGGCCTGGAGCACAGATGGCCTCAGTAAATGTTTGCCGAGTGAGCCCATGAATGGGCGTTTTGTCGCTGGATCTTTTCATTTTTCCTTTGGCTTGCTCCCCGCTCTCCGTGAAATAACGGCTGCTTTCATGGGCCGCGGCTTTGGTTCTTGGGCCGCTGGACTCCTCTTCAGGGCCGGGAAGAAAACACCAGGAAGGGACCCGCCCGGCAGCCACGGTCTGGGCACTGGAAGTCTACGCTCTGGGAGGGGCTCGGGGGCCGAGGGGCCGGGATGGCACCCCTGCAGGAAAGGGGCTGTGACGCTGAAGACCCCCAGTGCTCTGAGCCGCCGCCGGACGCCCCCCCCCCCCCGCCCTCCCCTCCCCCCCCCCCCCCCCCCTCCCTCCCCTCCCCCGCCGGGCCTTGCAGACTGAGCTTTGCTCTGCGTCACGTGACCCTTCCCCAGGAGCCACACGGTGTTTGGGAGAAGCAGCTTTTGTTCCCCGTTCTCCTTGTCCGCTCCTGGGGGTCCCGGGCTCTGAAGGCTGCCAGGATTCTGAAGATGCCTGGGGACCGCGCCCGGAGCTTCAACCGGCAGCTGTGTCTCCGCTTCCTCCCGCGTCTCCTCGTGTCAGCCACCCCACGGGCTCCCCAGCGCCTTCGGGGGCCCCCTCCCAACAGCGACACACCCACGACAGCCACATGTCCCCACCCCAAGGGGTCTACCCCATCCGTGAAGTGGGTCCTCCTCCGGGTGTGTGAGTTTGCTCATCTGAAAAGTGCTGAGTCACAAAACAATCACACTGAGAACAGCATAACTGAAAGGTTAGAAACTGGGGTCGTGGGAAATCCTGAGGTCTGGGATGAGAGCGAGCAGAAGTCCCCATGGCTTTGCTGACTCAGGCCCCGGCCCTGCCCACCTTCAGGGCCGCGGCCGGTGTCCAGCCCCTGGCAGCCGACGAGGGATGCAAGGTGGAACAGGCTCCTGCCCCCAGCCTGTGCCGCCCTGCTTTCTGGCTCCCTGGCTGGCATTCAGGCCCCCTCCTGGTGGGGGGAAGAGGCCCCATTGTGTGGTAGAGGCCCGCCCTGCCCCAGGACGGTCTTTGGGTCCCTTGTCCCTCCTTTGTCCCAACAGTCATGGGATCCTTGTGAGGGTCTCCCCCAAGTGGCCGGGCACCTGCCCCCATTGTTAATTATCGGCCGGTCCTGCCTGGGGGCGGAGAAGGCAATGGCACCCCACTCCAGTACTCTTGCCTGGAAAATCCCATGGACGGAGGAGCCTGGTAGGCTGTAGTCCATGGGGTCGCCAAGAGTCAAAGACTCGACTGGGCAACTTCACTTTCACTTTTCAGTTTCATGCATTGGAGAAGGAAATGGCAACCCACTCCAGTGTTCTTGCCTGGAGAGTCCCAGGGACGGTGGAGCCTGGTGGGAGGCCGTCTATGGGGTCACACAGAGTCAGACACGACTGAAACGACTTAGCAGCAGCAGCCCTGCCTGGGCGGTCAGAGGCCATCCTCTAGCCCAGAGCTCAGTGAATCCTAGAAGCTGCAGGGGTCAGCAGGGTGAGGACACCCGGCTGTTGCCCTTGTTGGAACACCCTTTCCTGCTCTAGCTTCCCTGAATCCTGGGCTTGTGGCCACCCTTCCCTGGGACTGTGGGTGGGCACCCACGTGGCTGTTCCTTGCCCAGCCAGACTGGGGAAACCTTTTATTATCATTCATGGTTCATCCTGGAGAAGGCAGTGGCACCCCCCACTCCAGTACTCTTGCCTGGAAAATCCCATGGACAGAGGAGCCTGGCTGCGCATGGAGTGGAGGTCGGCACAACTGCAGCCCTCCCCCCCTTTTCTCTTTCTGTGTTGGAGAAAGTGGCACCCACTCCAGTGTTCGCCTGGGATCCCAGGGGCGGGGAGCCTGGTGGGCTTCTGTCTATGTCTGGGTCCCAGTCGGACATGAATGAAGTGACTTAGCAGCAGCGGCAGCAGCATGGTTCCTCCAGGGAACCACGAGAACTGGGGCTCCCGCTGGGCCCAGGGTGGAGGTGAAGTGAGGGGGTCGGCTGGTCCGCAGCAGAGGCTGAGCAGGTTAACCTCTGGGTGGGGTGGGGCTTGTTGAAGTGTAATTGGTAAAGAAACTGAACAGACGTTTTAAAAGCAGTTACAGGAAAGTCTCACGGTAGATGGTTCTATCCGGGGGTAACAGTGGCGGCTCAGCTTACTTCTGCCTACCTGAAGGTTGGTCTTCCTCTGGAGCACACCAGCAGGGTCATCTTGATTTCCTTTCATGCCGGAGCCTGATGACGTCAGAACCTGGGCAGGGCTTTTCTTTTGTGCCAGTGCTAAGGAATGCTCTGGGACAGTTGGTGCCAGCAAAAATATTTTGTCTGCATTCGTGGAGAGAGAGTAGGGAGCTGGCCTGAAGAGCAAGGGAGAGGTGGGTGCCCCGGAACGATAGCCTCTGGGGACTTCAAAGACTGACGGGGGCTTCCCTGGTAGCTCAGATGGCAAAGAATCTACCTGCCATGCAGGAGACTCGCGTTCAGCTCCTCGGTTGGGAAGATCCCTGGAGAAGGAAATAGCAACCCATCCCAGTATTCTTGCCTGGAGAATCCCATGGAGCCCTCCAGGCTCTTCTGTCCATGGGGTTCACAAAGAGTTGGGCACGACTAAGCAACTAACACACGCATGCACACACACACACACACACACACACACACACACACACACACACACACACACACACACACACACACACACACACACACACACACACACACACACACACACACACACACACACACACACACACACACACACACACACACACACACACACAGGACTGATGGGCAATTAGAATAGTTCTGACAGCCCCAAGGAAGATGGACATTTTAGAAGTCTTCCCTGAAAACAGACTCCTCACATTAGGTAATTTTGGTTGGAGAATCTAATCCTCTTATTTTAAAAATGAGGGAAGATGAAAGCTGCTTAAACGACTCACTCTGCTATTCTGAGAATAGATATCTGGCTAGGGGCTGAGATGAGGGTGGAGGCCATGGGGTGGGGGAACCATTTAGGTTAGTGTCTGCGTCCAGATGGAGGCGATGGGCAGAGCCAGCAGGGAGATGCCTGAATGCCTAACAATCAGGGGCCACATTCTAAACTGGGAGACTGGAGGGACCGGCTTGCCGGGGACCCCGGAAAATGAGAGGTTTCTAGGCATATTCGAATGGAAATGCTTGGTGGGCAGCTGACCTTATAGGGTTGAAGCTCAGGAAGGAGGCTGCCTCCAGGGACACAAATTCGGGAGAGGTCGGTGTGGGCTGTGAGGTGGGGTCACCTGGCAGGGAGAGCAGCTCAGGCAGCAAGTGGGCCCTGGAGCTGGGGAGACTGGGACCACCATGACCCAGAACCTGGGGGACCCTGAGAAGGGGCGGGAGGGAGGAGACATGCTGGAAGCTGCAGCAGCTGGGGCAGGGGAGAGGCTGTGTCAGGCTACGGCTCTCGCAGCCGAGGTCTCTGGTGGCGTCGGTGGGACCCGCTCAGGCGCGGAAAGGCAGCCAGATGGAGTGGGTTCAAGAAGGCAAGGGTGAGGAATGGCAGGCATGTTGTGGGGGGCCGCTCAGAGTCAGTGGGGAGACAGGGATCTGTTTAAAGATGCGTCTGCACGCCGACAGGAGTAGTCTAGTAGGGAGTGGTGGGTCAAAGGTGCAGGAGAGAGATGCGACCTGCTGGGTGCTGCCCTGGACGTGAGACGGGGCCGTGTGCGAAGGAGTGGACTTAATCCCAGGATGGAAGTGGATGTAATGGTCCAGTTGGAGATTTTGGGGGTTGGGGCGGGGGCTGGGACAGATCTGGGGCAGGGCGTGCATTATCGAATACTCTTTGGTTTAGAAAATGACTCAAATGGTTTAACCGTTTGGGCCAGGCCTCCTGACCTGGGGCCCTGGAAAAGCTGGACTGCGCTGGCTGTGGTCCCTCTTAGAAGATCGTGCTGTTCTATTGCGGAGGCAGAATAGTGGTGCTCATCCAACACTCCATCTGCCCCCATCCTGGACCCCTCCACGCCCAGCCAGAGTGACGGGTGGCTGTCTGCGGCGAATGGGCTATAAGGGGCTGTGATGCGTCACTTCTGGGTCGGAGCACTGAAAGGCTGGACCCAGGACTGCAGCTGTGACCCGAGGTGGCACCTGGAGCCCAGTACCCCCACTCCCCGACCTCCTACCCCCTTGTCCAAGCTAGAAATACATCATGAGCTGAAGACAAGAGCTGGTTCCGTCACAGCACTGCTGTTTCAGGGTTAAAACAGTCCCCTCATGTAACCTGGTCTATTACTAACCCGATACCACCTGACCAACCAGGGCACAGAGCAGAGCTTGGGTTTGACTTTGGATTAAAGGCCCAAGAGTCTCATGAGAGACTCTGGTGATGCTGCTGACATCCTGGACGTTCTTGTGACTCACTGACTGTGCCGTGAACACGCCGCACACGTGTCTGAGCACAGCTGCATCTCCAGGTGGGGCCCATCACGAACCTGGGGCTCACCTTTCCTCACCTGGGAGGAAGCTGATAGGTGTCCTCCCAACGGGCGGTTCTCTTATCCATCATCTAAAGCCTGTAGTTCTTGGTTCCTAATGAAATTCACACCAGACCGAGGCTCACAATCCAGATGGGTGGCAGAGAGAGGAGAGGGATGACTTGAAACACCGGCCCATCCCCTCTTCAAGCCCACAGCTGGCAGGCCGATCTCTCCTGAAGCCTCCTGCTGCTGGCTTTGCATCTGGGGGCCGCAGGCAGCCTGAGAACCGGGACCTGCTCTTCCACCTGAGTGTTCTAAAACTGCACAGTTTAAAGAAAAGACTGACCCTGAGTGAGGATAGGATCCAGGCCCCCCTTCGCTCTGCAAGGCCAAGGCGGCTCTGCACGGGGCGCGCCTCCTTCCCACCTGCCACCCCGTGGCCCCCTGCAGAATTACAGGCTCCTGCCTGTCCTGGAGTGGAAGGATCCTGTTACCCATCTGCTTGCTTATCTGATCTTCACAGGACACTAGCCCTGGAAGGCGCCTTGGAGATGACCTAAGCCAGTCTTCTCATTTCCAGCTAAGGTAACAGAGGCCCAGCGCAGGGACACAGTGCTAGTGAGAGCTGGGCCAGGCCAGGAGCCTGTAGCCCCGGGAAGTCCCTGGCTGTTCCTCCAGCTCCCTCACTGCCCCAACCACTCAGTCCATCTTCCCTGTGCCTCTGACGTGCAGGGCCCTGCCAGCTACCTCCCCCAAGGTGAGGGGCCCCGGAGCTGCCCCGAGGAGCTTCCTGAGAAGGAAGGTGGGCAGGAAAAAGGCCATTGTGCCAATGATTGCTCTGTGCGAAGTAAAAGGCAGGCCAGGAGAGGCTCCCCACCGGGCAGAGTCAGGCGAACCTCCAGACCGGACCGGGGTTTCTCCTGTGGGGAAGTCAGGGCGGGCAGGGGAGCACAGGGCAGGTGGTGGGGGTGGGGCTGGGCCTCCTTGTGGAGCTCAGTGTCTGCAGAGCATCACTCTGGAATGAAAACAGCCCCCGCAGTTGTTCTGCATTGGGCTGAAATGGCCTGGCCTTTCTGCAGCTGCTGCTGTCAGTCACTGGGTGTGGGCTGCCTGGGGAGGGGTGCAGACCCCGGAGGAGCCCACAGCGGGAGGCTGCCCGCTCTGAGCAGTTCCAGCAGCTGGGACAGCCAGTCCTTTCCTGAAGGGGGTCTGCGTGGCACATCTCAGAGGCAACCACAGTGTTTGCAGAACTGGCATGGTTGATGGGGTGGGTTCCTGAGGACATGCAAGAGGGCAGGGTCAGAGCACAGAGGGAAGAACCAACCTCGGACACAGGGAGGGGGCGTCTCTGCTTAATGAGGGGGAGGAGGAGGTAAGAATGAGGCCACCCGAAGGTATGGGTTTGAGTAGAGGCACAAGGCCTTGGGGAAACTGAGCCTGATAACCTCGATTTTCTTTCTAAGTGCAGAAGCTGGGTCATCTGCTGAACTTGGGCTTGGTGGGGTTAGGGCTTGAGGGGAAGCGTCCTCGAGGCAAATGAGAGGGTGCAAACCTGGGGCCCACAGGGTAGTGTGTTAAGGGGCATCTGCTGATGGGGTGGCTAGAAGCCTGCCTGCTGGGTCATGTGACTTCCCTGGTGGTTCTTTGAGCCCAGTGGGAGGAACAGAGAGGAGCAGGATACCACCTGTGCTGGAGCTGGACTGGGGCGGAGGCAGGGAACAGAGGGTTAGCTAGTTGCCTTAGGTTCACAGACAGCTCTTCAGGATTCTTTAGAGAGAGAAACTCTTGATTTGAAAATGGCGTTTGTCTTCTAAGGGGACAAGGCATTAAGAGGGTATTAGGAGTTAATGTGGGTGACATCACCTGCTGTGTCAGTCCAGTTTGTTGATTTAGTTTTTCATGGGTCACACTTATGGTATTTTGTTGTGAAATCTTGGTCTGATTAAAGGTCGCAGACTCTATCCTATGTCTTCTGCAAGTCCGACAGCTTTAGGTTTCCCATTTACGTCTCTGAACCATTTTGACTTCACTTTGTGTATGATGTAATGTATAAATTGAAGTTCATTAATAATTAAGGAATGCAAATTAAACTTACATTGAGACACTCCTCAGGATGACTGAATGAAACAGACTGGGATCATACGGTGGCACAGTCACTGTGGAAACAGCCTGTCAGGTTCTCAAGAAGTTACACGTGGCACAGCCATCCTGCTCCAGGGCTCTAACTACAAGAAACGAAAGCACATGTTCATACAGAGACTTACTTGTTCACACGTGTTTGCAGCAGCTTGACTGCAATATCCCCCAAACTGAAAACCGCCCAAGGGGACACCACCGCATGAGAGCTAAACACACAGCGATGTGTCCAGCCAGCGGAACCTGGATCATCACTGACTCATGCAGCAACCTGCGTGAATCTCAAAATGTGAGGAGAGAAAAGGCAGACAAAAAATTGTACACACTGTACGTTCCATTTACATGAAACTCTAGAAAATGCAAACTACTCGTGACTGAGTGCAGCACAGTGTCTCGGGTGGGGCTCAGGAGGGGTTCCCAGGGGCTTGAGGAAGCCTCCGGGGGTGATGGATATGTACCCTCTTGATTGTGGTGGTGATTTTATGAGTTACACGTGTTAACAGCTTCAGTTTGTATACTTTGATCAGTGCAGTTACTGGAGTTTATTTCTTAATAAAGCTGTTAATCTATTATAATATTGACCTGAAAATTATAAATTGAATCATTAATTAGCGAACAGAGTAAACTTTTTAACAATACTTACTTTCTTAACTGTCAGTTTAATTTAGACCTCTTAGAGATTTAAAAGGAAGAACTGATATCTCTATCCTTAAACCCAGGTTAGTTGCAACAGAATCTGACAAGAATGGGCGCTGTGTGCTTTTTACTACAAAGACACTCTCTCAACACACTGCAGGGTCCCTGTGTCAACTCTGAGGGTCCCAGGAGTGACTCAAGTCAAGCTCCCCAGCAGGGCTGACAGTGGCTCCCGTCCCCGAGGCAGACGGGGAGACTGAGTCTCGGGCTGAACCGTTAGCCGAGGCCCACGCTTGTACTGGGATCAGCTCTGGGGTCTTGGACCAAAGGCGCGCCAGCCCACGCCCCTAACTCAGTCCACGCAGCTCTCCTTTTGAAAGCTCGCCCAACATCGCTGCCATTCTCATGGGCCTCCTGCAGTTACGGGGCTGCTGGCAGCAGGAGGGTTTTAGAAAGTGTAACCCAGCTCGCGGGACACAGGCGGCCGCACTGAGCGCTCTGGCACCGAGTAAACAGCGCGGGATCACGCGTCTATACCCGGGAAGGTGCTCCTGCGAGTCTACACGGCGCCCAATGGAGACGCCGCCCCGCCCCGCCCCCTTCCCGGGCCCGCCCCCCCCCCCCGCCCCCCGGGCCCGCCCCCCCCCCCGGGCCCGCCCCCCCCCTCCCGGGCCCGCCCCGCCCCCCCGCCCGCCCCCAACTTCCCAGGCCCCGCCTTCCCGGAAGGCCCCGCCCACGCGGCCGTTCGGCGCTCTTCTGGTGGCGGAGGGCGGATGGAGCGACCGGCGGCTGCCCCGGGCGGGGACGTGTCCCTGCACAACTTCAGCGCGCGGCTGTGGGAGCAGCTCGTCCACTTCCACGTGATGCGGCTGACGGACTCGCTCTTCCTCTGGGTGGGGGCCACGCCGCACCTGCGCAACCTCGCCGTGGCCATGTGCACGCGCTACGTGAGTGCGGCGGGGGCCGGGGAGGGGAGAGAGGGGGCAGAGGAAGGGGGGCGGGGGGCGCTGGGGGAGGGGCGGGGGCAGAGGAAGGGGGCGGGGGCGCTGGGGGAGGGGGCGGGGGCAGAGGAAGGGGGGGGGGGCGCTGGGGGAGGGGGGGGCAGGGAGGGGGCGGGGGCTGGGGGGGGGGGGGGCAGGGGAAGGGGGGAGGGGAGAGAGGGCAGAGGAAGGGGGCGGGGGGCGCTGGGGGGTGGGGCGGGGGGCAGGGGAAGGGGGAGGGGCGGGGCTGGTGGGGAGGGCCGGGGGCGGCGGCCGGGGCTGCGCCGCCCACGGCGGGGCTCTGTCCCGCCGCACGGCTGGTTCCCCCACCCTCGTCTCTGGTTGGAGTGTCGGGGCCCCCGTGGGACCTCTGCTGTCCGCTCTCACCCTCCCGGGGCCGGGGGTGGCGTGTCCCCCGGTTTTCTGCCGGCTCCTCGCTGACCGCGTTTGCACGGACCTCTCTCCCGCCCTTTCCCTCCGCTGTCCCATCGGGCTGTAACTGGTGTCCCACTGGGCGCTCCAGACCCCAGGCTGCTCCTCCAGGGCTGCCCCTCCCGCAGAATCCAGCCGCTTCTCACCTCCCTCCCCTGTCACCTGGGCCCGCGCCATCCTGCCCTCAGCCGAGGTCCCCTGTGCCACCGTGTGTCAGAGCTGCTGTAACCAAGGGCCGCAGGCCGGGGAGCTGGCAACAGCAGAGAGGGCGGCATCGAGGCGCCAGCGGGCTGCTTCCTCCGCCTCTGGGCTGGCGGTGCTGCTCACACCTTGTGGCCCCTGGTCTGGCAGCCTCGTCACCCCAGTCCTGCTCCAGCGTCCCAGGCCTCCTCTGTGCATCTCAGCCTCTCCCCTTCTTCCTAAGACACCAGTCCTGTTAGAGGAAGAGCCCGCCTCCCCTTGCTTACATCTCAACTACATCTGCAGAGACCCTGTTTCCAAATACAGTCACCTTCGCAGGTGCTGGGGTCAGGACGCTAGGACCTGGACATTCCTCTTGCAGGCTGTGGCTTAGCCTGGCACTGACAGGATCAGCACTGTCATCCCTCCGCTCAGACCCCCGAGAGTTCAGAGCCTGCGTGGACCTCCAGGCCCCACCACGGCTGCGGTGCCCCCCCACCCCTCCAACTTTGCACCCACTTGCCCCTCTGGGCTGCTCCAGCCCTTCACTGGGCAGGCCTGTCTGCTGCTGGGAGAGGCTGCAGAACTGGGGCGATACAGGCCCACCGCAGGGAGGAGGCTGGCCTGCGGCAGGAAGGGGGCCCAGGTGATCCAGTAGGGCTGGACCTCGCAGAGGAGCCAGTATCGCTCTGTCTTCCTCGCAGGACTCCATCCCCCTGTCCACTGCCCTCCTCGGGGACACGTCTGACACCATGTCCACCGGCCTCGCCCAGCGCTTAGGTAAGTTCTGCAGCTCGGCTGCCGGAGCACCCGGGTGGGGACCTCGCTGTTCAGTGGAGCAGGGAGGTGAGTCAGCGTAGGAGGAAGGGTCTTCGTCTGGGAGGTGACCCCCTGGCTGCTGCAGGAAGCCCAGGCCTTGCGCAAGGGCCTCAGGAGGTGGTGCCAGCACCCTCTCCAGGGGCCTGCTCCCCACGCGATCCTGGTTGCCTCCAGGCTGATGAGTGACAGGTGATTCTGCTCCTCGTCCTCATGGGAGGCGAGGGTGAGTGATGCCCACGGTGCCCAGTGGCAGCGGCTCCAGGGAGCATCCAGGGCCTGCCCTTCACTGCACGTGATGCTGCTCAGAGCTCGAAGAGAGAGGGCCTGGAGGGCTGGGGGCTCCAGCCTCCACTGCACCCCTGAGCACACGTCCTGCGGGTGCGTCGCTGTCTAGGTGAGGATGCCCGTGCCCGGTGGTCCCCGGTGCCTGGGGACCTCGATGGGCAGAGCAGCCTCACACCCGTCTGGCCTGAGCGTCCCGGCCACGTGCGGAGGCCAGGGTGTGTGACAATGGGACCCCTGCCATGGTTTTGAGGCGCTTATCTGTGGTTGTGTTCACAGATCTGTCAGCCTGGTCCCTGGGCACTGGGCATGTCTGTGGTGGTTGCTCTGGGACGCCCCCACAGTCACACGCAGCCCAGGCACGGTGGCTTTCTAGGGATAGGGTTGCTACGGCGTCCACAGGCCGCACCAGATGGGGTGGAGACCACAGGGCCAGCAGCCGCGTCTCAGGACTGTCCACCACGCTTGTGCTTTAGTCTGAAGGTATAGGAACCCGAGTAGTAAGTTATCTTGGTGACCTCTTAACAGGAAGCGATTCTGAATCTACAGAAAACCAACAGGAAAAATAGAAAAGCTTCCTGCTTAGCTTTCATCTGGTTCCCAGGTGCTGCCGCTCCTTCTCTGCTTTTGCCAGAGTTGGTAATTTTAGTGGAAATGGGTTGGAAGCCTGACGCCCTTTCGCTTCACTGTGTGTGCCTGCGTTTCAGGGTAACACCACCCCCCGCAGCAAGCAGACCCCCGTGTGCCGGGCCTGGTGGAGGAGAGCGGGAGCTTGCTGGCGTGTGGAGCTTGGACTGGGGGTCCCCGAGTGTGGACAGAGTCTGGGAGAGGAGGCGGCGGGAGCTCGTTTGAGGAGACGCGAATGAGCTGGCTCCCAGTGTCCTGGGGGTGAGGCCTAGAAGCAGTCTGTGAGCAAAAATGGGGGCTCTTTAATCTTTTTTTGCATTTTGTGCAAATGTTGGGGCTTTTTAAAATTTGCATTTTTCTTTCATGTGGTTTACATCAGTTTACAAACAACTAATCCGAAACAGAATGTAGACATCCTCTGTAACTTAAGTCAGATGTGATGGAGGCTCCTAGCTACCGATATCCACAAACCTGGCAGCCGTTGGCCACCACCCAGCAGGGATAGGCATGCGTGGTGAGATGCCAGCCCACCACCCAGCAGGGTCAGGCGTCCGTGTTGAGATGCCAGCACCCCCCCGGGTAGGTGACATGCCTGCTGAGATCGTGGCCGGCCGGCCTGTGATGCCCTGCGTGTTGTCCTCTGGAGCTGCGGTCTGGACCCTACAGTGGAAGGCGTTATTAACTGTTATTGGTTGTCTGGACGGTGCTGAAGAGACAGGTGTCCTGAGACCGTCTCGTGTGGGAGATAGTGGCCTGGGGGCCCTGGGGGCTTGCCGTGGACAGGAACCCCTTGCTCCGTGCGGCTCTGGAGGGCAGAGGGGCTGCTGGGCGCATGATGCCGGTGGGCTCGGGTCTTGGCGCGTGAAGGGTTGGGAGTCAGCAGCCCCTGGGGACAGGGACTTTCTGCCACTGAACGTGGAGCCGCTGTGATGTGAAGACCCAGCTTCCCCCTCCGCCCACTGTTTGCCACAGGGACTCACCTGTCTCTGTGGCCTACTGGGAGGAGCGCTTTGCCCCTGCCCTGGGAGTGGGGCCGGGTGAGGGGCTGGTACTGCCCGCTTAGTCCTCAGGACCTGGGGGTACAGCTGAGCTTGGTTTTCAGGGTTGGAGCCACTCCCACCTGCCCTGGGTGGTTCTGTAGAAAGGGGCTCAGACGTGTATTCAGCGTCCAATTGAAAACCACACCCTTATGTGTGCATGTGTGCACACCTGCACAAACATCCATGTACGAGCGCCAGGTCCTCTGGGAGGAGGGAGGTGGGGTCGGGGGGAGAGGGTCGTGCTGAAGGGACTTTACATCTTAAATCTGTGGACTTCATCTGTGGTTTGAAGACGCGGAGCAACCAGCCTGTGTGTAGCGCAGAGGGTCACAGACGCCGGGCTCTGTGAACAGACTCGGGGGTTGGGGGTGCCCCCACCGGGTCCTGGCGCCGTGGCTCTCAGAACTGCTCTTCCAGACGAGGGGCGGCTCCGGCGGCTAGTCTGTTCTGCAGCAGTTGCCCGTGATGTCGTCGGAGTCAGAGCTTTCTTTGCTCTCAAAAGCCTGCCTTTCCCAGGCCTTTCTCCGGTGTGGGCAGGCGTGGGGTCACGCGTGTCCCTGTGGTCTCTCTCTTCCAGCCAGGAAGACCAGCAAGCAGGTCTTCGTCAGCTATAACCTTCCAAACACCAGCAGCAGCTTCGAGTTGCTGGTAGAAAACCGGATCAAGGAGGAGATGCAGGCCTTTCCGGAGAAGTTCTAGCCGGAGAGACTCGGGCACCGGGGACTTGGGCACCGGGATGCTTGAATAAACGGCCCGGATCCACCGCGGTGGCAGGTCCACGTGTTCCTGTTTGTGTTTAAAAGGCCGGTCTCCTCCCTCCTGTCGCTGGGGTAGGTCCCGGGAGGAGGGCTCCAGCAAGACGTGTGAGGATGGGGGCCGCCCGGTCCCAGAGCGGGCGTGGGCCACGGCTGTCACGCTGTCCTGCTGGCTCTGTCCCTGGGGTCTTGCTCCGCTGGGCCCTGTCCCCTCACCTGGTAGGTGGGAACCGTCTCACCAGGCTGGGTTATTGTCAGAAACGCTCTGCAAACCCCGAGTGCCAGGGTCCCTAGGACCTGGGTCCCGGGCTTACCTGCTTAGATCCCAGCGTCAGCCCCTCCCCATCCTTCTGTCTGCTCTCTCTTCCACGCCCCGGGCCCCTCCTGTCCATGTCCCCTCCCGCCCACGTCTTAATCTTCGGCCTTTTCCCACTGCTCACGGGGGTGTCGGTCTCTCTGGGGCACGTGCTGCTTTCCGGAAGCCAGAGTTCCTGGGTCGGTGGCTCCCCTTGGCTTGCAGTCGCGTCCCTGGGGTGTTTTTACAGCTTCCTCCCTAGAGTCGGGGCGGCCCCCGCCTGTGGGGCTGGAGAGTGCCCCACGTGCTGCCGGGCACAGGACTCGCTGGCGCTTGGGGTCCACGTGGGCCCCTTTTTGTCCCAGGAGGCGGTGGTCCGGGACCCTGGGGCTTGTTTCACGTGGTGGCAGGTGTTGTGTTGGGCCGGTGCCCACAGCTGAGCTGGGACAGCCAGGATAAAAGGCCCTTCCAGGGACCGGGTCCCAGGCTAAGCCACTAACCCGCCAGCCCCAGCCTGTCACGGCTTGGAGGTACGGCGGGCATCTCTCTGGGCGGAGTAGGTAACAAAATCAGGGCTATGGAGAGGAGAGTTTGGTATAAATACTTTATTAAAGAAATATTGCTTTCTTGTTAAAAAAACCACTACATTAAAGAGAGCTCTGGGTGCTGTCTCCCTGACAGTCACAGTGTGAGAATCGCTCCCTCCTCCTGGGAGGCTCCAGGCCCCGGGTGAGGTCAGCAGGGCGTCCATGCGAGAGGGGCGAGCTCAGAAACCTGCTGCCCCTCCTCGGGGCTCTGAGGGCGGCACTCAGCACATGGTGGGCGGTCACCCCGCCCTGCCTCCGCCCCGACGGGAGCTTCCCCCACGTCCCGGGGCAGGGCGGGGGCTGGGGTCACACGGGCGCTGAGGCAGAGACACAGTGAGACCTGAATCCACAGAGTTTATTCCTTGTAGCCAGTGGTCAGGAAATGCCCTGCAGGGGATCCCACTGGATGAGGTAGGGAAGACATTCCAGAGGAGGTTTGTTAATGGGGCAACGTCTTTATTTCTGTACATTTACATACATCCCCGCCGGGGTACAACAGCCGTGACGGCATGCAGGCAGCTTGGAAGGCTGGGTCAGGGCTGGGCACAGCTCTGTGCCGCCAGCAGGCACTCCAGGGGTCCCGTCCACTTGCCGGCCGCACGAGTCCCGCCCAGGAGCCTCCCGGGTCGGGGCTGCGGGGCACAGAGGGCCCCCCAGCAAGGCCGGCGTGCTGCGGCCCGGGGCTGCGTCCTGGCCAGGGTCCCCTCGGTCTTGTGGCCGCCCGTTGTTTGGCTCCAGGAAGTGGTACCTGGGGCAGTACTTCCGCTGCGAGGCCTCAGTCTTGCTGATCTGTGGTCAGACCAGCTCACCAGCCCCTCCCCCTACTCACAAGTGATTAGGCTCTTAGAAAATGAGACATTTAAACTCTCTTTGTTTCGGAGTGCTAATATGCGGGATATTGGGTGAGTTGTTACTGGTTTCTGGAAAAGAACAGAAAGCAGAAAGGTCGCTTGTGTACCTGACTTGCTGGAAGGGGGTCCTGGCTTCCTGGAGTCGGGGTGGGGGTGTGCAGTTTGGCGCTGGAGGCGGCACTGGTCTCCCGGGCAGCGGTTATTCAGGTGCCTGAGCAGCATCTCCCTGCTGAGTGCAGAGGACATGGGCGGGGGTCCACGCGTGACCTGGGCCTGGCCAGGCGGGGTCCTGCTGCCTTGCCCACGCAGGCGGGGTCTCGGGGGCTTGGCCCGCGGGAGGCTTTTCTGCTTTGGCCCTGTTTCTCAGCTGTCGCTTATGGAACCTGAGCCTGCGCTGCCACAGGCCTCTGCTGGGCAGAGCCGCCCTCACGCCCGCAGGAGCCCGGCCTCAGCCAGCTGCTTCTCCAGGCCAGCAGCCGGGCCTGACCGTGACGGGACAGTGCTGACCCCACAGGCCCAGCGTCTCCTGCAGCCACCTAAGACGGGCAGTCTGGGAGTGGTGTGCGGGAACCCCCTTCGGCCTCACGCGTCCCCTAGAGGTCTGCACCGCCACGCAGGGCCACGCAGGGCCACGCAGGGCCACGCAGGGGGGCTGCTGCCACAGGTGCAAGCACACCTGCCAGGTGGGGCCCAGGGACCCCGCTTGCTGTCCCAGCCCCCGCACTGCAGGCCTGTCTTGGACGGGGGCCCTGCGCCCAGCACGTGAGAAGGGCTGAGGCAGCTCCGTTTGGCACTCGAGCTGCGCAGCAGACAGGCCTGGAGGTGAAGGCGAGTGTGACCCGCCCGTGGAAACAGAAGTGAGAGGCTGGAATGCAGACCTGTGAGTTTGCTTGCTTCCCCACAGTTCTCCCGAGCCCGTGGCCCCTGCCGGTCGGCCAGCCCGTAGGGACGCAGTGGGGGAGGGGGGAACACACAGGCCGGAGGGTCAGGTGGGGAGTGTGGGGCTTGTGCCCACCTCTCCCCGGCCCTGGGGGCTGTGCCACTGGGGGCTGCAAGTTGACGTGCTGCTTCTCGCAGACCCAGGACCACGCTCTGCCTGGAAGAACAGCCACGGCAAAGATGCGCCGCAGAGCTGGCGGCTGGGCCTTCCAGAGCAGCCCAGGCGGCCCCCAGCCAGCGCTGTGGCAAGACAGTGCCCGCCTGGCCGGCGAGGGTAGCTTCTTGGCCTCCCCTGCGGTGCTTCTGAAACAGCTGCAGACGGGAGCCGAGCCGAGGGCCTAACCTGGACGGGCGGGAGGCCGAGGCGAGGAACGCAACGCGCCCCTAGCACAGTGGGATGGGGCCGAGGCGAGCTCCGGTGGGTTATTGCTTCTCTCGGTCGGCCTCGATGTCCTCAGAGGCTGCGGTCAGGCCCCGCTCAGGCTCGCTCCTGGCCAGGGGAAGCAGAGGGCACGGCCGGCCCCGCCGCAGGCTCCCCAGGGCCTCCAGGCTGGTGATTTCTGTGTGGTGTTAGTTCAGGAAGGAGCCGGTATTCAAGTCGTGCTGCAGAAACGCTGCCTGCGAGGCGATGCGGCGTGGGGGCCCTTTCCTGCTGGAGCTGCGCCCGGAGGAGGGCCACAGCGCTGACTGTGGAGGCGAGGCGCTGGCTGCTGGGGAGCGGAGCGGGCAGACCTGCGCTGGAAGACCTTGGCGATGCCGCCACTCATCATTTACGACTACCGGTGAAGTGGTGGTGCTTTTCCCCGAAAGAGCTTCCGGATCAAGTATAAAAGGATGATCTCCAAGTAGAGACGAAGCTGGTTTTAATGATATTGTGAGCTGCTTTTCCTTAACACAGAGCGGAAGTTCTTCCCTTACAGAAAAGACCTTTACAAACCATCACAGAGACTTCAGCAAAACCCTAACCATTCACATCTCAGTCTGAGGAAAGTGCAGCCGTGGGAATGCTCGGGGGGCGGGCCGGGGGGGGACCCCCGGGAGCCGGGCTGCGCGGTCCCTGCGCGCGTGTCCTTCCCGAGGAGGGGGCTCCATTTTGAGATCAGTGAAGGGAAGGGAATAAAGTGCTTCTTGTAAAAATGACCAAAATAAATACAAACATTTCATGGCAGAAAAGAAAGTCTCTGAAGGGCCGTCTGCCGGGTCCGCTCCCTCAGACGCGGGCGCTCCTCGAGAGTTCTGCAGCGTCCCCCTCCCCGCTCGGGTCCCCAGCCTCCGCGGGGCCGGGTCTCCCAGGCCGCGCCGGCTACATGGGCCGCCCGCCGCCGTTGGCCGTGGCGCCCTCAGGCAGCCCGTCGCCTGCGGCAGCCGCTTCGTGCAACCCCGAGTAGTCCTTGAGCTCGGCGTGGGTGGGCAGCAGCGGCTGCTCGCCGCGCCGGGGCGGCAGGAGAGGCTGGCGCGTGTAGTGCTCGCCGTCGGGGATGCTCTCGGGCAGACTCTGGCCCCGGCTCTCGGGCAGCAGCAGCAGGCAGATGATGCAGATGAGCGTGCAGCAGGCGAAGATGACGTGGTGCAGGAAGTAGCCCTTCTGGTTGTGCAGCTCGATGATGGGCGCCGTCAGCATGCCGAAGCCCGCGCTGGCCAGCACCAGCCCCAGCCCGCCGCACCTGCGGGGCGCGCGGGTCAGCGGGGCGGCCGGGCTCCACCCGCGGCCCGGCCCGGCCCTCGTCCCCCTCCTCCAACGCCCCCCCACCCCCGCCCCGGCCCGGCCCGCACCCCCTCCCCCCCGCCCCGCGTCCCCTCCCCCACCCCCCCCCCCCCTCCCCCAAGCCCCGGCCCGGCCCGCGCCCCTCCCCCAACACCCCCCCCGCTGCATCCCCTCCCTCAACACCCCGCCCCCGCGTCCCCCCCCCAAGCCCCCGCCCCGCCCCCCTCCCTCAACACCCCCCGCGTCCCCCTCCCTCAACCCCCGTCAGCCCAGGCTGCTGCTGCGTTCACTTTCAAAGGTGACTCTATAATACACACCACCCTATGGGGGGAAAACCAGCCTCACTTGTGGTGTGGAGAAACCAAGTGTTACTAGCTTACATTGTCGTCCCGAGGCTTGCTCTTGGCTTAGAAGAGAGGAGGGTGGCCACGATTAATGAAGGCATTAAAAGCACATCAAGAGGGAAGCTGGCAAGACAGCGGAGCAGAGAGGCCCCGCGCTCACCTCCTCTCCCGAGCCCACCAGAATCACAGCTGCCTGCGGAACAACCGCGATGCAAAGGGCCAGAAACTGCCAAACAGTTCCACGACTAAGGACAGAAAGAAGGAGCCACGACTAGATGGGTAGGAGGACCAGGCGCACACCATAAAGTCTCATGACCCCCACCGGACGGCCGACCCACACGCTGGGAATATATTCCAGAGGATCTCCTGCAGAAGTGAGTTCTGAGCCCCAAGTCGGGCTCCCCAGCTTGGGGGTCCTGCACCAAGAAGAAACACACCTCAACACAATAAAGGCCATATATGACAAACCCAGGCTGCACGGGGCGCACTGGTAAAGATTTTGCCTGCTAGTGCAGGAGACACAGGTCTGATTCGTCTCCAGGGAAGATCCCCTGGAGGAGAAGATGGCAACCCACTCCAGAATTCTTGCCTGGGAAATCCCACGGACAGAGGAGCCTGGGGACTACAGTCCATGGGGTCACAAAGAGTTGGACACGACTTAGTGACTGAGCAGGAGCATACAGCTAACATACTCGACGGTGAAAAGCTAAAAGCGTTTCCTCTGCGGTCAGGAACGAGAGCAAGGTGCGCACTCTGGCCGTTGTTACACAGTGTAGTTTTGAATTAAAGTCCTAGCCACAGCAATCAGAGAAGAAGAATCCAGACTGGAAAGAAGTAAAACTGTCACTGTTTGCAGATGACATGATACTATGCATAGAAGATCCTTAAGATGCCAACAGAGAACTGTAGGAGCTCATCCGTGAATTCGGTAAAACTGCAAGATGAGAAATTAATACACAAGTCTGTTGCGTTTCTGCACAGTAACAAGAGACTCTCAGGGAGAGAAATTAAGGAAACAATCTCATTTGCCATCACATCAAAGAGAGTCAAATACTTAGGAATCCACCTACCTAAGGAGGCGAAAGACTTGCACTCTGAAAGCTACGATGCCATTGAAAGTGATAGAAGATGACAGAAACAGATGGAAATAAACACTGGTTTTGGATTGGGAGAATTAATGTTCTTAAAATCACCACCACAGAAGGCAATCGACAGATGCAGTGCAGTCCTTATCAGAATACCCGTGACATTTTCCACGGAACTACAACAGATGTTTTAGAAACTTACAGAAACACAGAAGACCTCTAATAGCCAAAGCAACCTTGAGAAAGAAGAAGGGAGCTGGAGGGAGCAAGCTCCCTGACCCCAGATGATGCTGCAAAGCTGCGGCAATCAGAGCAGCGTGGTGCTGGCCCAGGAATGGACACACAGACCGACCGGGCAGAACAGAAAGCCCGGAAATAGACCCACAGCCTCATGGCCAGTTAGCAGAGGAGGCAAGAATGAGCCGTGGGGAAGAGACAGTCAGGATTCTCTTCTGGGACGTCCACAGCAGACACTGTGCTTTGTGAACGCCGGGACGCTGCGGATCGGGTCACCCTGGTCCTCTGCAGGAGGGCCGCTGGCCGAGTGAACGCAGCAGAGTGACGTGATGATCTTGCAAAGAGTGTTGCGCCTGAGCCCCTGTGGATGGACGAGCAAGAGCCTGAAACAACCGTTTGGTCCTCATGAGTCTGGTCACTCCAGGGAGCCGCAGGGCGCTGCGGGACCGTGTGCAGCGCTGGGGATAAAGCGAGTGTTTCTTGGGCTTTTGATACCAGTGAGCCGTCATTTTCTCCACAACCACCCTGGGTGATCTTCCCGTGTCTGAGTCTGGGTGGTGCTGAGGGAGGTGGGCACACAGCCCCCGAGGGAGTCCTGTCCTGGTTGAGGAGCTGGGCTCCCATCAGAGTCCAGGAGGACTTGTTGTGGTGAGGTGTTAGGTTAGCGTGTGTGCATGCCAAGCTGCTTCAGTCGTGTCTCACTCTTTGCGACCCCATAGACTGTAGCCCACCAGGCTCCTCTCTCCACGGGCCAGAATACTGGAGTGGGTAGACTTCCCCTTCTCCATGGGATCGTCCCAAACCAGGGACTCAACCCAGGTCTCCCACATTGCAGGTGGATTCTTTATAACTTGAGCCGCCACTGGCAGGCGGGTTCTTTACCGCTAGCGCCACCTGGGAGGTCTATCAAATGAAATGAAATGTGTTTGATCTGCGGTAGAACTTTGGACTCGTTTTTAAGAAGTGCCCCTGTGTCTACAAATGCACAGACGCAGACATAAATGCAATACGGTGCGCCCGCATCTGTCCTGTGCACTACGTCTTTACGCACTTTTCCCACAAAAGCCACTTTCTGTTGATTTCCTATCAAGGATCCCTTGAAATTAGTAAGACTGGGAACAGCTGTGGCAGAATCTGTTATTCCATTTTTGGCTCTTGCGTTTCAGAAATCTCAGTTCAGAGAATGGGATGATTACCGTGGTTGGTTCTGAGGCTGTACCCCGCCCCGCGAGTGTTTCTGCTTTTCTCCAGCTTGTCACAAGAGGGCAGCACCTGCCCACGTTTAAGCAGTAGATTTACAGAGAAATTAAGACCCGGGTTCAGTGCGCACTGGGTATCTGGTTTACGAGTGATGATGTGATGCTGATGTGTTAGTCGCTCAGGCGTGTCTGACTCTGCGACCCAAAGGAATGTAGCCCGCCAGGCTCCTCTGTCCATGGACGTCTCCAGGCAAGAATACTGGCATGGGTAGCCTTTCCCTTCTCCAGGGGAATCGTCCCCACCCAGGGATCAAATCCAGGTCTCCTGCATTGCAGGCATATTCTTTACCATTTGAGCCAAAGGGCCCTTATTTTTTTTGTTTTTACCAGTAATAACACCTAAGTTACTTTAACGATAGAAAGGTAGGTATGCAGTCAGATTTCTTAGAAGTAGCAAGCTTGAGCTAAGTGTTCTGGGATCTCTGGGGGAAAAAAAAAGAATAAAGAAAAAGAAAAAACAAAGAGTCTTCAAATTATCCCTTTAAAGCCATGAACCCGGCATCCTGAACGCGGAAAACAAACCTCCTGTTTTTCGCTTCCTCCATTGTGTGACTTACTTTCTCTGCCTTTCTGTGAAGTCAGAGACGAACAAATATTTCTGCCAGTCTCTGTGTATCACTGCCAGAAACACTCAGGCAGGAGTGTTTCACTGAAAATACCACATCCCTGGGCTCAGAACCTCAGCCTGCACTCTGTCCCCACCCGTCCCTGCAGATGGGGCCATCGGGATGAGTCTCTCTCTGGGGCAGAGGTGAGCTCCGCCCACTTGCGGCCAAGAGTCTTGGGTCAGCCCCCAGGGGAGCCTGTGCTACACACTTTATATACAACGTAAACGGCCGCCCCGCGTGTCTCATCACATGCAGGCCGTCTTTGCCCCCTCCCTGGTGCCCAGTCTTGAGGTGCGCCTGGAGCAGGGACGCGGCGGGTTCCGTCTGGCGGGGGGTGGTGGCCAGGGAGGAGCCGGTGTGGGAGGAGGCGGGTGGGGTGAGGTCAGACGGAGGCAGGGGCAGCCAGGCCCCGGCGCCCCCAGAGCCTGCGAGGAGGTATCGGCAGGTGACGCTGCCCATCTTGGGTGAAGGAAACACAAGCAAAAATAAACATGACCTAAACTGCCTGAAGTTACAGGTTCTGCACAGTAAAGGAAACCGTCAACAAACTGGGAAGCCAGCCCCTGACGGGGAATCAGCATTTCCAAGTGGTGCGACCCATGAGGAGTTAACATCCAAAATATACAGACAGCGATACTGCTGAACACCAGAAACAGAAGACCCCGACCGAAGGCGCAGAACCGAACAGGCGTGCCTCCAAGGAAGACGGGCAGATGGCGACAGGCACAGGGAAAGACGCGCCGCATCCCGGCCATCAGGGAAACGCAGGTCAGGACCACAGCGAGGCGCCGCTTCGCACCCGTCAAGACGGCACCATCGAAAAGAGCACAACCCCCACGTTGCCGGGGACGTGGAGAAGAGAACCTCTGTGCGCTGCTGGTGGGGACGCGAAGTGCGGCAGCCACCCCGGAGACCACGAGGGAGGAGGGTTCTCAGCAGACGAACCCTGGAGCTGCCCCATGGTCCAGATTCCGCTTCTGGGCCCAAGGAAAACCAAAAGCACCCAGGCCAGACATGCTCCTCAGTGTTCGGAGTGGCATCGTTTACAGCAGCCAAAACTTGGAAGCGCCCCAAGTGTCCACGGACTGATCAAGAAGACACAGCATGTACATGCGATGGAATGTCAGCCGTGAGAAAGAACAAGACTGCCATTTGCAACGTGGACAAACTTGGAGGGCGTAATGCTAAGGGAAATAAGTCAGAGAAAGACAAATACTGTATGGTTTCACTTCTAGGTGGGATCTAACAATAACAACGAGCTAGGGAATGTAACAGAAAGGAGACAGACCCACAGACACAGGGAAGGCTAGTCAGTGGTTCCCGGTGGGAGGAGAGCGCGGAGGGGCGTGACAGGGTGGGGGGGTAAGAGGCACGAACCAGCCGGAGTGGAATAAGCCACAGGGGTGTACTGCACAGCACGTGGAACAGCCAGTGCTTTATAATTTACCTTTAAATTAACACACATGGTAACCTTCAAACACTGAGTCACTGTGGTGCGCCTGAAACTCACACTGTGTGGACTGTCCATAAAGAAAAGCCCCACAGCCAGCCCTGGTGCGCAGGCAGCCGGGAAATGCTGGGAGCTGAAGCGGCTTGTCCCCGCCCCCGCGCCTGCCTCCTCCCTGTCCAGTTTGAGGGTGCCCGCCCGCAGCTTGCAGGTGACACAGGGCCTGTCACACCAAAGCCACCGCCACCTCTTGACCAGCCAGATCCCCCAGTCCTGCCGAAGCCCAAGGGGCGGGGGCCTGTGGCGCCCGGAGCCGCCCAAGCCCCTGCTGCCTCTGGAGGCCCTCAGCACGCCTGTCACCCCAGGACGTGGCCGCCGGCGCCCGGAGCCCTCTGTTTGCCGCTCGGTCATCAGGCCCTGACCTTCGCTGCTGTGCTTGTTCAGAGGGTGTGTTTGTAACAGAGGTGAACAAAGGCTAGTTCTGTACCAGCAAACATGAAGCTTGCAGGCCCGTGCGGCCCCCTCCCAGCTGCTCCGGGGTGCACCTGTGAGATGGGGGGCAGGAAGCCCATTTCCTCCCAGCGCTCTGGGACTGCCCCCGAGGGGACACGCCAGGAAGGGCCGGGGCGCGAGGTGTCCGGCGGGGAGCGTCCTCACCGGGAGACCCCCGACCTCACCTCCTTCCTCTGCAGCTGCAAACGCATCACCCAGGGGAAAGCTGTCTGTCGGGGTAAGCTGACCCCGAGAACACGCACTGAACTTCCGTCCCCAGTAACCTTGCCGGGTCTGCCTCCAAGGAAAAGGATGACTCCCTTTCCTTCAGTTCAGCTTGCTCAGCAGAACCCAACCGTGATGAGTGTGGTCTGCCGACCGCCGGGGTGGAGGGTGGCCCACCCCAGAGGGACAACCACTCAGGTCTGACCGCGCCCTTCTGCCTCTGCGGAGCCCCCTGCTGGGTGCCTTCCTGAAGGGGAGACGTTTAACCCGCAGAGACACAGAGGGCTGCTGTCTGCCTGGGCACTCTGCGGAGTCCTGCCTGAAATAAGCTCCTGGCATCATATTCCAGGATGGGGCAGCCTTCAGGCTTGGCGCGCATGTGAGAACCCAGAAGGAGGAATCAGAGTGATGCCCGCAGACCTGCCTGCCTCCGCCCAGAGCCCAGGGGCAAGACAGTCCGTCCCGCGCACCCTGCCTTGAACGGGATTGGCCTCACGTGTCTCCCACATGGGAAAGGGAGGCTGGCAGGGTGTCGCGTGCTGGCGGCCTGGGCTCTGTCTCACGGCTGAATAACTGCCACACTCATAATTACATTTAACAAAGTGCTCAGAAGGTTAATGACATTCACACACCAAGTTCAGGAGCGCGACCGAAAGTCTCCACTTCACTGAACCCAAGTGACACCCTTCCGTGTCGCTATAAGCTCAACACTGAAGCCTGTGGACGCACCCCCTGCCCCCAAGGAAAGGGCAGGTCCCCCCGCCTCTTCAGAGCACGCGGCCTCTGCCGGGCAGGCACACGGGGGTGGAGTGGTTCCCAACAAGTATTTGTCAGACAGATCAGTGACGTAACTGGCTGGGCTTTCTCTCTATGAGGCCTTTCTTTGGACTGGCTGCTTCTCAGCCAGCAGAAAGCCAAGGCCCTTTCTACTCTCCTTTCTGAGACGGGCTTTTGCTGAATCCTAGGAGAGTGGGCGGCACTTGGTGGGGCTGAGGCGCAGGATATATCTAGGGACCCTAACCCCCTCCTTTACCAGGTCCTTTTGTGTGGCCTGTACCTCCAAATCCCCGCTCCTGGACCCTCCAGCCACCTGGACGGACCAGGCTTCAGTTCTCCCCTGATTCGGGGATCCCTGGGGGTCAGGGTGGAATAGCAGTCCATCCCAAGTGGACGCCCAGTGCAGGCCGCACCTTGTCCAGAGACCCGGGCTAGAGCTGGTGGGTCGTTCACCAGCTTTGCCAGGCAGCGCCCACCATTCACCAGCTTTGCCAGGCAGCGCCCACCGTGACCCCAGTGTCCTTGGAAGACCCCCCTGCCTGCCCCGTGGGCAGCCCACACGCACCGGATGACTGTGGGGGTGATCTCTGCACAGAAGAACACGCTGAGGCTCCCCACCGCGTGGGAGGCGGAACATGCCCACGATGGAGAAGGCGATGGAGAACTTGTCCTTGACGCTGTCGCTCATTCCTGGGGAGAACCGGGGCAGTGAGGGGCTGGAGGGCGCGGGGGAAGGGGCAGGGGAGGGGGCCTGATGGCCGTCTCTCCTCCTCCCCCTCTGTCCAGGGTGAGGTGCAGACCCCGGAGACAAGCAGCGAGTCCAGGCGTGGGAGGTCAGAGCCCTCCTGGCAGGTTCCCCTGAGGCCCTGGGGGTCTGGAGAGTGGGGCCCAGGCTGACTCTGCTGGAAGCTGAGCACAGGAGTGACCGGCCTGGACGGAGGCTGGGGGACTCCTGGCCAGGGGGCTGCACCCTCCGTCCGGTCTTCAGGGTCAGCCCCAGAGAGCGGTCTCGGCTATGGAGAGCCTGGCCAGCCTGGCCTCAGGCATGACCAAGATGCGGGACAGGAGCCCCAAGCTTGATTTAGGGGAACAGAAACTCAGATAACCCCGAGAGAGGAACCGGGCGCCTGGAGGGAACGTGCCGGACCGAGTCAGGCATCCTGGCCGTGGCTCGGGGTCTGGCCTCACACCCAGGCGGCATCAGGCGGGGAGTGGCAGGCAAGCTGCTGGGGTTGGACGTGGGGTGCAGCCTGTTCCCAGCGAGAATGGTTGGGAGCCCCGGGGGCTCGGCTTGGTAGGCCCGGCTCGTGCGTGCGCGCAGCCGTGGCGCGTGCAGGGACAGTGGGCCGGCAGTTCCCACGGCCAGGGTGGCGGGCTCATGGGGGTCACATGCGGGGTGAGCAGTTTCCCTGGGTGGCAGCCAGCCAGGCCTCCAGCGCTCCGGGGCCGCGTCCCTGTGGCTCTGCATCCCAGCAGGCATGGCTGGGCTGGGCCACGCTGCCAGCTACTGCCAGGGGAAGGGGGTGAGGCCAGCGTGCAAGCTGGGTGCAAACGGGAGGGGGGCAGCCAAGCTTTCTAGAGGCAGGAGGGACAGAGGACAAGTGGATGCGTGTGGTGTCCAACCTACGGCCAACTTCAGCTGCAACTCTTGGGGCGAAAGGGGTGGGGAGAGAGAGGAAAGGGAAAACCACAGGTCCGTGAGTTGCTCTGAAAACGCTCTTCCGGTGCAATAAAAAAAAAAGACTGCGTCGCTGCGTGCCCGGGGCTCACCTGAGTCTGGATGCTGGCTGTATTTCCCGATCACTGGGCCATGCAACCGCAGTGGAGGCGGATGAAGGCAGGCAGAAAGGAGAGAAAGAGAGCAGGTCAGGGCGGCCTTACGACCTCGTGTGTCCAGGGGCAGCGGGCGGCCTCTCTGCCTGCCTGCCAGGCCCACGTGGGCAGCACGGTTGATGTGGCCAGAGAGCGGGAGGGACACAGTGCAGACGTGGGCGAGGGCCCAGGGCCCCCGGGTGGGTGTTCCACCAAACAGAGCACCTCCTATTCAGCAGGGCGGTCGGGGCCCCTCTGGCTCTGGGGCCTGAGGGGGTGCGGCTCTGTAAGGAGAGGTCCAGGTGCAGCACCCCTCACCCCCTAAAGCCTAAGGGTGACTCTCACTGTGTCCAAAGCCGCTCAGGTCCCCGCAGTCTGTGCTGCGGTTCCAAGCTCAGGTTAGAGCAGATGGAATCACCGTGCCCTCGAAGCCTGGTCCCCTGGGCGCCCCAGCTCAGGGACTGAGGGGCGGCTGTGAGCCTGGGCGGCCGCTCGCCTGCACGTCCACCCAACCCAGGGGTGCCGAGGAAGGCTCCCCCAAGGGCAACTCGGGAGGCCCCAGCAGAGGCCACAGCTGAAAATAAGACCAGTCTCCCGGCAAGGTGCTGAATGCGTGCAGACTTGCCCAAGTTGGAAAACAGTCCGACACTGCGCTGGACTGAGTCCAGAACCGCTCCTGAGTCCAACACTGCACTGGACCAAGTCCAGAACCACTCCTGAGTCCAACACTGGCTGCTCTAGAGTCCAGAACTGCTCCTGAGTCCAACACTGTGCTGGACCGAGTCCAGAATCGCTCCTGAGTTCGAGACTGCGCTGGACGGAGTCCAGAACCGCTCCTGAGTCCAACACTGGCTCTTCTAGAGCCCAGTTTGCACAACAAGGCTGAGGAAGTCCTCAGTCTTTTCCTTCTCTTCCTTCTCTCCTGGACACGTGCTCCTGCCTGGACGTCACACAGACCTGGGGAACTAGCAGGCACTGGCTTTCTCAGTGGCTCTGGCCCAACTCCGACACCTCAGGAGGGAGGGGGCAGCCATCAGAGGCATCTGGTCGCTGTGGCGCCTGAGTCCGTCAGGGGGACCGTCCTGGGTGGAGGGGGCTCGGGTGCCCAGCTCCTGCCTCGCTCCGGGTGGTCAGACACCCTGGGCCTCGTCCCCGCCTGGGAACGGCTTCAGTTCACTGGGAGCCGCACTGAGCTTGACTCTTAGAGCCAAATGGGCTACACAGATGGTCTAGCTTTTCTTTACATTATTTTTAACATTTACTGAGAAGTTCTCTGGCCCCAAGAGCAGCTAATAAACTTGGGAACACACACTGAAAAGCAGTATCCCAGGGGAAGGGCGTCCCTAAGTATTTATCTTTCCCTTGATTTCACACGAGAAAAGTCCTTTTGTTCCTTCTCAGGTGATGATGGATCACAAAGGGACAGTGTGGCCACCAGGGGGTCAGGTCCACCAGGACTGCAGAGGCCTGGGGTGCCCAGGAGGCTCGGGGTCAGAGTGGGAGGAGGGGAGACCCTGGGAGACTCAGGGACAGGGCGAGAGAAGAGACCCCACACCCTTGGGGCAGTGGGGACGTTTGGGGTGAGGGTGGGAGGAGGGGAGACCCCTGGAGGCTTGGGGTCAGGGCAGCAGGAGGGGAGACCCCAGGAGGCACGGGGTCAGGGCCGGAGGAGGGGAGACCCTGGAGGCTTGGGGTCAGGGCAGCAGGAGGGGAGACCCCAGGAGGTACGGGGTCAGGGCAGCAGGAGGGAAGACCCCTGGAGGTTTGGGGTCAGGCAGGGCGGGAGGAGGTGCGGGGTCAGGGCAGGAGAAGAGACTCTTGGGGGCGGTGTCCACGCGTTCTAAGGGAAGCGCATCCTGTAGCCGCTCGGTGCAGGGGTTCTGGGAGGACAGTGGGGCCCTGGGCACCCCCACCGCCCCCGGCCCCGCCCACTCACGGTTGAGCAGCCCGAGCTGCAGGAGCGAGGCCAGGGCCGTGAGGATCATGAAGAGCAGCAGGCCGCCCCGGCGGCCCAGGACGCGCACCGCCAGGCACATGGCCAGGCAGGACGCCAGGGCGATGCCGGCCGCCGCGTAGTAGTCGGCATAGAAGTCCTCGAGCAGCGGCACCTTCACCTCGTGGCCCATCATGCTGCGGGCGAAGCAGTGGTGGATCCCGAAGCCGGTCAGCCTGCGGGCACACGGCGCGCGTGGGCCGGGGGCTCCGGGCGGGGCCGCCGCGCAGGGTGCTCCCTGCCTTCCCGAGGGGGTGGGGGGGGCTGTGTCCGCCAGCCCTGCTCCCTCCAGAAGCTCAGCCAGGCTCCCGGGCTGGGCTCGCCCGCCCCCGCCCCCGGCCCGCCCCCGCTGGCACTCACGAGTTCACACACAGCACCACGATGTTCTTCCACAGGTTCCGGGTCCCCACCACCTTCACGATGCAGACCTTCCTGGGCCTCCGGGAGAGCTCCTTCTCCAGCTCTGCGGGAAAGGCCCGTGAGCCACGCTGGCCAGGCCAGTGGGCAGGGCCCCACCGACGGCGGGGGCGAACTGGGGCACCAAGAGGAGAGTGGCTTCCGCTGAGGCGGGGAAGGCCTGGCTCTCGGGAAGAACACTGGCTTCGCAGCTGCAGCTGCCGCGGGGCTGCAGGGAAGCAGGCCATTTCCAGAGCTGGCAGGACGCGGGAAGCAGCCACCGGAGTGGGCTCTGTCTGCCGGGGCTGCTGGGGGCGCTGAGGCCCTGCTTAGGCTTGGGCAGCGGTGCTCCTCCTTGCCAAGTCTGATTGGAGACACACGCGCTGCCCTGGTCCCCAGACCACCCCTGTGGGCACAACAAGCTGGGCAGGTACAGTGGCCGCATCTTAGAAAGAACGTGACCAAATGGACAAGGAGATCCCGCCAGTCCATCCTAAAGGAGATCAGTCCTGAATGTTCACTGGAAGGACTGATGCTGAAGCTGAAACTCCAATACTTTGGCCCCCTGATGCAAAGAACTGACTCACTGGAAAAGACCCTGATGCTGGGAAAGATGGAAGGCGGGAGGAGAGGAGAAGACAGAGGATGAGACAGTTGGATGGCGTCACCGACTCGATGGACATGAGTCTGAGCAAGCTCAGGGAGATAGTGATGGATAGGGAGGCCTGGCGTGCTGCAGTCCCTGGGGTTGCAGAGTCGGACATGATTGAGTGACTGAACAACCACAACCCCTTTTTCAGGGGCCAGAAAAGGGAAAGGAAACTTAAGCAAGACTGCTGAAGCTGGGGAAGCGAGTAAAGACTGAAAGTGCACCGACCAGAGGCGGCTGGGGGGACCTGAGGAGCGGGTAGCCCTGGTGGGGTCCTGGGCAGCCCTGGTGGGGATGTCGGGTCCAGGCTGCAGCGGGGCTGCCCCAGCAGAGCCGTGCGCTTTCCCAGCAGAGCCGTGCGCTTTCCCAGCAGTGACACGGTCGGGATGTGGGACGTTACAATGGGGAGACTGATGGGGAGGTTTCAGAATTCTGTCTCTGCAACTTTAGCATAAACCTGGGATGAATCCTAAACAACTGTACTAAAAATAAAGCCCGCGGTGGGGTGCGAAGGCCTGGGGGAAGCGGGGTCGCCTCTGGAGGGGCCTGGGAGTGGCAGCCTTCTCGCGAGATGGGGTCTTGAGGGTGTGTTCCCCTCCTGTACGACCCTGGGACGTCCTGCCTCCTCCCTGCCATCCCACGGGAGACGGTCATCAACTCACTAGTGTAGTGGCCGCTGGGGGAAAAACAGGCTGCTTAACCACAAGAGCTTAGAAGAGTTTCTCTTTTAAAAATGTTTGGGGACTTCCTGGTGGCCCAGTGATTAGGAATCTGCCTTCCAATGCAGGGGACGTGGGTTCGATCCCTGGTTGGGGGAACCAAGAGCCCACAGGCTACAGGGCAAGGAAGCTAGCGTCCCACAGCTGCTGAAACCTCCACACTGCATGGGGGACCAGTGCAGCCAAAAAAGAAAAAAAGTCCAGATCAGCATCACCAGCTGGGGCCCAGAAGGGGGAAGGGGGGACCTCTCCTACATCCGAGGGATACCAGGCCCCCTGTCTCCAGAACCTCCTTCCTTCTCACTGTTCAGGCCCAGACTGGAGGCCTGAGCCCCAGCCGGAACAGCGGGCCGTCCAGCTGTCCGGCCGCAGACACTCCTGAGGTCCTCCTGACCTTCATCATCTCCTCTGCAGAAACAGGCCCGTTAGGGTAACAGACACACTTTCTCCATGGTCAAAACACTAGAAGACTTTTAAAGGGCATGGAAACGTGCTCCTAACACATAACACTGATCCAACGATACGAGCATCCTCACTGTTGTAAAACTGCTCATGAACCTGCCGTCACGGCCACATTGCTCACCGTGGAAATCTTCCAAGAAGAAAAACTAAAGGTCCATTAGCGCAGCTGTATAGATTAAAAATTTTTTGTACTGTGGCCCAAACTGAATTCCTGATACCTTCTAGGATATGGAATCGAGGTTGTTAAGAAGCTGTAGCGATTGTAATTATAATCTGAGTTTGTTTTTCTTTTTTTTTTCCTACGCATTAAACTCTGGAGCCCAAGTTGACTGTGGTCTGCAGAGATAGCTGCGTTATTCTGGGTGGAAACACATTGACCCGTCAGGGCTGCTGGCACCTTGCACGTCCCCGTCCTCTCACAGCAACGCAGAACTTCCCAGGTCTGCTCTGGTGACGCCCTCGGGACGGTCACCGGAGGCCATTCAGTCTCTCCAGAACTCTCAGGACTCCCTGAGGTCCTCACGTGGGGGAACAGGAGGCGTGACAAGGGGCGCTGAGAACAGACTCTGAGCACCCACGAGTCGACAGGGAGACGCCTCCCCTCTCCCTGCGCCTCTTCCAACCTCTTGGAGCCAGAATCAAGATTGCAAGACAGAAGCTAAGTGGAGCCTGTGGGGGTCCAGGCCTCCCCTGCTCCGCCCGCCCCCGCCTCTGCCCTGCTCTCTGCGATGGGCCACTGGGGAGCTAGCCCTGGCCGGGCAGGTGATAGCTGTCCTCACCGACAGAACCCCAGTTCTCACCCTCGGGCGGAGGCTTCCCGTCTGATGAAGGGATGTGTTAATGAGCAGACAGAAGACGCCCCAGGTGCAGCGGCCTCCCCCCGGCCCCGAGCTCGGCTGACCCAGACCGTCCCGGCGTCACCCCCCAGTGCAGGGACTCCTTCCTGGGCCTGGAGTACCCCAGCTGACCCCTGAGGCTGACCCCTGAGGTGGCCTCTCTGCCCTCGAGGCTCCAGCGGCCTGAGGACCCCGCAGGAGCAGGGAAGCTTATGCACAGGGTCAGAGGTGGAGCCCTGGGGTCAGGGAGGCGGCCTGACACGGGGACCTGCTCCTCACCTGGGGTCCAGGACAGACGGACAAGGCAGAGCGAGGCTCACGGGGCCGGGGCTACGCTCCGTGACCGAGCAGGGCTCAGGCAAAGCCCCCTTGGCCTGATGCGGGGACCCTTGAACCTCAGAGCCTCACCCTTCCGACCTGGGCCAGGCGCGTCCCTCGGCGGCAGGCTGCCCAGAGAGGGCCTGCTGCAGGGGGGCAGCGGGCCGCGCTGACTGGCTCAGGAGGGAACGCCGGGAGTGGGGAGCCTGCCCCCAGCCCCAGCCTCTTGGGGCCCCTTTCCCAGAGGTAGGGGGATGATCTGACTGACAGGCTCAGCCCCGCCTGGCGGGGGTGGAGTCAGGGCGGGAGAGAGGGCAGGGGCCTGGATTAGGTGCTGGGGAGGAGCGTCCACGCAGGCAGGGCAGGGCGGGCCTGGAGCTCGGACACCCGGCGTCCCCCAGCTGTGCCCGGTGCTGCCGCGCGGGAGACCCAGGGGCGGGGACAGCCGCGTGCCCCGGCGCCCCGGGCTGAACCCAGCACCACCCAACTCCCCGGCAGGGAAGCGGGAGGAAGGCTGAGCACCGCCTTCCAAAAACAGGAGGGAAATGACGCCGTGCAACGAGGATGCCCGACAAGTTCCTCCCAGACGAGTTCTAACCCGGAAGCAGCAGAGGCGGCGACACAGTGGGGAAGTGCCAGAAACAAGGCACGTGGACGTAAGAGCGCTGACGTGCTAACGGACGGGCTCGGGCAAGACTGGGGACGAGGGCCGGAGCATCCGCAAGGAGCAGACGCGGCGCGAGAGGCGCGCGGCCCACCCGGCTCTCCCGCCGCCCAGCCGGGCCTGCACCCCGTCCCCCTCTCCTGCAGCAGCACCGGCCCGCTGCCGCTGGGCTTACAGGCCCGCGTCCCAGCGCTACTGCTCACTAGCTGTGTGACCCCTGGCGAGATGCTCATCCTCTCTGTGCCTCGGTCCCCTCACCTGCGAAGGGGGACAGTTACAGCGCCCGCCACAGAGCTGCTGTGAAAGGCTCAGCACGCGCCAGTCACTTCTGGCGCTTACTGAACCCACAGTGTTCAAGGTTCGCTCCAAGATCTACTGGATCAGAGCTCTGGGTGCCACAAAGGGCCCAGGAGTCGGGGCTCCAACACCTCCTGGTGATGCCATGGGTCTGGTCCAGCTTGTGCTGACCTTCATGATAAACGGGAATTCTATGGATCTGAACTTTCCTGCTTCTTCCGATGCCCAGTCCATAGGTCCTGACTGATACAGACAACGGGGTGTCTGTCTGAAGGTCCTGCTTGGGAGAGATGGTGGGAAAGCCAGGCCCCCCCCCCCCCCGCCAGCCAGCGTCTCTGGCCGTGACCCTGAAGGCTGAGTGCTAGGAGCCAGTAAGCCCTTGAGTTTCCCCGAGGAGCAGGGGGCGCGTGAGGCCACGCCTCCCTCCAGACTTGGACCTGATCACGTTCCGGATCGAGCTGGGGACCGACCATCACAGCAAGTGAGGCCCCTGGATGGGGCCACTGCCTGGCAGAGTGGGGCCCTCACAGGCACCAGGGGTGGGCGTGTTGTGGGGTGACTCCCTGTCCTGGGGGGTGGCTGGCGGGTCCCCCCACGCCTGGCGGGGCCTTGGGGTTGAAGGGAAGACGTGCTCACCGGGCATGACACCTTTGATGTCACTCTCGGGGTTCATGCGGTTCTTCTGCGTGAAGTGCAGGATCAGCTTCTTCGCCGACTCAAACTGGTGGGTGGCCATGAGCCACCTCAGGGACTCGGGGAAGATCCTGCAGAGAGATGGGCCTCGGGTGAGGGTCTTTGCGTCACGTGGGGCGAGAAGACGCTCTGTCAGGGGCTGGGAGCATCCAGGCAGGTCCGTCTGGGTTTCTGTCCGTGCCTGTGGAGGCCAGTGGGGGTTTGGGATTCATGTAGTACCACCGGCTGAGAGAAGACTGAGGCCCTGGATGTTCCTAGTTTCCTTTGGAAAGTATAAAGCTGCAGGTTTACAAAATACGGCAGAAAGGAGCAGTATCCTCCCAGCTGTCTCAAGAAACCCATGTAGACTGTTGCCCACAGCACTGCATGTCTGAAGCCCGTTCCAGCAACTCGCTGACCGCTTTGTGACAGTTTGTCTCAAAAGAGGGGCTTCCCGGGGGCTCAGACAGTAAAGAATGCAGGAGCTTGAGTTCCATCCCTGGTCGGGAAGATCCCCTGGAGGAGGAAATGGTCACCCACTCCAGCATTCTTGCCTGGGAAATCCCATGGACAGATCTGTTTCAAAATACAAATGTTCATAGAATGATTTTAAGTTTTAAAAAATGCCCCCATTCTAGCAACCTGACAGGCACTTTCCTGGGCCTCACCTGCAGAACTATTTTCATCTTGCTGCTAATGCCTGGGACTCCTCCCTGAGAGGATGGTTTTCAAGGGTTATTGGCAACAGACTCCTTGCTGGTTCGTGTTTAGGATGAAATCTGATGAGGATTCCCAGTGGGAGAGAAAAAAAAAAAAACCACCCAAAGTTGTGTCTTATTATCAATGCATTTTGTAATTTTACATTTATAATGATACTTGCAAGTTGGCCGAAGAGAACAGCGTGCCTGTTTGCAGCAGGGTCAGCTTGCTTTTTCTGTAAAAGCCCAAACAGTCAATATTTTAGACTTTGCTGTGGGCCGCGAGGTCTCTTCAGAAACCACTCACTGCCATGTGCCCAGGGGCGGGCTGTGTCCCCCAGGACTTGCCTCTGAGGCTGGCGGTGCCCCGGGCGGGAGATGGGGACGACAGCACAGCCCCTGCGTCCCGCCCTCCGGTGTCACCATGTCCTGTCGCTTGCAGGGTGTCCAGGAAGCGTGGCCGATGCTGATAAGCAGTTATCTTTGCTGCTGCCCGGCACCTGCCCCGCCAGCTCTGGGGAGCCTCCAATTAAGAGTAAGCCAGAAGCCGGAAACGCTGTCATTGCTGGACTTTCATTTCAAAGTCACATCCCTCATGATGTGACAGCTGTCACCCCTTGCCTGTTTGAACAAAAATCAAATTTCTAAATGTTCACAAGGTATTCTGCAGAAAACGCTGACGTCAGCGGTACATTGGGTACACTGGGCTGATCTCTCAGTGGTAATCCGAGCTCAGAGACCTGGGTCGTCACCAAGAGTCAGAGGCCCCCTCCCACGGAGCTGCAGGAGGGCCTTCCCCAGGGGAGGCATGGTCCACGCTGGAAGCTGGGCTCAGGGAGGCCTGTGTCTTTTCCCCTTGGAGCCCCTCAGAAAGCTGATAACACAGGCTTCAAACTGGAGGTACAAATCTTTTTTTAATGATGAAAGTTAATGTTTTACTGGCCTCTACTTTTTACAAACTAACTGTGAATAATGTATGTCAAGCAAAGAGAAACACTCCATCATATTCTGTAGACATTAACATCTTGCCATATTTTATCAGAGCTTTTCTTTGTAATGAAATAACCTAACACAAATGCTCACCCTTACAGCTCTCAGTGCCCTCTCCCATCTCTTTCTGATTTTAGTGCCACGTTCTCATCTCTCGAGAGAGACACACAGATCATTAACTTTAATGCTTCGTTTCTAATATGTGCATTTTGGACTTCAAAATTCCACCTACCGTTTTAGCTACACTTTACAATTTTTGATAAGGAGTTCTTGCTGAGATTTGATTTTAAATATTTTGTGATTCTCTCAGGACTTTTCCTTACCTATGACAAACCTTGTATATATTTTACAAATGTAAATGTTACATATATATGTATACATAAACATATGTGTACATGTTACATATATATATATACATTTACAAACACACAGGGTTTGAGAGGAGGGTAGTGGTACAGTTGCAATCTTGTTTCATTGATTTTCAATTTTTTAAAATCATTTTGAGAGAACACAGTCTGTGTTCCTGCAAGCTGGCACAACCAAAACCCTGGATCCAAGAGGAGAGATGGGGAGGAGAGGCAGGGCCCAGGGAGGGGGGCCCCTGAGGTTATGGGGGAGCAGCGGCCCTTGGACCAGAATGAACCCAAGTAGAGCAACTGCTCTCCCAGGAGACCTGGGAACAGGTGACAGGCAGACTCTGTCAGCCACACGACCCATCCCCAGTGGCAGAGAGCACTGCGAACCACCTCCCCACGCCGGGGTCTGCACTCACTGCGCACCCTGCCACACGTTTCCCATGAGCTTAAGCCTTTCAAGCTCGTTGATGTGGAAGTGACATTCTCCCTACTGCACAGATGGGAAGACTCAGGAGAACAAAGTTCAGGGGCATCGTCCAGCTTCCGCACCGTTAAGGGCAGAGCTGGATCAGAGCCCAGGCACCCCGACCCAGGACCTGCGTCCCGCGTCCAAGACCTCAGGGAAACAGCAAAGACACCCAGTCCGAGTGTGGGAACGTGCTCCGATGATGGGGGATGCGAGGCAGACACTGGTCCAGCAACGCCCCCTTGGGCCCTCTGGATGCCACGGCGCACCCCCCCACCCCCCGGCCCCAATGTTTCAATCTGCTGCAGTCATAAAGGACTCGCTGAACTGTCTGCCTGTGAGAAAGCCCAGGACGGCTGCTGCAGCCTGGCCGATGTGCGGTGTGGGCACATTATGGGAAGTTAATGAAATGTCCCCGACAAGCACATAACGTAATAACACCATGGAAATTAAAAAGCAGGCCAGCGGCCCAGAGTCTGGCAGGAATGTAGCTGAGCCTCAGGAATATCCATCATTTTCAACAAAAAAGGAATGCGCGTGGTGGGCGGCTGGAGCCCACGTCTGCTGCGGGACTCACGCGTGGGACCGACACTGAACCGGCAAGCGCTCCGGTATTCCTGCCTGGAGGGTCCCACGGGCAGAGGAGCTTGGTGGCTCCAGTCCCTGGGGTCGCAGATGAGCCAGACAGGACTGAAGACACTGAGCAAGAAGCAAGTCAGACTTGCACTCATGGTCTGTTCTGCATCCCCATCTCCCGAAATATCCCTCAGAAATTAAAACTGAATACTGGGATCCTTTCATAATACTGTGACATTGACATTTCCTTCTTAACGTTTAACAATAAAGCCAAGTACTGTTTCTATCCTGCTGGACCCCACGTGGGCCGCCTTCCTGCCCATCCACGCAACACCTGGTTCTGGCAAAGGTCTACATCTAAAGCTTGTCCCTCTTCAAATCACTGAACTGGAACATCTGCGCACAAAGAGGCATGCAGGTAAGGCTGATTGCTGACGCTCTGCAAAATTAATTCTGTCCTCGAGTTGTTCTGTCTGTGATTCCGAGGCACTCATGTGGGTGACGTGCCTGCTGGTGACACGCTGCTGAGGCAACATCACCACACTCACAGGATAAACGTGAGCTGAACACGATCAATCCGGGGGAAACACGTAAACCAGTGACGCCTTACGGGAGGGCCTCCGATCAAACAGGTTAGAGGGAAGCTGAGGATGGAGGAGCAGCGCCGTGAAGGGCTTTGAGGATGGAGTTTCCCTGAACGTGGCTGAGAAAAGGGTCGTAGATGCTTGTTCTAAGGGTGCTCTGATTTAAAGAGGTGATTCTAGCTCTGGAGTATTACCAAGCATCACACGTATGACATTCTGAAAAGGCTCTCAAAATGAAAAAAAAAAAAAAATCAAAGACTAGAATTGAATTAAACACCAGTTGGAAGGATATTCTAAGTCTTTGAGTCAAAGCTCTTATAAACACACTTGGCTCCAGTAGGTAAGCTTTCACCTGAATTTTGTTCTGTTTGGTTTTGAAAAAATTAGGCAAGGAGGCTCAGTTCAGGGTAGAGCAAATGGATATGAATTAGCTCTTTAAAAAAAAAGTTAAGTTCATGATTTGAGTTAAATTTAGTAAATTAGAGAGAAGGGACAAGTACAAAATTAAAGAAAATTTGGCTCTCAGGATGGTTAAACCCCAGAGTCTTCCTAAGGCAAATGAACCCTTCCTGGAAATTTCTGTGGAACAAGGAATTCTTTCATAATTAAATTGCATCCCATGAGCTGATAGGTTACATAAATTTGGAACGTAGCACCTTTATTGGTTTTCAACATGATGTACACGTAAGCTCCAGAATTCTTCCACTACGGCAAAACTGTGGGGAGATTTATCAGCAGGCCCAGGCTATAGACCAGCTTTGTGACCTTGGGCAAGTCACCTCACCCCCAGGCCTCTGTTTCCCCATCTGTGGAACGGGGTGGGGGTGTGCCGTGACACCAAGGCTCCCCCGGCCCCGACATTCTAATTCATTTCAAGGGGGCTTGTGGCGACCGTTGCCTCCTTCTGAAAGTTAAAAAGGCGCCGCTCATGCATTGCACAGAACAGACGCTCCAACGCCGCTTTAGGTTCTGCCAGGCGCTGGAGTCAGTCCCTAAGAAGCCTTCGCAGCTGGCCTTTCAAAGGTTCGCAGCTCTGAATGGACCACAGCGTGGAACAGCTGGGGTACATTCAAAACGTTCCTCAGTTCCCGCTTGAGACGGGTTACTTGGAATTCATCTGGGCTCATTCCTCCACTTCCTGGGACCCCCTTCTTTCGGCTAACTGATTCACACGAAAGGTGATCAGGCCGCAGAAAGTGTAGACACGTGGCACTCAAATGTAATACTGCAGGGGGTTAACTGGCATTTTTGCCAACGATAAAAATAAAATGTGGTGCTGAGAAACGCCCCGAGGAGGGAAGTGGGCAGAAGGAGCAGAGCCTCGGTGTGCTGCTTTTTCTAACTGGGATTCCATTGGCTCCTCTGAACAAGCCGCCTGTTACAGGGAGCCTCACGGACCCCGTGGGTCGCCTCCCCTGGCCTGTGGCTGCAATTTCCAACCCCTCGGGATGATCACTGAGGCCACAAATGGGACCCCGATGGCTCGCTGTGACCGCAGACCCAGCTCTGGGAGGCGGCCTGTTGTGTCATACCTCGGCCGACCCCAAAGGAACAGTCAGAGGACCGGGAGGCCTCCCATCTCCTGCAAGGCCCGCCCTCATGTGGGGCTGTTGTGGGCTTTGCCGGAGGGCCTTCAGCGACCGAAGGAGGCTGGGACCCGGCCACTCGATCCGCCCAGGGACTCTGGCCAGTTGCCAGCCGGGCAGGCACTCAGCCCCTCTCCCTGCACACCTGTCACCAGAAGGCCACTTCCCTAATTTTTGCCGGCCGCCAACAGCTCCACCCTGCCACTCCCACAACACACCTGCACACCCAACACACAACACAACACACACGTACCTGCATAACACAAACACACACACATGCATGCACACACGCATGCGCACACGCATGCACGAAGACACACGCACACATGCACGCGCACACACACTCGCACACACGCGCACACATGTACGAACATGCATGCACGTGCACGCACACACGCACGCACATGCACGCACACATGCACACATATGCACGCATGCACACACATACACGCACACTGCCTGAGCTTGGCCGGCCCCAGGCTCCAAGGTTCTCAAGCTGGTCTGAAGCGACCCCTGGCTTCCCCGTGGTGGGCAGGGTATCGGGGTGGAATACTGGAGCACAGGCCAGGCACTGGGCCATGGTGTGGCTCCGGGGTCAGCACCGCTGGCCTTTGGAACCGAGGCCAGACCCTGCAGTGGGGCCTTGCTTGGGACTGGCAGCTTCTCTCCACATCTACTTGGAAACGTTTCAGTTGACTGCAGGAGTTCCTATTATTTTACATAATCTCTGCCTACTCAGAAAGCAAAAATGGGGCGGCCTCTAGCCTGAGGGCTCCTGAAAATTCCACCCATCAGCAAATCCCCCAAACCCCAATTTAGAGAGCATTCTGATCTGCTCATCAGGTGCTTGCGACTGACATCCGGCTGCCGCTTTTGTGTCTCTGTTTGCCTTTGTCAGTATCACCTAATCTTTCTCATCCAGATAATTCATAGACAACCAGGATTTCACGGGGCTTCCCTGGTGGCTCAGACGGTAAGGAATCTGCCGGCAACGTGGGAGACCTAGGTTTGATCCCTGGGTTGGGAAGATCCACTGGAGAAAGGAGCAGCTGCCCACTCCGGTATTCTGACCTGGAGAATTCCATGGACTGTATAGTCCATGGGGTCGCAAAGAGTCGGACACGACTACTGACTTTCAGGTACATACGTAGGCTCTGAGGGGCTTCCCAGGTGGCACAGCGGCAGAGAGCCCACCTGCCAATGATGCAAGAGATGTGGTGGGCTCCGTCCCTGGGCCAGGACGATCTCCCGGAGAAGGAGCCGCCAACCCACTCCAGTGCTCTTGCCTGGGAACCCCCATGGACAGAGGAGCCTGGGGGCCACAGTCCATGGGGTCGAACGAGCTAGACACGACTCAGCGACCGAGCACACACATAGGATTCGACCAACGCGTTCCTTGTTGCCTTTGTTGCAAGTTTCCTGAAACTCTCCTTAGATTAACCACCTGATAACGGCACAAAGAGTCGCTGCAGAGTCGGCCGAGTTCCCAGAGGCGAGTCTTTCATGACTCACTTCTCCCACTTTCCTGGGAGGAAAACGTTGTCCCGTGAGGCTTAGCCTCTGGTGACGGGGTAACTGAACCGGGCTTCCTTCCTGGTGCACGGGGTGTCCCGAGGCCCTTGTTCTACGTGTACACTATGTCACTTTGACCCCTTGTTGTAAAGAATCTGCCTGCAGTGCAGGAGACTAGGGTTCCATCCCTGGGTTGGGAAGATCCTCTGGAAAAGAGAATGGCAATCCACTCCAGTATTCTTGCCTGGACAATCCCATGGACAGAGGAGCCTGGCGGGCTACAGTCTGTGGGGTCATAGAGTCGGACAACGGCCAAGAGACCAACACACACATTGAAATAAATTTTCCCTTGATGCAGGAAGGTGTTTTTTTCCCCTGGTGAGAGTGGGCAGGAAAAACAAATGCTGGGATGCACATGTATGCTCCTCAGGCTGGCTCGGGAGTCACTGCGGGCCTTGACCTCGGCCGGCAGACCAGGGCTGGGCCAATCTCTCTCTGCCTCAGTTTCTCCACCGGCCCTGGAATCTCCTCCAGAGGTCTGAATCATAGAAAGTGCTGGGCAGCATCTGACTCCGAGCAGACCCTCAAGAAATGTTAAAACTCAGTATTATTCTGGTCAGAGTAGCTCCGACGGTATTTAAAAGAGCCAAGAAATAATTAGGAGCATTTGTCAATTGGAATTGTTAATCATTTTTTTCAGAATGTCATCTGACAAGAGGCCCTTAGAATGTTTTACAATGGCTTATTTCTTGAAACTTTTAAAAATTAAGATTGCTTGCAGCACACACCATGTGCCTGAGGGTTTTAAGTGCTTCTCCTCCACCAGCGGGTCCCCAGGCCAGCCTGCTCAGACGGCCGCGGTGTCAATGCTCATCTTCCCTCTGAGGGATGGACAGACTGCGTGCTCTCCGCTGTTCCCAGGGCCACGAGAGCCTCCTCTCAGGCCTGTGTTCCCATGGGCTTGATTCCCTCCTGCTCTCCTGGAGGCGTCCAGGTCTCGCTGAGTGCTGGCAGTGCTCAACTGATAATCCCGTACCTTCACACGTCTTGAACCTTCTCACGGCAGCTCACGCCATGCGTCCACCAGGCGCGTCTCGGGAGACCCTGTTTGATGCAGGGACTTGGCTGGGAGACCACGCCCAGGTTCCCTGCAGGGTGAGGGACACATGGGTGCCAGGACAGGTGGGCAAGGTGGGCCCTTGCCCTCCCAGCAGATGCCACCGTGGGCCACAGCTGGAGACTCCCAGACATGCCTGTGCACGGGGATACACTCGCACAGCGCAGATAAAATCCCTGGATTCGGTACTGAGGCTTCTGTGTCTTCTACTGGTTCCAGGAATGCCTGCAACTTCCGCCGCCTGAGATGACCCACAGGGACCACACTGGGCAGCAGGTCCTGCACGGCATCTTGCAGACCCCAAGGACGGCACCTGCTTCACGTCCCGGCAGAACCAAGAACCCCTCCCTACAAGAAGGGTGTGCTGTCTGCAGGCGACACGTGTCCCCTCTCACATCTTGTCAGCATCTTTGTTGGACCAGGCCCCTCATCCCGTAAGCGGATGGCTGGCTTCTGGAGGGCTTCCCAAACCACCCTTGGACATGCGCACTCAGCTGGTCTGGTGAGTGGTGATGATGGCCCCATGGTGGTGATGGCCCAGGCCGCGCTCTGAGAACCGCTGATGCTCGAAACCAGCTTTTAATGGCTCTCCACACTTGCAGCTTTTTGATGTCCTGGTTTCCCCAGCGAAAACCAGGGATAATCCCACCAACCACCAGCTTGGACCTAATCTGAAAATATCAGGGTAACAAAGCCTGATCTTGGGAAAAGTGCTTTCTGAAAACCTGAAGACACGTTCAAGTCGCCACATCTGATGGTGCACCTGCCTGGAAGGAGGCACCCAAGGCTCCCTGCCGAAACGCTGCTGCCCCATGAGGCGGGAGTGAGTGTGTGGACAGTGGGCCCAGCACCTGGCAGTCGCCGGGACCGTGACGGATCGCTGCCCTAGTGGTAAAGGACCTGCCTGTCGATGCAGGAAACGCAAGAGACTCGGGCTCACCCCCGGGTGGGGAAGATGCCCTGCACAGAGGAGCCTGGGGGCCGCAGTCCAGGGGTCACAAGGAGTGGGATACAGCTGAGCGAGTGACACACAGCACCTCCAGCGCACGCCAGGTCCCAGGCAGACGGACGTGCCCACACTCCTGCTCACAAACCATCCTGGGGCTCAGCTCCTGCGGAGATGCTCTTCAGGGGGCAGCAGCGAGCAGCGGCGTTCCGGGAGTGCAAAGGAGCATCTCCACCGTCTCTGGGAACCCTTCCTCCTGGGTCTCCCCCAGCCCTGTGGGCAGACGCCAGCACCTCCCTCGGCCCCAGGTCACTGTCTGCAGGGAGACTCCCCGGGCCAGCCAACACCACATCTTCTGTGCATACCTTCCTGGCGGTGCACCTCGCACTCTCCCTCCACGCCTGGACCCCTGAATACAGCCGCCCCCGGAGCATGCTCAGCCCCCAGACCCTCCCAGACAACCCGCACACCCAAAGGCCGCAGCCCTGTCAGCCGCATGGAGCCAGCTTCCGCCCAGCTCTCCTCATCTGCCGGGAACACGTCTCCGCCCAGAACCTGGTGCAGTCTCTTTTGATCACTTAATCTCAGCAGAGCCCGTTTCCTCAGAGAGGCTAGCCCTGAGCTCCGTCTTCCCGTGGCTCCGTCCCGCTTCTCCGCATGCTGCTTGTTGGAAAGCGTGCCGTTGGCTCGTTTACTGCTGTTCGGGCCGTGGGCCTCCTCAGCCCCTGACGGCGTGCGCACAGAGGCCCTCGTGCCTGGAGCTGCGTTCAGTGCAGGGAAGCACAGGAGGTGAATTCACTTCTCCGTCAGAGCACTCTGTTCACAGACTTCCCGAGACGCAGACTCCCTGGTGTATTATGGTTTGGCCTCGGTGATGGGTCCCCTTGGTGAGAATCTCCTTCCACGCGGGTCTTGGATACAGCGATTCCCCACTGAACTTTCATTTCTGACCCCGAGAGTCCAGTGAGCGTCCCTGGGTTCTCCATCAGCTTCCAGCTGTGGACAGTGATAGGAATTTGGAGGAACACTCCGGCCTGTGTAGTGCAAACTTCCAGGTGCCAGCGTCTCAAGGGTGAATCCTCCTGCCCAGGGCCCGGGCGGCCAGCCAGGTGTGGAGCTGAGGCCCTGCCGGCGCGGAGACCTTCCGGTCCTGCCATCACTGATGCTCCGAGGGCCAGCTTTCTCCTGGGGCCTCAGCTCTAAGTGGAGACAGGGCCTGAGACCTCAGCCCCGAGCGGGGGCTCACCCAGAGCCCCGGGCCCCTTTCCGGCTCAGATGCCCGCAGTGGGCTTTGTGTCACTCCTGCTTCAATGCTGTCCTGGGCGCGGGCTCCGGCACCCTCTCTCCTGCCCTGGAGGTCAGCACTGTGTCCATAACCAGCTGATGCAGCCTCTTACCTAGTGCGTGTCTGGAAGCCCCCAGCCTCCGTCTCCACGCGCCGCACTCACCCACCCTGTGTCCTGGGGACTCTGCAGCCTGTGCTCTGCTTCTGTTGTTCAGTCGCTCAGTCGTGTCTGACTCTTTGCGACCCCATGGACTACAGCATGTCAGGCCTCCCTGTCCATCACCATCTCCCGGAGTTCACTCAAACCCATGTCCATTGACTCGGTGATGCCATCCAACCATCTCATCCTCTGTCATCCTCTTCTCCTCCTGCCTTCAATCTGTCCCAGCATCAGGGTCTTCATTAAAGAGCGACTTAATATTTTGGTCACCAACAGCCAGGCGTGCTGGCTGGCTGCAGCTCCTGCCTCCCCAGAGGCCAGTTCATGCCTCAGGAATGAGGAAGCTCCTTCTGAAGCAGAGGGGTGGAAGGGTGATCATCAGGCGACAAAAGAGGAGGCACTTCAGTGGCCTTTAAAAGCCAGTGACGCCCCCGGGGCTGCGCAGGGCTGTGGGCAGAGGTAGAGGGCGGTCCCCTCGACTGGCTCCCACGCATGCAGGCCTGCATCCCTGGAAGGGGGTGTGGCCATGGTAACAGCAGCAGCTGCCATCTGCCAGTGCTGCTCAGGCCAGACACGTGCCAGGTGCCTCGGGGTCCCGACGTCGGCAACAGCAGCTGACCGGGGTGAAGCAGGTCCACCTCAAAGCCGGGGGGCCTGGGCGGGAACCATGCTGCGTCCGTGTGTCCGGACGCCACCCATCTGTCTGTCCACACACACTCCTCACTTATCAAAGCACCCCGGGTGCCCTTTCCACCATCAAGTTTTGTTTTTACATTGGTGTGTTTCAAAGAACATTTTAAGGTTTTATAATGTATTCACATAAATGAACTTTTTCTTTTAACCTTGCCTGTCATTATATCTTGATGTATTTTTAAAATTGAAAAGAAAAAAATAAGATAAAAAACCCTCTAGCACTTGGCATGGGAGCCAGGCCCCCAGACCCGCTCCAGGAAACCCCTCCCGGCCACTTCTCCCCAGCCTACCTGCGACAGGTGGGAGTAGAGCCTGGGCGGAGCCTGGCGGTGACGGAGACGCCGCTGCCTGTCCTCACAGGCATCTGAGTCTCCGAGAGGCCGTGTGGATGCCCAGGCCGCCAGCCCCCAGTGGTGGCAGATAGCACCGCTGCCCCTGGGAGCTGTGGAGGCCGGGAAGCCTCCAACAGGGTCGGGGGTGGGTGTTCCTGACTGCCGGGTGGGCCTGCCGGGGGCGGTGGGCTCCTCTCAGTGGCGGGGAGGTCAGGGATGAGGCACCAAGGCTGAGGGCGGTAGATAGCACAGCCCTTGGCTCGAGGGCCAGTGGGTGTCCTCAGTTTTGCCTTCTGTACAATGGGGCCATGAAATGCCCAGCCTGGCCCACCTACTGTTTGTACAGGGCTTGCCATTTGTATTGGCACAGGTGCGATGTGAGCAAGTGTTGAGTAAGGAAATGTCCTGAAATTCCAAGCCGAGTGAAGCCAAGCCCTGGGTGCAGCAAGAGTGACCAGGAACGGCCTCCTCAGGTGATAAGAGGAAGAGCTTCCCACTCCATCCTGCCTTGGGGAAGTCTCTTTCTTCGCTTCCTACAGCCCTGCCGGAAGGGCAGGGCGTCCTCAGGCACGTGGGCTCCTGCGGGAGCCGCCCAGCCCTGGGCCGGTGGGGAGGCTGGCCTTGGCCCGAGGGCAGCCTCCTGGCGGGTGGCCTTTACCTTATCTGGCCTCCTCCCCACCGGTGCCTGACTCTGCGGACACCCTGCGTGGGAACCCCGCTCTTGAGGAAGCTCCCGAGTCCAGGCCACGCGGCTGCGCCACTGGGGCTCCACTGCCGAGTGCAGCCGGGCCAGCCTGGTAAGCTGACAGTCCGCCGCCTTCTTCCCCTCTCTGGCGGCTTAGAAAAGGAAGCCCAATTAATACCTGCCTCGGCCACATGAACACCAAAAGCAAAGACACACTGACTTCTGGCCAGAAACTGGTTTCATTAGTAACTAAATAACAGGAACACAGCGGAGCTGGTAAAAATCTCTCTGGCGTCTCATACTCAGGGCTGGGGCAGGGGTGGGATTTGGCACATAAGTGGGATGGGAGGGAAGGAAAGAGAAAAGAGGCTTTTCCAGAAGGAGTACAGTGCTCACTTTCTGCGTAAAAACCTCTATCAAAGGGCGGTGGTTTTTCAACTTTGGCTAAACATTAATCCCCTGAGGAGTTTAAAAGGCTCTAGTTGACTAGGTCATACCCCCAGGCCAGTGTGTTCAGTTGCTTTTTTCCCTAAAGTCAGCAAGCCAAACACTAAAAGTTACACATGGTTCTAAAAGCCCAGGTGGACTGTCCAGGACAAGGGGTGGTCCAACTCCTGCAAGAGGCCGGAGAGCAGATGTTCCTGAGTTTGCCACATCATCTCGGTCGTCCCTGCTCAACTCTGACAGCATGGAGTGAGAGTGGTCATGGATGACAGAGGTGGAAACACGTGAACACGGCCGTGTTCCAGTAAAACTTTATTTACAGACACGGACAGCGAGCTGGAGTCTGCCCTACCCTCACCCACAGGAGACAGGGAGGGACTCTGCCAAACCTCTCCTGCTGCTGCTGCTGCTGCTAAGTCGCTTCAGTCGTGTCCGACTCTGTGCGACCCCATAGACGGCAGCCCACCCGGCTCCCCCGTCCCAGGGATTCTCCAGGCAAGAACACTGGAGTGGGCTGCCATCTCCTTCTCCAATGCATGAAAGTGAAAAGTGAAAGGGAAGTCCTCAGTCGTGTCCGACTCTTAGCGACCCCGTGGACTGCAGCCCGTCAGGCTCCTCCGCCCATGGGGTTCTCCAGGCGAGAGGGCTGGAGTGGGGCCATCGCCTTCAAACAGGTTTCCTCCTCCCAGCACAGGACCCTGCCCTTCGGAAGCCCGTTCGGGAAGGCCATGTCAGAACACCCAGCATCGGGGGAGCCTGGACAGGTGATGGGGCCAGAGGGGGTACCCGGGGCTCGTCCTGTTCCTCTATCTACTTTCGTGTATGTTAGAATGTTTTCCAAGATGAAACATTTAGAATAGAGAGAGAAAAACCCCTAGTTAGAAGCCACAGGCTGAACCTGGGGGCCGTCTGGGCCAGGGCCGAGGGGTGGGGGTGGGGTACTCACGGCCAGTACACCCGGGGCGGGCGGGGCGGGTACTCAGGAGCAGTACACCCGGGGTGGGGGGGACGGGGGAGGCGGGGGGGCGGGTACTCACGACCAGTACAGCAGCGTGAGCAGGAAGGGGCAGATGATGAGCGCCTGCAGCACCTGCCAGTCCCGGCACAGGGCGGCCAGCCCGGGCATGAGGAACTGCCCGGCCGTGGTCACGAAGCTCGCCACCATCGTGATCATGAATCGCTTCCCAGGGGGGGGCACAGCTCTATTCCTGGAACACAGAAGGAAGAGAGAGCCGTGAGCGCCCGGCCTGCCTGGCCCCCTTCCGGCAGAGACGCTCGTTTCTTAACAGCTGGATGAGCTTGGGTCCCCAGCATGAAGGGTCGCAGGGCAAGTCTCACAGGGATGGAGAGCGGCGGCCCCACGATAGGCGACGCTGCTTCGGACGAAGACCGAGCGTGGCGTCACCGGCAGCCCCCGGCCCCCGGCTGCCCTGTCCTCTGCCTCTGCCCTGCACCCTCCCCACCTCCGCTCAGGGCGCAGGAAGTCCTCCAGACCCCGCCTTCACCGCCCCACTGAGTGTCCCAGTTGCCCCTAGACCCCGAGTTCCAGGCAACGTGCTCACACGTGAGCCCAAGTCAGACCAGCCGCACCCAGCCTTTCTTCTGAACCAGGCAGGAAGCAAACCGTGAAGCAGACTGTGAGGAGAGAACTCACTGAAGCCCCCCGCCCCCCACCGCCCCCGAACTCCACGGCCCCCCGCCCTGCGCCCTGGGCTTCCCACACAGCCCTCTCAGATGACGGCTCTGCCAGCAGGCGCAGGTCTGATTCACCTTTGAAGCTCCAAAAACACAGTGCCTGCCTTCAGTAAATTTTGGAGCTCTAAAAACAGTGTCTGCCTTCAGTAAATGTCAAGGTCATCACAGTCCCTTCTGTTTACAAGAATCTATGTTCTTAATCTGTCCTTGAGTAAAGAAGATGGGCCCCAAACCTTGAACTGTAGCATCCAAGTGACAGCCGGTGTCCACCCACTGCCTGAACCCTGTAATAAAGGTCCCCAACACTAGAACATGCAGCTGGGTTTTATACCTGTTCCCCCTACAGAGCATGTAGTCTGTTTGCTATTCTTCTTCAACAATTTGCAGGATTCCCTAAAGTTTGCTTTTATTTTTTTCCCCCCAAAAAAAGTGTCGTTAAAATGAATTTTTAAAAAGCAGAAGAAAGACCCTCAGGAGATACTCCTTCTCACACCTCTGTCCCCAGATGGTAGGTTAGTGGCTATAGACCCCCCTGCCGGTTGTCCAGAGGTCAGAGCAGAGGTCAGGGGTAAAAGGTAGCAAGAAGGGAAGCAGATGAGGGGGAACAGGAGAATCACATTTGGTCACAAGGATAGAATCGGTGCTAACAAGGATCACGCGCTATGCCAGCCAACACCTCTACCAGCTCACACACAGAAGAAGCCAGAGTCATCAGAGTCTCTATCTCCACCCTGCCGCAGACAAACAGGTCACCCTCACAGCTGTCCATGGGTGAGAGAAACCTGGCCTTGCTGATAAAGAACCTCTGCCATTTAATGAAGAAAATGGGACCAAACAGCCCTCTCCTGGCCATTTACTGTGATGCTGTAATTTCCAGGGCTCGGGTCAGGTTCAATAAAGGCTTACTTCCTAGCGTGGCTTGGGTATTCACCCCAGATCTGGCATTTCTGCGCTTGAAAATAAGAAAGAGATCAGGGTCTTTTAGAAAAGACTGACAGTGGCAAGTTCTAGTTTTCATGTACTAAGCAGGAGCAGAGGATGTGTTGCTATGGAAACCAGAACTCAGCATCAGCCAGGGCAAGTGTGATGCTCTGAGGCTCAGCACTGGCTAGGACCGGATGAGAAAATCGAGCACCCGGCCACCCGGGTAACCTACAAACAAAGCCAGAGAGGGAACCACGGCTTCATGTCCTGGGGCCCTGCACCCGGCTGGCAGTTTTCCTCTTCCCTGCCTGGCTCTTTAATTTCACGATGCAGGAAGCAAACATCTGCAGCTGCCGTGGTTCCCCGGGTCCCTTGGGGACGTGTGATCCCACATACCAATTGACATTACGTGCTGACACACCCAGGGTCACAGGTAACAACCTGAACCTGGGTGGAGGTTTGTGGATGACAAAGGCCCTTGGCCCCTCTACCTGCGTGATTCCGCGATCTGACTCCGCCCTCTCCGCTCGCTGTGGCCGGCGCTGTAAGGGTTACACTGCCAGGGTGTGCCTTCTAGACGGTCTCTCCTTGCTCTCCCTGAGTGGCCCGAGGGAGTCTCTAACTCCTGGCTACCTGGGCCGGAAGCAGCAGCGCCACCTGGGAGCTCGTTAGAGACACAGAGCCTCGGGCTCCGCCCAGACCCGCAGGAGCACGTCTGCACTTTAACTAGATCCCCAGGCTCCTCGCGGAGAGGCGCTGGCTCACTTGTTTCCCCAAACCGTTAAGCATCACCCCCGGCGGGAGAAATGTTTTTGCCTCCCAGATACACATCGACGAGAGCTGAATAAGTAACATCATTTCCGGACCTCTCCAGGGCTGCTGTTTTGCTACGAATACTAGCAGAGGTTTTACTTTCTCCCAGGTAGCAAAATGTAGAGCACCCCAGCAGATCCACGGTATTTTAGCCTTCCTGCTGGGGCAGTGGAAAAACTCAGCGAGCTGATGCAAGGACACGCGGACGACACCTGCAGACAACGACCTTCTGCCTTGACTCACCAGGACTGCTTTCCAAACTGCTTGAAAGTAACTCTGAAGTGTGGCTGTAAAGATTTTTTTTTAAAGCAATTATCAAAGAACCGCAGGCACTTCAGGTTTGCCGTTAATCACATGTTCCTTTTGGACGATGAGAAATCAGCTTTTCTGAGGTGAGGAGAGGAAGGCGTTCTGCAGAGCGTGAGTCTCCGAGTCCCCGCAGTCAGTGGGGGTGGGGACTTCAGGTGGACCGTTGTCCCGAGAGAGGCCGGGCCCGGGGCTGCATACGAGCGCTCCCGACCCTCACTCTCTCTTAAATATGTTGTAAACAGACTTCCTGTGCACTTGCTGCAGGGAGGCAGGGGGTCGACGTTTTCCCGAGATCGCGGTGTTCCCGGCTTCTCTGGAATGAATCTTCGGGGGTTCTCCGGGTGGGGGTCGGCAGTAACGCAGGAGTGCGCCTGCGAGGGGGAGGAGGCCGTGGGCCGGCAGGGGAGGCGGGCCCACACCGCCCGCAGCGCCCGAGGTCGCCGGCCTCTGTGCGCTACCCGCTCCCGGGCCCACGAGGTCGGTGACATCTGCCAGCCACACAGCGACGCACGTCTAGCTGCCGCACCAGGCTGCCGTCCCTGCAGGCCGCAGGCCCAGGCCGGGCACGGAACGGGAAGTCCGTCAGAGCTCCGGGCACTGCGGAGCACTCGGCCGTCCCCGCGGAGGGGCGAGCCGGACCAGGGCCACCAGGCCTGGTGCAGCCGCTCAGAGGCCAGCCCAGCGGCTCAGGAGCTGCCGGAGAGAAACCACCCAGAGCAGGAGGCCGGCGGCCGGGGGAGCAGCTCCGCCCCCGCCTGGCCCCCGCCTGGGGGTGCTGGGGCCTCCTGGACCTGGGCCCCTCCCCGCACCCCACCAAGGGGGTCGCTCCCTGGCCGCTGCCCCGGACACCTGCGGGCCCCTCTCCTCTCCCTTTGCTTCCTGCCGCTCACCGTGCTGGCCCAGAAGGGGCCAATCCACTCACTAATTACCATCCCAGCTGAGGACACGAGGCCCCCAGAGCCGCGGAAGACAGACCTGCCACATGTCATTGTGGAATTCCTTATTATAGCAGGAGCGTCCGAAATTGCCAGTCATAGGGACTCAAATAGCACTCGAGGGCGTGAGCGCTGAAGCCTGCGATTATCTTCCCTGCCCCGGAAAACTTCCTTTTCCTCTCAATTTAGGACCTGCCAACCCAGTGGAATGGCTTAAACTGCCTCCATTTAGGGGAAAAGAAAATAAAAAATATAGAAACATCAATATTTCCTACAAATCACGCTCCAGTGTGTGCCAGGCGCGCTGACGCAGACATTTAATGCTCAAATGCGGAAGAACCACACTGCTCACCCACCAGGCCGCCGGGTCTGCAGCGCTGGGCTGAGGCAGGCTCCCCATCCCTGGGGCTGAACGCATAGGTGGGCATTTTTCATGTATTAGACTCATTCGGTCTGCTCAGCTCTCGGATGGAGGTACTGATGTTGTTCTGTTTTTCAGAAGAACACCTGGTTTGTCAATTTTATGGTGTCCAGCACAGTATCTTACAGAGACTGTTGTTTAAAAGATAGTAATTAAGTGAATTATTTTTATCAAGCCACAAAATTGTTATAGTCAGTACACAATGATTTCTTCCTTAAATTCAGTTAAGGGTTCGCTATTTGGACTCTCATCAAATATTCAACGACAGACAGCGTGAAACTAAGTCATTTATAACACACATTCCTAGGGCAATGTTACGCGTGAAGTTTATTTTTAAAAAGCTTTTTACTTTACATTGGGACCTACTGTAAGTGGGCTTCCCAGCTGGCGCTAGTCATAAAGAGCCCTCCTGCCAACCCAGAAGATGAAGATCCCCTGGAGAAGGAAACGGCAACCCTCTCCAGTATTCTTGCCTGGAGACTCCCGTGGACGGAGGAGCCTGGCGGCCACAGTCCGCGGGGTCACAGAGAGGCATATATGTGACTCAGAATGTACTAGTTTTTAGTTTTCGTTTTTCTACCCCTGGGTGGGGAAGATCTGCCGGAGAAGGGGATAGGCTACCCGCTCCAGGATTCTTGGGCTTCCCTGGTGGCTCAGCTGGTAAAGAATCCGCCTGCAATACAGGAGACCTGGGTTCGATCCCTGGGTTGGGAAGATCCCCTGGAGAAGGGAAAGGCTACCCACTGCAGTATTCTGGCCTGGAGAATCCCATGGACTGTATATCCATGGGGTCGCAAAGATAAGACACGACTGAGCGACTTTCACTTTGCACGGAGGACCCTAAAGCCCAGGGTGGTGAAGCGGCTTGTCCAAGGTCACACACTAAAGAGGGGACGGAGTAGGAGCTGAAGCCAGGTGCCCCTGCCCCTGCTCGGCCGCCCCTGCTCTGGGCTGCAGGCAGGCCTCCAAGCAGAGCCCCTGGTGGCTCTGGCCTCTCAGCGGGACCCGCCGGGATCTCAGCTCCTGGGCCCGGGCCCACCTGAAGATGCCCACGGCCCTGGCCCAGAGCCTGGGATGGAGCCAGCCAGGGGCTCGGGCGTCTGTCACACGAGGACGGCTCTTTCTGGCGAGTCCAGGGGCGATGTCTGTGCTCCCCGCACCTTAGAGCCCCACAGCGGAGCCCGTCAGGGTCACGGGGGCTGAGACGCACCGGTAAACCCGTAGAAGCCAGTCTCACCCGGGATCTCAGGAGGCTCACAGAACCACACGCGGATCACAGGTGCAGGAGACACCGCCGCAAAGCCAGCTGCGAGGCGTGAGCCACAGAGCCCAGAGCCCTTCCCAGATAAAGGGTTCTTTCCACCACCTTATAATGAACATTATAATTACTCAAAAGGAGGGAGAAGTGTTCACTAGTGTTTTTGCTCAGGGAACGCGTCTGTTTAAAACCAGTGGCTGGCGTTCAGCACTACACACTTAAGCATTTCAATTAATACTGTACCACCAGTTATTTAGTAAGAGGAAAATAACCCAGGAAGAGAAGTGACTTAAAACATCAGAATGGGCTCGAGTCCATTGAAATTCTGGCATTTCGGGTCTGCTGAGTGAAGGAGCAGAAACGGAGTGGGCGATTTTCACGTTCAGAGCAGAGTTCAGGAACCACCCAGGTTTCCAGCTGCCGGTTCCAAGGTGGCATCCCCAATGCCCACGCTGTTCTGTACCATCCATTCCGTGGGTCGAAGCCACACTTATGGACCAATCATGTTTCCATCATTAGACGAGACATCCAAGCACACAGAGGCCCCAGAGGCATCAGATGTGAAACCTCAGAGGAATGTGGCCGAAGAGTGGAGTCCTAATACGTCCAGCCCTGCCCCACGTCAGTGGCACGCAGCTCCCCGGGAGGATCACCCAGCTTTTATTTCTCTTCATCAGCACTGCTGGCCTTGGTCCTTTACGAGCTTGACAAGCAATCAGGAAATTAGGGGCTGGGTTTACGGAAAGGATATCTCAACCTGAGGTCACAGTATCACTCCCGGAACAATGACTGCCCTCTACCCTTTGGCATACTTTTCCTAAATAGGGAAGAATTCTTAGCAAGGTAGTCTTTCCAAACAAGTTCTTCCTTTTTCATTTTTCTCTTCTTCTTACCTTCCCATTTCTCTTATGTCTACATTTTTAAAACAATTTTTAAAAATGTAGACCATGTTTAAAGTCTTTATTGAATTTATTGAATACATTTAATGTTCAGTCTTGTGTTTCTAACACGTTCTCAGGTCATGCAGGAGCTGTTGGCTCAGGGACCACACTTGAAGACACAGTGTTCTGAACACTGGAGGGAGAGGTTTACACATCTTAACCCTGAGACTAAGTACGGTCCCCTTTGCAGCATTTTGCTGGGACAAATATCAACAACCTCAGATATGCAAATGATACCTCTCTAATGGCAGAAAGCAAAGAGACACTAAGGAGCCTCTTGATAAGGGAACAGCTGGCTTGAAACTCAGGATTCAAAAAACTAAGATCATGGCATCCAGTCCCATCACTTCACGGCAAATACATGGGGAAAAAGTGAAAACAGAGACAGATTTTCTTTTCTTGGACTCCGAAATCACTGCAGATGGTGACTGCAGCCACGAAATTAAAAGACGCTTCTTGGAAGGGAAAGCTATGACAAACCTGGAGAGCATACTAAAAGCAGAGATGTCACTTTGCCGACAAAGGTCTGTGCAGTTATTTAAAGCTATGGTTTTTCTAGTAGTCACGTACAGATGTGAGAGTTGGATCATAAAGAAGGCTGAGTGCCGAAGAACTGATGCTTTCAAATCGTGGTGCTAGAGAAGACTCCCGAGAGTCCCTTGGACTGCAAGGAGAGCCAACCAGTCCATCTGAAAGGAAATCAACGCTGAATACCCGTTGGAAGGACTGATGCTGAAGCTGAAGCTCCAATACTTTGGCCACCTATGCGAATAGCTATCTCATTGGAAAAGGCCCTGATGCTGGGAAAGACTGAAGGCAGGAAGAAAAGGGGGCAGCAGAGGATGAGATGGCTGGATGGCGTCACCGACTCGATGGACATGAGTTTGCGCAAACTCCAGGAGATGGTGAAGCTCAGGGAAGCCGGGTGTGCTGCAGTCCATGGGGGTGCAAAGAGCCGGACACGACTTAGCGACTAAACAACAACGAAAACAAAGCCGCCGCCGTGGCAGCACAGGCCACGCTGCACAGCCCTGGCAACTGAAGGCAGCACAGGCCCCGCTGCACACGGCTCCAGCAGCAGGCGGCCTGCAGGCCTTGCGGAGCCTGGATGCTTGCTTGTTCGCATCACCATACATGTGATTTTTTTCCCCATTGAAGAAAAGAGTTCCCCCAGTATCCCAAGGGCAAGGCAGGCAGAGGCATAAAAGACCTGGAGTTGCAAAGAAGTTCAACCGGCAGCCTATTTCAGATGAAAGGAAGCCCAGAGAACACCCACCAGGGTGGGTGGAGTCGAATGCCAGGCAGGTAAGAAACGTGGAAAACTGGCCCGGTATGAGGGGGGCCCTGTGGCAAATCGCAGCTTTCCCGCTCTGTTCAAAGGCCTTTAAATTCAATTAGGAAATAAATCCCTGTCTGGGTCACTGGGAACACAGCTGGGCTGGGTCTCCCGCGTGCTGCCAGCCAGCTGGAGTCGTTCGCGGGGAAAGTCAGGCTGCAGAGGTTGTGGGAGCAACCAGCCCGCTCCCGTCTGGCCCCTCTTCACGTCCAGCACCGAGGAGATGCTCAGCGAACGCTGAGATAAAACCACAAAACGAAGGAGGCGCACGTTTCCACGGGAGCCCAGGATCTGGTGCACCAGGGCCTGCAGCGTCTACTGAGCCCCTTCCCACGTGGGCAGGAGGGTCCTATAGGTGCAAGGACCCCTGACCACAGAGGAGCTGGCAGCCTACCCCTAGGCACCCCACGGCTCCCAGCGGGCATCAGCTACCCGAGGCAGCACCTTCAGGGGCTGCGGCCAGGATGTGGAGGGCAGTGTTCACTGCCGACCCAGGCCTGGCCCACCAGCATGGCCGCAGAGGGGCCGGAAGGCTCACGGGACAGTGTCCAGCCACCCCATGGTACCAGGACAGCTGTGTGGCCCTCATTCCCACCACGACTAAAATCCAAGTCAGCCTCCTGCTAACCAGGGGCCTGCCCGGTTTTATAAAAATGAAGCCAGCGTTCCTTCCCCTGCCCTCCTCTCTCCGACGTGTGGTCCTGGCACCAGGTCCTGGGGAGATGCTGACTGTCCCTCGCCAGGCGCACCGGCTTCCCAAGCCCCCCCGGCTTCCCAAGCCCCAGCCCCAGTCCTCTGGGGCCAAGACTCAGCTTTTCCAGCTCAGGACCTTGGGAAACACCCGCCCCGAGGCCGGCCCCCGACTGCAGGCCTGAGATTACTCAGGCCTTATCTGCGAGTCCTCCTGCCAGCCACTCCTTCCCCACGGGAACAGCGTTGTCCAGGACAGGCGGCGGCAGGGGGAACAAGCGAGGACATGGGTGGACTCTCCACCCTCCAGACCGGCCTGGTGGCCTGGAGCTGGGTGCTCACGCCACCAGTGCGAAGGCGCAGGACGCGCTGGCCAGCCAGGTGACCGAGGCGGCCTCCCAGCGCCTTCCCCAGCGCCCGGCGCAGCGCCTCCAACTAACAGCAACTCCAGGATGGGGCCCAATAGCCCCAGGGCAGTGGGGGCCGCTCCCAAACACCCCCTTAGTTCCAGGTAACCACGAAACAAACCAACCTCTGGAAAAGCTTCTACCTCTTGTGAAAGTTGGAGACTTTTCAAAGAACGGCAACTTCTCAGGAGCCGAGAATTCTACGTGCAGCGTGGGGAAGGGCCTTTCTAAATGAGCCATTGTTTAAAGGTGAGGAAGGTTTCCCAGGGCCCATGTGAAAAGAGAAGAGACACCCCTCACAGCAGATGCAGGCTTGGTGGACACAGATGGGCCTCCGGACACCTCTCACAGCAGATGCAGGCTCCTGGACACAGATGGGTCTCGGGGAAAGGACGGCCCCAGGATGGGGGGGTGGGAGAGGTCCCAGGGCCTGTCTGTGGGTTTGATGGGATCCACCCAGAAGGGACACATTTAGTATTTTTAAAGGCAGCGGGGAGGCACTGTAGATTCTATGTAATTTTTTTTTAAGTTTAATAAAAGGTTTGTTTCTGTTTTGGCAGCACTGGGTCTTTGCTGTTGCACATGGGCTTTCTCCAGCAACAGCGAGCGTGGGTCCCCTCTGGCTGCAGGTGCGAGGGTTCTTGGGTCCCCTCTGGCTGCAGGTGTGAGGGTTCGCGGGTCCCCTCTGGCTGCAGGTGTGAGGGTTCTTGGGGAGCGTGAGCTCCAGGACCTGCGGGCTTCAGCAGCCCCGGCTAGGTACTCTGCAGCGGGTGGGTCTTCCCAGCTTAAGGACTGAGCCCATCTCCTCTGCATTGCAAGGCAGAGTCTTAACCACTGGACCCCCAGGGAGCCTGATTCTCAGCAATCCTACTTATCAGAGCAGCGTCTTCAAACCATGTTCCTTCTTCAAGGACAACAGTGAACGTCCGGAGCTCACACTCTCTGTGAGCACAGGGCTTCTCATCACACACACACACACACACCCGTTCTGACCACTTCATACCCTTCAAAACAGCCTGCTGTGCAGTCAGGGGTCATACGGCGCCCGCAAGTTCCAGCTATTTGTAAAGCGAGACCCCGTGTTGAGGCCCTAGGCAGGCTCACCCATCCAGGGGCCTCTGTGAGTCTACAGCAGGAGGAGATTCCCAGAGAGCAGCCCTCCTCTCAGGCTGGGAGGACATGTCAGGTACAGGACAGAGATCAAAACTTTGGGAAAGTTCTGCAATCGAGTTATAGCTTTTTCGTTTGTTTAAGATTTTCTTCCAAAAGCCTACTTTTTATACTGCAAAGAGATCCAACCAGTCCATCCTAAAGGAAAGCAGTCCTGGATATTCATTGGAAGGACCGATGCTGAAGCTGAAACTCCAATACTTTGACTACCTGATGCAAAGATCTGACTCACTGGAAAACACCCTGATGCTGGGAAAGACTAAAGGCAGGAGGAGAAGGGGATGGCAGAGGAGGAGACGGTTGGATGGCATCACCGACTCAACAGACATGAGTTTGAGCAAGCTCCGGGAGACAGTGAAGGACAGGGAAGCCTGATGGGCTATACAGTCCATGGGTTTGCAGAGTCAGACATGCCTTAGCGGCTGAACAACAGCAGCTGTTTATATGGGGCAAGAGGCTGTTTCAGGTGCGGCTCTGAGGGCACGCCTGAAGCTCATTTTTAGTTAGACGACTGTCAGGCCTCCCAGAAACATCTGCGGTTTATACAGAATGTGGGGCTTATACCCCATCTTAACGTGAGGGAAGAGTGAGGGTTTCAAGGAACAGTGAGCAGGGCGAAGCGAACGCCACGAACGCAGATGGAAGAAGCTGCTGGGAAGCCAGGTCTGCTTCAGGGGGCTCTGTCTGTGCAGCTTCTCATCTCGGGCGACAGGAGCTACTCTTCCTGATGTCCCCCTCCCCCTCAAAGCTTCCCATAAAGGGGGATTTATGGAAGGTGAATTCTTTTAGAAAAGCCTTCCTTAGGGCAGTAAGGAGGGTGCAGAGAATGCCTCGTCCTGCACCTGTCAGCTCCCAGTGAACCTCGCACGGCCGTTGCAGCTGCTGGACCCTCCCGGGGCAGACACAGTGGCCTGCATCATCGCCTCTGTTCCCAACCACACGCGTGTCTGCAAGCAAGAGCCCTTCCCTCTTCACAGGGTGGCCCCAAGAGGCAGGGGCCCAAGCAGGCTTCCAGCATTACAGCGTTACCTGGAACTTGAGCCCAGACCTTCAGATTTTAAACAGCAGATGTGTCCTCTGAGAACAAAGCAAAGAGCTCCGCCCTCCAAATGCAAACTCGGATCCCATTTAGCCACACTGTTTTCCTGTTAATCATCTCCTTCCAATAAGACTCACCCAATTTATCACCAGGGCCATTAACAAGACCAGCCCTTACAAAGCTAAACATATCCACGAGGGCTCCCTCCTGTGTTTGCTGCGAGATAATTAAACACTCAGCAACCAGCCAAATGTCTAAGGGCCCATCACTGGCTCCTGAATTGTCCATCTGCTTCCAAACAGAAAGACACTGATTGATGACCTCAGGGAGTGGGTGGAGTCTGGCCTAGAGAAGAACTAATAATTGTCAGACAAGAGTGCCCACAGGTGAGCAGCTCTCACACGCGCGGGGAAGGGCGCGTCTTATTTGGAAAAGGACAAGTGGAAGCCAGAAGGCCGCAGAAGGAGAAGTCTACATGCTGCGCAGACGCTGAGGATGTCACTTCCTTCGGGGAATCTTACACTTGGTTCGTTAATTCCTAAGACTGCTAGGACTTTTGCTCAGATATAGAACACAAAGTGGGCTTCCCTGGTGGCTCAGATGGTAAAGAATCTGCCTGAAATGTAGGAGATTTAGGTTCGCTCCTGGATTGGGAAGATCCCCTGGAGAAGGCCATGGCAACCCACACCAGGATTCTTGCCTGGAAAATCCCATGGACAGAGGAGCCTGGTGGGCTACAGTCCATGGGGCTGCAAAAGTCGGATGTTGAGTGAGCGACTAACTCTGAGGCTCTCTGAGAACACAAGTTAGAGTGTTCGGCCCTGTCTCTGACAGCCCTGGAGAAATATTCTGACTTCTAAAGCTTTTCCTTTCAGAACTGCACATGTCCAATAAGATGACCAACTAAGACTTAAAATTTAAATTTAAGGAAAGTTAAATAAAATAAAAAGTCAGTTGTCGAGTTGGGCTAGCCACATTTCACATGTTCTATTGGACAGCGCTGATCTAAAATCTGGCATCAGTGTCGAAATAAGGATATTTCAACATTCTCAAGAATGTAGAAGTAGGAAGGAGGAGGAGACAGCTTAAGAGATGGTCTTTAAATTGTGAAATATTTCAAGTCCACAGTGGAAAAGTATAAGAGTAATAGAAGATACCTGTGTGCCCACACTCAGCTCAGTCAAGTCTTTACGTCTATCATGCTCCTCCACTTCCTTTATTTAGTGAAGATAAGAAACTATAAGAGATTCAGTGAGAGCCCCAGGGGGCCCCATCAACAAGCCCAATGAAAGCCTTACTGAAAGTTCAAAGGAGGCCCGTAATGGTGCCCGGCAACCACGTGGTGAGCACCCCGGGCTCGGGACCAGACGCGCGGGCCCTGGCTCTGTGTGTCTCTGAGTGCACACGTGGCTGTGGGCCCTGAGGACGGGATGCCACATCCTGCCGTCCTGCCCTGAGTAACCCGGCCGTCGCAGGATGTCCACCCCTTCTGGACACTGAGCTGGGTGCTCCCCCACGGCCGTGGTCACTCAGAGCCCCAGAGGACTGCGCAGGGACAATCTGGCTGAGAGCTCTCATCTGTACACGGCCCGAGGGGAGTGCTGGCCGACCTCCCCAGGCCGTCCCTGGGGGTCAGGCCTGGACCAGGGATGCCTGTGAAATGCAGACTCCGCTTTGGGGAGGAAAGACCGAGCCCCCTTGCCTCCCCACCTCATTTCCGCTGCCAGCACCAGATTAGAAGCTAATCTTCCATATCTCATCAGCAAAGTAAACGTTTCTCCCTCTGGGTAAACAAGTCAGGCACCATCTGAGCAGGAGAATAGGGAGCCTGGCGGCACGCCTTTCTCCTGACAGCTCCGAGCAGGAGCGCCCCACTCATGGGGCTGGGGGGCTCCCCAAGGCCAAGTCCAGAGGCCCCAGCCCTCCACCGCCAGGAGGTGCAGGGCTGCTCCGCAGGAACCTGACCTCTTTCCAGCCCTACCTCCCCCTCCCCCGCCCCACCCCAGCGGTCCAGTCCAAGGCAGGAACCTAAGGGGCTGTCTCTCCCTTCGTCCACCCAACGCCAGTCACCACCAGCACCTCCTGGAGACACTCTGGCGCCACTGACTCGACCTCCAGCACACACAGCTGAAGGCCCAGGGGAGCCCAGGGCCCCCAGGGTCTCTGGAACCTTCTCCAGGTTGTGGATCACCCCCAGGGCATCCCCGCGGGCCCTGAATCATTACAGCGCCAAATACTCCTTCCTCCGCCTCCAGTTCCTCATGGCCTGGCAAACAGCCACACTTGGCATGACTTGTTTTTATCAGATTAAACTGTATCATCCCTCTTCCCACGCAGGATCGCGTTTCTGTTGGCGAAGGACAGTGAATACCCGACCAGCGCTTTAAATGCCACTCAGTCTGGGGAGACAGTGGAGAGATGAAGACGGATCCTTAGAGCTACGCAGAAATGAGCACAACGTGAAAGCAGGACATTCACGTTTAGCGGGCAGTGCCCCAGACCACCTAGTATTAGAAGGACAAATTATTTGTTCGTTCCTTCTGTCTCTCAGGCTACGACCCAGGAGACAGATGTACGTATGCTAAGCATCCTGATTCCTGGGGTACAGGAAAGAGGGGAACCACACGCCCTGGTCCCCCTTGCTTCCTGACCTCAGCGCTCCACCAATTCAGAGTCTTTGCATCTCCTGGGGTACACAAAAGCCTGGGGGTGGGGGGTGGGGGAGGGCCATGCTGATATAAACTTCTGCCCAAGAACGTGATGGCACCGTGACCAGCACACACACAAGGCTCACGGCACAGCTGCCGTTAGTCGCTAAGTCGGGTCTGACTCCGTGATCTCACGGACTGCGGCCCGCCAGGCTCCTCTGTCCCTGGGATTCTCCAGGCAAGAGTACTGGAGTGGGTTGCCATTTCCTTCTCCAGGGGATCTTTCTGAACCAGGGATCAAACCCATGCCTCCTGCCTTGGGGGGTGAATTCTTTACCACCAAACCACCTAGGGAGCCCTCATGACACAGTACTTAAGCCATATTATGTGTTTGCACTAAATTCTATTTTTCCCTTTTAAAATACCAAGAAGGAGTGCCCAGATGGACTTGGTAACCCCCTAACACATTCCAAACTGCAGCTTCCAGGGTAGGGTTCAGGGTAGCTGCTTCAGGGGAGGGTTCAGCTCACTTTAGAAGCATGTGTGGAGGGGCCTCTGAGAAGTGGGACCCTGGCCCGTCCAGCCCACTGTCTGCTTTCCTACAACGTGCCACCTACTTGTATTCGGTCCATGAACTGCACATGGTTTTTATGTTTTCAAAGGGCTCCCAACAGTCATAGGAAGAATAAAGCTTCTTGTGTGGAATGTATGTGAAATCTGAATGTAAGCCAGCCAACAGGCCACGCTCGCTCACTCCCAGCCTGGCTGAGTTATTCTCACACCAGGGCACAGGCTGGTGGCCTGCGGACTGGAAAGACAGAACTTCTGGTCCTTCACAGAAAAGCTGTGCTGAGGGTTGCGGAGCTCTGACAGGTGCAGACTGGACCCCCTGGCCAGTCAGGCCAGCGGGTGCCAGTGGACCCCCTGCTCAGTCAGCCAGTGGGTGCCAGTTGGGAGAGATGTGCATTTAGGGTCTGTGCAGCACGCAGGATCTTAGTGCCCCGACCAGGGAGCAAACCCGCCACCTGCGGTAGGCGCGGGGAGCCCCAACCCGAGGGCCGCCGGGGAAGTCCCAGAGTCAGGGTATTTCCGTTTCACTTTCATTTGTAACAGAATGACCTGTAAGATCATTCGAAGAGCAAGGTGATTTTTATTATGAGAACAGATTCCTTGGAGTTTCTCAGGTGTGTAGGGTGGGGAGGGCCCTCACTGTGGATTCCAAAGGTAGTGAGCTTGTCATCCAAGGGCAGTTTAATTTTTAATGCTCTTCTCTCATTGGGGCATTTAATTTGTGGTGGAAGAAAAGGATGGTGTTAAAAACCATCCCTTTCGGAACTTATAATTATGAGCCTGCATTTTCTCCACATGAGGGAACACCGGGCTGATTAGACCAAATTTCTCTTAACATTCAAGCCATCGGAATGGCTGCAAACAAAGTCCCGCTGTGGCTGAGGCCAGGCATGCAGAGGCAGGGCACGCAGAGATGTGCAGAGGCTGGGCGTGCAGAGGTCAGGCATGCAGAGCCTGGGTGTGCAGAGCCCGGGCATGCAGAGGCTGGGCATGCAAAGGCCGGTGTGCAGAGGCCAGGCATGCAGAGGCTGGGTGTGCAGAGGCCAGGCGTGCAGAGGCCGGGTGTGCAGAGGCCAGGCATGCAGAGGTGGGTGTGCAGAGCCTGGGCGTGCAGAGGCTGGGCATGCAGAGGCCAGGTGTGCAGAGGCCGGGTGTGCAGAGGCCAGGCTGTGCAGAGGCCAGGCGTGCAGAGGCCAGGTGTGCAGAGGCCAGGCGTGCAGAGGCTGGGTGTGCAGAGGCCAGGCGTGCAGAGGCCGGGCGTGCAGAGGCCGGGCACGCAGGAAAGGGGAGCGCAGGGTCTGGGGGCGGCACGGCTTCTGTGAGGCCCGCCTGGGAGAGGCGGCCCTGCCGCCTGTGGGCCTTGGTGCAGTGCCATCTGGGGATGCGGAGACCCCTGGAGTCGGCCTCTGGGGTGAACCAAGGGGGGGGAAGGAGCACCGGGAGGGGAGGAACCCGCCTGCGGCTGAGTTGTGGGGGTCTGGGGAAACGAGCTGCGCCCCGGGCTATCTGAGGGTGTGTCCATGGGCACACTCAGCCTGTGCGCACCATCAGAGGCAGCCCCAAAGGGGCCCTCTGGTGCTCCCCTCCCGCCCCAACCCCCAGCAGCTCCAGCACCACCCCTTCACCCCTCCTGGCCTCGGCCTCTGGCAGGGCCGGGGCCACTTAGACGGCTCGCAGCCCCCCTTGGCCCCTAGCCCACCCCCGCCCCACAGTGCCCATGGTGCCCGCACCCAGGAGGCCACCCTTCTGTCATTTGGAACCAAAACGGTGGCCAAGGGCACTCAGTGCTTCCTTGCAAAGTGGGCCAGAGACCCAGGCTCGAAGGACCTCGCTGGTCACGTCTCACACACACACACACACACACACACACACACACACACACCTCACCCCTGCCAACAGGGTCCAGAGCCAAGGGCCAAGGCCCGTCCACGCCTCACAGATGGCAGGGCCAGCAGAAGGGCAGGGAGGACACAGCTCGAGGCTCTGGTGCCCAGTGCCCAGCTGGCAGCACGTGACTCTGAACTCGAGTCACAGCAAAGGCACAGCCTCCTGGCGCTGCACAGGCCTGTGGGCGACGAGGGCACAGGGCCCTCGGCCAGGCCTCGGGCACCACGGAGACGGGGGCTTTGGGACGGGCAGCGTAGAGGAGTCACATACGCACAGCAGGCACACAGCACACACACGTGCATGCATGCATGCACACCCAGGCACACAGCACACACACGTGCACGCACACCAGGCACACAGCACACACACGTGCACGCACACCAGGCACACAGCACACACACGTGCACGCACACCAGGCACACAGCACACACACACGTGCATGCACACCAGGCACACAGCACACACACGTGCACGCACACCAGGCACACACATGGGGAGGGAGCACGGGCCTGGCTGCATCAATGGCCCACCACAGCAGGGAAAGAGCAGTCCCTCCGAGGGGCTGGTTTCCGAGGCGCTGACCTTTGCCCCCATCTCAGGCTCATTTTTCCACCTTTAATAAGAAACCTCTATTACACTCCCCCGAGTCCCAGAAAACAGAATCCCCTGGGTCCTTCCGTCATATTCTCACACCAGGAGAAAGCTTCCGAGTCTAGGCCAGCGATTTTCTGTGTCCTGAGGACAGTTACTGTGCTTTGCTGTTCTTGCGTGATCACTCCATCGTGTCTGACTCTCGACACCCGCGTGGACTGTGGCCCGCCAGGCTCCTCTGTCCATGGGGTTCTCCAGGCAAGAACACTGGAGTGGGGTGCCATTTCCTTCTCCAGGGGTCTTCCCGACCCGGGGATAGAACTCGCATTCCTGCACTGGCCGGTGGATTCTTTACCTCTGAGCCAGATTAGGAGTTTAGACCCTTTAAAAGATCGTAGAGTTGAAGATCAGGAAAAAGGTTCAACTGAACACAGAAGATGAGGTGCTGAGACGTCTGTCGTTAGTCACCAGAGCGGTCACGTGCCTCCTTCCCCGGTGGGACGGGGCAGGGGGAGGCTGTACGCTGCGGGTGGGTCTCTGTCCTTCCCTCTCTCCCCGGGGGACTTTCCCCAGGACCCCAGCCAACCCCCGACCGTGACACGGGCAGGGGCTCCGAGTCCTGGCCCTGGATTTTCTCCGTCTCTTACCGTCTCTTGCTTTTCTGAGGGAGCCGCTGGGGGAAACCCCGTTCCTGGGCCAGGTTGACTAAGTTCTCCCTGAGTTCTCCAGGGTGACCAGTGGCGAAACCACCTTCCCACGAGGCAATCCTCCTGGGCACTCGGGGTGGCTCATGGGGGTTTCCATGATCTCAGGTGTTTCCCCTTCGGGTCGGCGCGGCCAGCGTGAGCCATGTGAGAGTCCAGGCCAGAGACACACAGAGCGCTCAGCTGGCGGGAAGGACCGGACGCTGCCCTCAGGACCCTCCGTGGGAGGTTCAGCGGGAGACCACATTTGTCTGGAAACTGGTAAGGGAGGCCCTGAGCCCCGCGTTCTCCTGTGTTCACGTGAGGGCGGGTCAGGGGAGAGGTGAAGATTCCAGAGAGGCCAGGAGTCCCTCAGTCCTGCACCCCAGCGCACCCGGCCTGTGCCTCATCACGTGAGTCCCCCGTGTGGCCAGACTCCTCGGTCACCCCAAGACCCTGAACCGCGGTCCTCTCGCCCTTGGAGCCGGGCATCGGGCCGTCCCTCAGTAAGTGAGGGATGGGCCACTTGGCAGTGGAAGAAGGGAAACCCCGTCTTGGTTTCTCAGCAAGGTAAGGTAAGGTGAAGTTGCTCGGCTGTGTCTGACTCTTTGTGACCCCACGGATTGTAGCCCAGCAGGCTCCTCCATCCATGGGATTTTCCAGGCAAGAGTACTGGAGTGGGGTGCCATTTCCTCCTCCAGAGAATCCTCCTGACCCAGGGATGGAACCCAGGCCTCCCGCATTGGAGGCAGACGCCTTACTGTCTGAGCCCCCCGGGGAGTCCTTGGTAGATGACCCCTTATGAGTGCCGGTGGGAGACGAGGAGCTGGGGGATGGGCCGCCCAGGTTTCAGTCCTCCGCACCGCCGCTGACCTCCCACCAGTCCATCGGGTCATCAGTGGAAGGAGCCGCCCTGGGCCACGAGGCCATGGCCACTGGGCATCACAGCTCATCACCTTCGTTAGCACGTGTCCTCCGTGGCAGGGAGCTGCGTCAGTTCCCAGGGAAGAGAGGCCCATGGGGGAGCAGTGATCTGAGGGTCAGAGGTCACAGCTCTAGTTCTGCCCCTAAAAGCGTTGCCTGTCTGGATGCCTCTGTGCTGCCTCTCTCCTTTCAAATGGGAAACGGGAAAGCTGAGTCGGCAAACCTGAGCCGACAACAAGACAGAACAGCGGCCCCTCTAGGCCGCGCCAGCACCCGCGCCCTCGTCTGCGGTGCCCATTCTCCACTCTCCCTGTGCAGCTGCCGCTCGCCAGTCAAAGAAAAGGGGCCTCCCCTCCAAACCCGACTAGCATCTCTGCACCTTCACACTGTGGAAATACAAGGCCCTGCTACCATCTTCAGGCTGAAAATCAGAGTATCACAGAGAAGAGATGAACTTACTGTGTCTGGTAAGAAGCCTTTGAACTTAAAAAAGTAAGAGGAAGGCCAGCTTCCCGCTCACGGATTCCTCGCACCCTATTCTCGGCACCATGACCATCTTTCCTTCTCACTGTCTGTACCACGGAAAGAAAGGGGGCCAGGGCCACGGCCAGGGGCAGGAAGGGCCCCAGCAAGGTTATAACTATGATGTGAAAAATGGAGTGTGATCTGGGACCTCGCACCCACGTCCCCATCACCACGCTCCCAGGCTGCAGGTCAGGCTCCCGCTGCCCTGCCCGCCGTCCCGTGCCTTCCAAAATTCAGCCTCAGCTCGGAGGAAACAGAAGCATGCGATTTTCTGTCTCCTCCACTGCGCCCACTTGCTATTTCTCAAGTCAAGGCCCAAATTCAGTCCTGAGCAAACGTAACCGTCAAAGCTGACTCGGTCGGCTCTAGCTCGTCCCTTCCACCCTTGTCTATGTGGGAGGCACCTCCCAAACACAGTGCTGAGTTTTCAAAAAGAAAAAGAGGAAGTTCAGGAGAGCAAATACATTTGTGGTTGTTTAGTTGCTAAGGTTTGATCCCTGGGTCAGGAAGATCCCCTGGAGGAGGGCATGGCAGCCCACTCCAGCGTTCTTGCCTGGAGAATCCCATGGACAGGGGAGCCTGATGGGCTACAGTCCATGGGGTCACAGAGAGTCGGACGCGACTGAAGCGACTTGGCACCCAGCACAGTGCCACGTGGTGTCCTAGAGACGGCTTAGGGACAAGGACAGATGGGCTAAGCTGGAAGGAGACTCATGGGTTGGCAGAGCACTGGGAGGTCCAGACAAGCGGGAAGGAAAAGCCGGGGGGCAGGCGGCCCAGGTGACCCTTTTTAAAACAATTCGATCGACGTGCAGCTGATTCTCAACGTTGTGCTGTGTCTGCTGCACGGCAGAGGGACTCCGTTATGCACATGTATACACTTTTTCATCCTCTGTTCCTTCTGGTTTATCACAGGACCTTGAATATCGCTCCCCGTGCCCTACAGTAGGACCTTGCTGTCTGTCCATCCTATATATACTACTTTGCACAATGATTCTTTGTCTCTGAGTCTGGGGAGGGGGTGTGTAGCTGGGTGACGTCAGGAATGTTTCCTAGTGACCGTGGATGAAAGAAATCAAAGTCCACACGCTCCTCTGAGTGGCTCCCCTGCGCCTGCCCACTCTTAGGAGTTGGACCAGAGGTTCCTGGCACGTTTGGAAGGAAATGGTGAGCAAGCCAACAGCTGACGGCGCTGGGCCCTAAAGCAGGGCACGAAATCCAGCTGACCCGTGGCGGGGTCACGGGCCGTGCCCTTGTTTTGGAGACGGCAGTGGCCGTCTCAGGAAGGGACACCTCCAAGGAGTGACCTTGGCAGCCTCTCACTTCCTCATCTGCTGCTGAAAATACAGCTGACCCTAAACTGAGCTGCCGTGCTCTGCTCTCAGTCAGCATCTCCGTTTCACTGGGCAGATCTTAGCCAAGGGGAAGAGTGTTTATTTTAGGAACGAACCTGCGGATGGCCAGGACCCCATCCGCACAGGGTGTCTCTCCCCCAGTGTGGAGCTGGGTTGTGGCTGATGACTCCGTCCTCCGCCGGGCAGTGAGGACTGCTGGCCTGGACTGCCGGGTGTTGGAATCGGGCCCGTGATGCCAACAGAGGAGGGCACACAGTTACACTCAGGCCCTTCGGAGCGTTTTTAGACTCATGACCTCATAAGCCCTCAGTAAACCCTGTAAATAAGGATATCAGGTGTCATGCCCATCTCCAAGATGAGAAACGACACCCTCAAAGGCCGGTTCATTGACACAGGGATACACCAGAGACCCAGGCTTCTAGATCACCCACTGCGGGCATCCCGGAGGCTCCTCTTTAAGCAGACAAGCCAGCCTGGAGGAGACAGTCACAGCAGCACGAAAAACCAGACACGAGGCAGGTCTGCACGAGACGCTAACGTCTCGTGCGGGGCCACCACACTCCCGGGTCTCAGAAGTCTGGCGGCACGCAAAGGCCAGGGGAGTATCTATCATTGTTTTTACCAAACAAACCCTCCCTTAAAAGCAAAGGCTGAAACAAACCCTCCCTTGCTTAAAAGCAAAGGCCGGAAGCACAGACTAACTCCCAGTGCAAACAACCGGGTGGAGGGAAGCCTGTGCTAATGATCGTCCAGACGACTTTCTTCAGTCAGGCAGGCGGGCAGCCCGGTGACAAACCCCTAACAAGCAGCAGGAGGAGGCGATGCCCACATAGGGGTGTGTGTGTCCCAGCTCCCCACGCCCTGCGTCAGCCAGAGCTTAACTGCCTCAAAAACCAAACCCCATGCGGCATGCTGTTTACCTCTTTCCAAGTATCAAGAAAGTGGAGCTGTTTGCCGCTTAGTCGTGTCCCAGTCTCTGCGACCCTGTGGCCTGTAGCCCTCCAGGCTCCTCTGTCCATGGGATGCTCCAGGCAAGAATACTGGAGTGGGGGTGCCACTCCCTTCTCCAGGGGAATCTTCCCGACCCAGGGATGGAACCCAGGTCTCCCTGCATTGCAGGAGATTCTTTACTGTCTGAGCCACCAGGGAATATCAAAGAGACCTCTAAAGATGTATCACAAATAAAAATCCAGACTCGACCTTTCTGGCGGCCAGATTAAAAGCTCTTTGAGTTGAGGGGCTGCATTCCTATTCTAAGTTCAGCTTTTGACCCAGAGGAAACACTGAGTAACGGCAAATCACGGGAAAGAGAAGGCTGGTCATGCGCCATAAACACGTCCCGTCTGCTTATTCAACCGGGGCTGTGCAGAGACGCTCTGCTGGGGCAGGTACCAGGATGAGTGAGCGGCCTGCTGGCCTCAGGGGCCCACAGTCTGATGGAGGAGGCACAGGGCTCTGAGGTCAGACCCCTGGGAGGGGAGGAGGGAGGACTCTGCAGAGGGAGGGGTGTCTGAAACTGCCCTGTGGGGGACGGGGAGGTGGGGCTGAAGGCAGGGCTCAGCTCACGCCCAGGAAGAGATGTCGAGAGCCCCCGGGAGGGTCTGCTTCATCACCACAGACAGCACCAGCAGGGGCCACGGGCCGCGAGGGAGGGGCTGCAGCGGGGAGGCAGGCAGGGGTGGGGACTCTGTGGGCTCACAGGTGCTCGGGCCACGTCCTGGGCAGCCTCCGCTCTGTGCCCCAGCGCCTCGGAACCAGGCCTCCACCGCCTGCCTCCACAGCAGGTCTGCCCCCCACCCGGCCCCCACCCTTGTGGGTCTCGGCGATTTAATACGATGGGAAGACGGGGCGTGCCAAGAGGGAAAGTCTTATTCCTTTAGTGCCGCAGAGACGGCAGACCAGACAGACGGCATGCAGAGCCACAATCATCTCAGCGGAGCAGAGCACGGGCTCCAGGAAGGGCAGGCGGGAAGGCACCACCTGAGGCCCGGCTGACTCGGAGACGGGGCTGGAAGGCCCACCTCCCAGAGGCCTCGCCAGCACCCGGCAGACCCAGATGGTGCTGAGCCGGTGGGCGGGGGGCTGGCCCTCGCCACCAAATGGCCTTCTCAGCTCCCACACAGAGACTTCCACTCGAACAAGGATCCTGAGTGCGAGTTTAAAACAAAACGGAAACCAAGAAGATCTGCAGACAGCCAATAGGCAGGCGTGTGTGATTCCACCCCTATGAGGCCCCTGGAGCCGTCAAATTCACTAGGGACAGAGAGCGCACGGGTGGTTGCCAGAGGCCGGAGGCGCGGGGGGCAGGGTGCCGTGCTTAGCGGGAAGATGGAAAGTTCCGGAATGGACAGCACGACAGTGCAAGCGCTCGTGATGCTGCTGAGTCACGCTCTCAAAGGCAGTTAAGGTGGTGGATTCTACGTCATATGTCTTTTACTACAACAGAAAATCAACAGAAAGTAGGCATGATTGCCTCTGGAGCCCCGACCTGCCTGTGCCCTCCTGCCGCACCCACCCGGGTCCTTAAGTCCCCTTTCCCATTGCAGGGCCAGATAAACTCGGTCACCATGACATGGAACTGACTCCGGAGGGTGTTGTGTTCCATCCTCAGGGCAAGGATCCTGTGTGGCTTAAAAGAGACACTTCCATCCTGACGGTCAGATGCCAGGCACCCGCTCGGCAGCAGGGAGAGGACACTTCAGGGCCTTCTCACCTCCTGAGGCCACCCCAGCGTCTCCGTGCGCACACCCTTCCCCACATTTCCACTTATTCCTGTGGCCACTGACACCTTCGCTCAGATGCTGCCCCAGTTCCCGAGGAGCGAGCTGAGGCCTTTGTGACGACGCCAGACAGAGGGGCAGACAGCCCCAAGAGGGGCAGACAGCCCCAGGAGGCGCGTCCACCACAGGCTTCCTGGGGGAGGAGGGGGGTGGCCTCGGGCCAGGTGTGGCTGGACACAGCAGGGAGGGAGCTCAGGTGCACAGCTGAGCAGCACGGGGCTGGGGAGCCTCCGTTCAGGCCTCGGGAGCACCCCGCATCCCACGTGTGCACAGTTCGTGGAAGGACAGGGGCCGGAGGGGGGCACAGGAAGGGGCAGGATCTCGACTGCGGGCTCCACCCTGTGTGCAGCCGGCCATCCAGGGCTCCTGGCTGAGACGGGGCCACCACCACTCGCCCCCTGACCTGGCGCCTCGGGGACCCCGGCTTTACACCTCCCAGGGGACACAGGGGCCTGGGGCAGAGCCAGGGGACGGCTGGCCCCACGCGGCGGCAGCCACCTGCAGGCACAGCCCGAGGACAGGCTCAGACTCTCGGTCACAGGCCTGCTCTCACCAGTGGCCGGGCAGCGCGGCTCTCCCTGCTCTGGGCTGTGTGGCATCCCCACGTGCACCAAGGCAGGCGTGACACCTGCCCCCTGGCACCGCCCCTGGCTCCCCTGAGGCCCCTCCCCGAGCCCTGCTGGGAGGGGACACCCGTGCGCACACAGAAGGCTCTCAGTCCAGCCCCACACAAACTGCAAGAGAGGCTCGTTGGAAATGAATGCCTGTGACCTGACTCAGAACCAGCCTCCTTTCCTGCACTTGACCCCAGAGCAGAGGGAACGTCCATACGTCATGTAGCTGACAAAGCGCTCCCTGGAGGACCAGACTCCAGGCTCCCGGGCTGGGGATGGTGCTCATTCATCCCCTTTTTTACAAGAGTGTGACAGTGCTCAGGGCCTGAGCTGGCAAAGCCCTGCGGGGCGAGGTCACCCCGGCCCAGCCCGGCTCACGCCTGGGCCAAGGTCACACTGAAGGGCATGGAGACTCGGCACAGGTTAGGGAGGGGCCAGGAGGTGGTCCCACCGCTGCATTTCACGGTCACCCTGTGCTGCTCATATGGGAAGGGATGGCAGGAGAGGGAGTCACTCCAGGCCATGAAGTCCCCTCAACCGCTGCCCCCGGGAGGAGGAGGGTGCCCATGCCACTCCTGGGCCCATCGGGGGGTGCCGTGCAGGGAGCAGCAGGAGATGTGTGTGGCCAGCCCGCCTTCAGGGACACGTGGGCTGAGTCCGAGGTTGCTGAAGGGACCTGAGGCAGGGGAGTGACGTGATGGGCTTGGGCTGAGAGGGTCACTGTGGGTGATGAGGAGTTGGAGGGCGCACGGATGCGCAGAGACCCCGGGAGCAGCCAAGCCCCTCGAGGGGGATGAGAGGAGGGAGAGACTGAAGGGTGGGTGCCGCTGCAGCCGTGGAGGTGGGAGATGCCGTGTGCTCGATCCTTAGTGGGTTCAGGAAGACGGGGGACAAGACATGACAAACCCATCTCAGCCAGCGCTCTGAGACAGGGCCAGAGCCTCTGAAGCGCCGGCTTCTCCAACCGCCCAGGGGGCCTCTGCTGGGCACCCACTGGGCACCTGTTCACCCGCGGAGGGTGCAGGATCAGGAGAAGCCGGGCGGCACGCTGAGGGGATGCCCCCTTTACAGCGCTTCCCGTGAGGAATAAAGACGGAAGGACTTAAGTGGGACCAACAACCGTGGAAATGACCCACCGGGCATTTACCAGAATAATCCCGCTGGAAATGCCCTTTTCTGTCATAATCCTGAGACAGAGTTGGGCCATGTGTTCATTTTCTTCCCCCTGAAAACTTTAAAGCTTTAAAGGGTTAGCTGTCTGGTCTGTAAGGCCGGTGTCTGTATCCTGATTTCTTCTGGGGACATCAGCTAAGTGGTGGTAAATGTTTAACTCACGCTGTTGGCGTGCGGGGGGCCGGGTTAGTACGTGTAAACTCTCCAGTAGGGTTCCTGCCTCAACAGACACGTAACTCATTACTCTATCATCAGTGCCACCAGGAGGCCTCCTCAGGGAGGGAGTCGGAACCACTTACCCTCCTCCCGTTTGGACAAAAAGCATTAATGTTTTCTGGGAACAGGGCATCTGGGCCCAAACCCGAATCCTTGGTTCTCTCTGATGGCTTGCTAGACCCACGCCTTGTGAACACACTTCCTGCCCGGCGCCTCCTGGAAGGCCTTCCACACAGTCCCAGTGCTGACATCGCAAGTCAGGCTCCTCCGGGACCCCCGCCCCCACGCCCACCCAGAGCCGGGGAGTCGTCCGCTGGGACGCACAGGCGTGTCTGGGGGAGCCGCAGATTTCCTGCAGTGTTACATACGACTGCACGGGTGTAGACTAAGCATTTCCAGCAGAAGAACCCATAGTTTGCGTCAAATTCTCGAAGGGGTCTCTGACCCCAAAAAGATTCAGATGACTCGGAAGCACCAGTTTAAAGGTGCTTTCATTTCTGTCAAATGGGCCGTATTTCAACAGAAAGTGGGTCAGAGCGATCAGAAGTGGAAAGAAGTCAAGGGTGGGCAATTGCACCCGTAAGGTTTCAGGGAAACTGAAACACATCCTGCGACACGATACGATACGCAAAAGGACTGAGAACGGGGCGGGGGCGGGCGACGGCCACGGGAGGCGGGGTCAGGGCCAGGAAGGAGAAAGAGCTGCGGGAGCCCCACGTGGCGCAGGGCCCTCCTGTCCGCCCCGAGGTGGGCGCCGCAGGCAGCTGGCTTAGCAGGCACACCGGTTCCTCTTTTTCTTTAAACTATTGGAAAGCACGCGTGCAGTGCAGCAGTCCTGGCCACCCCGTCCCCCGCCCCCGACACCACCCCCGGGACAAGCCACTGACATGTCAGAACTGCTCGGAGAGACAGGCTGATTGAGATTCTGTGGTCTTTCCCAGAGAGGCTCTATTTCTAACCCAATTCTGACTGTCACAAAGTGTGAGGTTTACACTGCTTTTCGGTAAGAAAATACCTTTTCCTTTTAATATTCTCATGAATAATTTAGCCTCGCTGACAATTCCTCCAGTCTCCTTCAAGCCCTTCTTCTGAAGACAGATGGGGACATTCTGGGCAGAAGGGACTGAAAAACCACGTGAATCTCTGCTTCTCACCCTGCAGGGGCCCTAATTAAAAATAAAAGAACCACCACAACAAAAAGACCAAAAGGACTGTAGTCTGAGAGCTTTGAACATCACCATCACCTCCTGGTAATTCCCCCTGCGGCCCCGGGTTCAAAGTGACAGGTCTCCTTTATGAGCGCTTCCCGAAGGTTCATGCATAAATTGCTTATTAGAAACAATGGTGTAAACAAAGGAGCCTCCTATGAAACAGAAGAGAACAGACATGCGGTGGCTCAGGCAGAGGCGTGGCAGAGGGAAGGAGAGGGAGTTTGGGGTTAGCAGGGTTATGTATAATAACATATAAGGACACGTAAGGTCCGTCTAGTAAGGCTATGGTTTTTCCTGTGGTCATGTATGGATGTGAGAGCTGGACTGTGAAGAAGGCTGAGCGCCGAAGAATTGATGCTTTTGAACTGTGGTGTTGGAGAAGACTCTTGAGTCCCTTGGACTGCAAGGAGATCCAACCAGTCCATTCTGAAGGAGATCAGCCCTGGGATTTCTTTGGAAGGAAAGATGCTAAAGCTGAAACTCCAGTACTTTGGCCACCTCATGGGAAAGTTGACTCATTGGAAAAGACTCTGATGCTGGGAGGGATTGGGGGCAGGAGGAGAAGGGGACGACCAAGAATGAGATGGCTGGATGGCATCACTGACTCAATGAACGCGAGTCTGAGTGAACTCTGAGAGTTGGTGATGGACAGGAGGGCTGGCGTGCTGCGATTCATGGGGTCGCGAAGAGTCGGATACGACTGAGCGACTGAACTGAACTGAACTGAACTGAACTGAACTGAAGGACGGGTAAGCTCAAGGTCCTTTTGCACAGCACGGGGAACTCTAGTCAAAACCCCGTGATAAACCACAACAGAAAAGAATATGAGAAAAAATGTTTATATGTATGACTGAATCACTCTGCTCTATGGGAGAAATTAGCACAACGTAACTTCAACTGTACTTCAATTAAAAAGGAATAATGGTATGGACATACGTTTAGGTTCTCAATTCAAGGCCACAATCTTTAGGGGCCCTGAGCCAGTTACACAAAGCATTTTAACCCAAAGACTGCTGAAAGGCTTCCTATTTAAAATGTCTGTGTGCAGAAACAACATTGCTTTGATATTACAAATGGGTTTTTAATGTATTTTAAATGCAACTTTTTTCTTGTGAAAATTTCCATTACATACAGGTACACCTCCAAATTCAAGAGGAAAAAGAACTCACTCCATGGTAACCACTAATTATCATTTGTTGACATCATAGTTTTGTTTTAGGAGGAGGAGGCAAAGTACAAGAAAACAGCTCCAGCTGATGAGGATGCGTCTCAGCGTGGACTCGCGTGCACCACTGGGCATCACTGTATGGGATCCAGCTTCCACTTTTAAGGATGCCTTGGTTGGGAATTCTTTCTCCTAAACTTTTCCACTGGCTTTTTTTGTTGTTGTTGTTACAAAATTAAAGGTGTTTAACCATATACAGGGAGAAGGCAATGGCACCCCACTCCAGCACTCTGGCCTGGAAAATCCCGTGGATGGAGGAGCCTGGTGGGCTGCAGTCCATGGGGTCACTGAGGGTCGGACATGACTGAGTGACTTCACTTTCACTTTTCACTTGCATGCATTGGAGAAGGAAATGGCAACACACTCCAGTGTTCTTGCCTGGAGAATCCCAGGGACGGGGGAGCCTGGTGGGCTGCTGTCTAGGGGGTCACAGAGAGTCGGACACGACTGAAGTGACTTAGCAGCAGCAATCATATCCAGGGATGCAAGAAGTCTTTAAAATTAAGCTTTTGGGGAAGTGACATACATGGAAATTATTTAGCAAGATGATTTAAATGCTTAAATACATGTGGAAGAATCCTGAGTGGGTCCTCGAGGAGCTTGGAGTCTCAGGCAGAGGTGGTGGGTGTGGACCCTCGAGGGCAGGGGTCCCGCTCTTGATTCTGACTCCATGAAGCTTTCTCTGCACAAGCGTGAAGAGTGGACTCTCCCTGGGACCCTGACTTGGGAGGAAGCCTCATCGGGGTGGGCAGGCTGCCCAGGGCACCGGTTAGCCGTGCTGGTCTAGACCTGCGGCCCCTGTGGCCACGGGGTCTGAGACCGTAGAGCTCCTCCCTCACTGGGCCATGGGCCCAGCTGCCCGAATGCCTGCTCGAACTCCAGGTTGAGCAAGTTCCCCGTGACCTTGCTGGTGTCTCCGTCTGCCTGCCTTGTACACATTTCATGGGGTGGGAACATCGATCCTGGTCATGTGTCAATAACTCGACTGACCTTTTGAAACCAGCGGGGCCTTCAAAGCGGGGCGGAGACCTGCGTCTCTGCCCCCAAGGCCGAAGGGTCTCCTGCCTGCCGAGCCCCTGCCCTGCAGAGCCCCTGCCCTGCTGAGCCCCTGTCCTGTTGAGCCCCTGCCCTGCCGAGCCCCTGTCCTGCCCACGCCCTGCCTGCTGAGCCCCTGCGCTGCCCAGCCCCTGCCCTGCCCTGGGCCCTCCAGCCATACAGCAGGCCCTTCAAGGGCAGGGGAGCACCGGCCAGGTGCTGGGCTTCCTTAAAGCAGCTCCGACCTCAGGCTTTTTTTTAAATTTTTTAAATGAATTCCACAGCTCCTGGGAATGTGGTCTTATTCTAAGGGAGCCAGTTTATATTTTATTTACTCTTTAAGAGATGCTGTAACACAAATATGAACTGATTTGGGAAAGCGCCTTGGAGAGGTCCCGCAACTAGGGTCCTCTCCTCGATGAGCGTTTTTATTTTGACGTTTGTCTGGCACCCAGGTTACCAGCACAACTCAAGATCTACTGTTAAGACTCAGGAGCAATTTCAGAAATTTGAAGTAGCCTCTGCTGGCTGAGTGGCTGCCACGTCTGAGAGGCAAAAATGAACAAGATTCTCCTCGAGCAGACACAGGTGGGCGGGCCAAGACCCAGGCCACGCGTCGGCAGCTTCTCCCATCAAAAGCCAAACGGTGAAGGTGTTGGTGCTCCGGGCCACGGGCTTTCTGTTGGCACCGACTGACGCTGGCACCGCAGTGCAGAAGCCGCGGAGCCGCAGGGCAGGGCCAGCTCCAGCGAACTCTTCCGTTGGACACGGAAACTCCAGTTCCTTACAGTTTTCACACATCACGAAATACTCATCATCTTCTGATGTTTCATGAATCGTGAAAGAGAATAAAAACCACTCACCGCTCAGTGCCCACAGAGCAAGGGCAGCCAGCCGAGCGTGGCCGGGGGCTGTGGCCTGCAGACTCCTGAGTCTGCCCCTTCCTTGCTGGGTGCGGGGGAGCTGCCTGGCGTCCTGAGCCCCGCTTCCCTCATCTGTAAAACGAGGAGGCGAATCTTTGTCTTGTGAGGTCGAACAATGAGGCCCCTAAACATAGAAAGCGCTAGACGAATGCCAGCTGGTCTTCCGGGAGGGGCGGCCTCACTGGTCGCGGCAGTAACAGCTAAGCTTCCTGAACACTTGCCTGCTCCGAGCGTGGTGTTGAGCACTGCATGCTTTCCACAGTATTTTATCTAATCTACGAGGCCATCGATTTTTAAGATGCATCGTTAATGAATGGACCACCGAGACAGAGAGAGCTGCCAGTTAACCTCTGACGTAGCATCGATTGTAAGACGCATCCCGATTTCACCAATGCTAAAATATGCGTGTGTGGTGGGGGGGTGGGGGCGGGGGAGGACTGCACTTTAGAACCAACGAAAAACGGTGTCTCCTTGAAGTCCGCGAGCGTCCTAGGAGGCGGGTGCTCCCATCCCCACTTTACAGAAGGGGACAGTGAGGCGCGCTCAGATGCTGGGCTCGAGTGAGGCGGCACAGTCTGGAGTCTGGGATCAGACCCTCAGGCACGAACACCTGGCGGAAGCTGAAACAGGGTCCAGGAGTCGGGCACAGAGGGGCCCTGTCCTCGGTCAGAGAGGACATACCCAGGCCGGCCAGTCGTGCCCCCTGGGCGCTTCCAAGCAGGGTGTGATTGCAGATGGAAACAGGAAACGCGAGTCTCAGATGCAGGAAACGCGAGTCTCAGATGCAGCCGTACCAGCATCTCACCCACAGGGGCCCCGGATGGGGCCCTGTCCATCTCAGGGAGGTGGACCGAGATGCTGCGCGGACGTGACGTGATGTCCAGGGCCTGGGACTTCAGGGTGTGTCCCTTGGTGCCCCGGCCGACCAGCATGGGCCTGGGGACCTACAGTGCGTGGGCAGGGTGGTTCACGTCAAGCACCTGCTTCCTTCTGAGAGCCTGGAGTCTGGTCCGAGCCAGGCAGAGGGGGCTGGTGCGATCAGCCCCGGTCAACTCCTCAGGTGCTGGGTCTCCGATGAGCTCCCGCTGTCACCGTCTCCCACGTGTCGTCGCAGCCTGTAGCTGGGGAATGAAGCCCCCCTCCGTGGGACTCCCCGGGAGTGGGCGCTGAAGTCAGGCCTGGCCCTCTGCGGACTTCGCCCTGCGCTGAGTTTGCTGTTTCCTCTCCTGTGATAAATCACAGCCAAACTAGAGAACGACATGCTGAGTCCTGAGCACCTCAGTCCCATGGTGGGCTGGGGGCTCCGACGCAGCCAAGCCCAGCCGTTTCATTTCAGGGCACCGTCCTCAAGAGACGGTGCTGGGCCGGGTGCTGGACGGAGGCCCTGGCTGCACTGGCCCTGGAGCGGAGGTTGCGGGAAGCCGGGGGAGGATCTCCGTCCCGCTCGGGGGCAGACCGTCCGGTGTGCACGCTCCGCTGGGAGAGGTGACCTCGTGATTTCTGTGCTTCGAGTAGAAGGCAGGTGGTGGCGGGAGACGGCGATGGTGACGCCGGAGGTGACAACGGCTCGCGCTTCCTGGGAGCTGTCGGGCACCGTGGGCGCTTCCTCCGTCAGCTCACCCTCAGCCACCCTGGGAGGCGGGCGCCGTTGTTGGCTCCATCTTGCGATGAGGATGCGGATCACAAAACGGCTAAGCAATGCCCGCCGTCACACACTGGTGTGGGGGCACATCCCTCGGCTTTAGAATCTGAGTTCTCACCACCACGCCCACTGTCCCTCTCTGGACACAGGAATCTGCACCCGTCTCCACAGGCCCGATGCCACGCTCCCCTTGAGGAGACACAGGGCGGGTTACATCCCGGCCTCAGCAGGACGCGTGTATGCACGGCACCCTCTGGCAACGTGGACAGTGTGGGCTCTGGGTCCTTCTAGGGCGCCACGCTTTGCGCCAAACACTCAGAGCAGACTGATGGGAGGGGGTCACCGTTCGGGACTGGGGGGGTCATCACAGACTAGAACTGTGATCCAGTCTCGGGGAGCGTGTGGACACAGGGGGATCTCAGAGATGAGTTCCTAACAGTCAGAAGGGAAAGCGAGCAGCCCATGGAGAAGAGGTGGACCCAGCCATGACCGTGAGAAGTGGAGAGGCCTAGGAGTCCACCTGCAGAGAAGTCAGACTGACGGCTCCTCTGTGGAATGCTCGAGTGTGACAGTGGGGTGCAGCCAGGAAGGAGGTGATGGTTTGCTAAGAGTTATGGGGGCAGACGGAGGCGTGGGCCAGAGCCCTGGGGTCGGGGAGGAGCTGAGAAGATGCTGATGGAGTCTCAGCACCACGTGAACCCGAGCGACATGCAGGCAGAGGCTAGACCGAGGTGAGTTCCACGCCGGTCTCCTGCTGAGACCAGTGAGACCCCGGCCAGTGCGACCTCTCTGAGCTGATGGTGGTGCTGATGGTCCCGGCCTTTCCCAATCTAACCTCTGAGGATCCTGATAGACTTGGGCTGGAACTGCTGGCAGCCGTGGGCTTAGGAACCACTTCTGAAGAGAGGACAATGGCCTCCAGCATCTCCCTAGCAGCGGCGGGGTGTTCACGATGGCCCCAGGGCAAGCACAGAGAACTGCAGGAATGATGGTGATGCTGACGGGGGTAAGGGCGTCAGGGCAGAAAGTCAAAGACATTCATCGCTCCGCACAGAAAACCGTGTTTAAAGGAAGAAACTTGGAAGCGACAAGAAGGGAGGCTCTCAGTAACAATAAGCTACACGGGAAAAAGGAGGGAAAAATGAAAAGCAAGCCCAAGAGAAGACAGGCTCGCTGGAGGCCGCCTGGTCACCAGTTAATTCACCAGCTCTGCAGCTTCAGACAAACCACCCCTGTCAAAACACTGCTTGGACAGCTGCAGTGGAGCCGGTTAAGCCTCAGGATCGTGTCCCAGCACATTCTGTGTTTTGAAGGAGGACCAGCCAGTGACCCTTGGGAGCACAGTCAGGCCCCCAATGAAATCGTTCCTCTCCCAGGTGGCCATGCCCCCTAGCGAGCTTTCTGCCTGGGGACCAACGTGGGCCCATGGCGAGCACCGAGACCATGAGCCTGGGCAGAGGGAGCAGCTCTCGCAGAACCTGCTCGTCCTGGCTTGGAGGCGCTTCCTGCTCTGCGCACAGCCCCTCTCTCCAGGGAGGCAGACTGCAGCCCCTGAGGCGTGTGCTCTAAGTGTGCATACTGAGTACCCGGGTGCTCTGCAGCTGGCTCCTTCCAATCAGCACGCCTTGTACACGTGCATGGGGCTTCCTAGGTGGCTTCCTGGTAAAGAACCTGCCGGTGCAGGAGACTCAGGAGACTTGGGTTCTACCCCCGGGTTCAGGAGGAGCCCCTGGAGAAGGAAATGGCAGCCCACTCCAGCATTCTTACTGGAGAACCCCGTGGACAGAGGAGCCTGGCGGGCTACTCTGTGGGGTCACAAAGGGTCGGCCAGGACTCAGTGAGTGAGTGCTAGGTCACTGCGGGCAGAGGCCGGCCTCCGGTTTAATGGGGCAGAAAGAAGGGAGGCAGGTGCAGACGTCTGGCAGCTGGCTCTCTTCTCATTAAAATATTCCCCTTAGAGGAAGCCACACGCCTCCTCTGTTCACTCAGACTTGCCTTTTAAGCAGCTGATACACTAAGAATTTTAATAGTACAAATAAATTTGTTTGGTGCCATGCGTATTTCTGTTCCCATTCTAGTGGGCACTGGGAAGCCTCCTCTACGTTCCACCTCGGAATGCTTTACGGCCACAAACAGTTCTCTGGAAAACATGCTGCTCTCGGGGAAATAAAGACCCTGCAGATTTTATTAAACAATCGTGCCAGTGAGCGCGAGCAGGAAACGCTAATGCTGGCTTCAGGGCACAAACGTCCATTGTGCCGTCATCTCAGAGGGGAACCGCGGGGGAGAGGCTGGACCAGAGACTGGACTCCGGCCCCCTCTCCCCCTGGTCACTGATTCCACTGTCGGATTTGAGCAAGTCCCTTAACCACAGCTGGGCCAAGACCAAACCAGGCTGCAAAGTGAGCCCCCTCTTCTCTCCCCTGAAGCCCACCTTTGGGGCCATGTTAGAGCCCCTCTCTCTGTGTGTAATGAATGCACCTGCCAAGCAGGAGACAAGGGTTTGATCCCTGGGTACTCACTCCAGTTTTCTTACCTGGGAAACCCCACGGACAGAGGAGCCTGGGCGACTACAGTCCACGGGGTTGCAAAGAGTCGGACACGACTCAGTGACTGAACAACAAGAGCCCCCCTCAGCCCCACCCTCTCCGTGCCCCTCCCTGACCCTCGCAGCCCCATTCGACCACCCTGCTTCCTCTCACTACAGAGCGTGCCCTCTCGACTCCTCGTCAGGAAACGTTCCCTTCCAGGCCCCCTCCCAGAGGAAGGCCTCCGGTCTTGCAACATGCACACTGCTCTCTCCTGGATTCCCGGTGACTTCCAGCCACCCGCACCCATCCTTCACTGGCTCACGTGCGTCACTAACATCTCAGCAGCTGTTGATACAGCTCAGGGCAAGCAGGCGCAGCTCACTATACACGCACGGCAAGGGGTCATTCGGACGGAACTCAACAGGACACACGTGTACCATGTGGGCCAGCAGGAGAGAAGGCGCTGACCATAAGGGGGGCGGAAGCAAGGCTGGGTGGGGGCTTCAGAATAGATGGGCCTCCCCACCAAAATTCCGCGGACTGCATGAGGTTGCAAAGAGTCAGACATGACTGAGCGACTTTCACTTTTTTCACTTTTCCCCATCAGAAAGTCTTACAACCAAGAAGGTGGGAAGCTCCCAGAGAGAAAGGCCCGCCCCTAATGACAGTCCATAAACTTCGGGGCTTCCCTAGTGGTTCAGACGGTGAAGAATCTGCCTGCAGTGCAGAAGACACGGGTTCAACTCCTGGGTCAGGAAGATCCCCTGGAGAAGGAAATGGCAACCCATCCCAGTGTTGGCTGGAGAAGCCCGTGGACTGAGGAGCCTGGCAGGCTACGGTCCATAGGGCTCGCAAAGAGTCAGACACAGCTATTTAAAAGTTACCAAATGTTCCCCGAGAAAGTTCACTGTCACAGATGAGATTTATTTCTCATGCTGTGGGACGCTGTCTGTGAACGGAAGGACACGGCAGAGCAAACCCACAGCATCGCCACTGCAGGGCCCGGGGTGGGGGCGCACAGCGTCTCCACTTGGCTGGGAAGTTCAGCTCGTGTGACGCTGAAACAGCACGCCTGTGGGGCCTGGAGTGCGGCCGCCTTTCCTTTCCCTCGGGGCTAGGTTTCTCCCACTGACTACCCTGCCGCACGCCACCCTGAATACCAGCTGAAACCCGGCACGCCTGGAGCTTAAGGCAGAAACTACAGGACTCAGACTGGAGACGGCGGCTGGTGGGCTCAGGGCCCGCGCCCTGCTTGCCGAGGCCCTCATGCCCGGCTGGGGGTTTCCTAGGTGTCGCAGCTCTGGTCACAAGGGATGATGAAAAAGAACATTTCCCTAGACTCAGGGATCTCAGAACAGCATCGATTTAAATTTTGGGAGTGTTGGGGGAGAGAGACAGAACGAACACCTACTTGTGAGCAAGAGGAAACATGAAGGACACGATGAGGGAGAAGAGGGGGGTGAAGAGGAGAGCAGCCCCAAATGACGGCCACGGAGGACACGCGGCAGGAAGCGCGCCCAGGCCGGAGAGGGGCCTTACGAGCGAGCCACACACGCCAAGCGAGCAGGCCCACCCGGCTGAGCGCAGGCCCAGACTCAGCGGGTGAGGCAGGCGCTGGAGGTGCGTGGACGAGCGCTGCAGGTGGGGGGCATCTGTGTGTGTGCCTGGGGATGACGCTGTTGGACCCGTCGCCGTCCAGCTTGCCCTCCTGGAACGTCCAACATCCTGGGTGAGATGTGAAGGGAGGCTCTTCCGGTGAGTGAGTCCCAGCCACAGTCACGAGCATTGGTGAGGGCTCGAGGGGAGTGGCCGGTCTGGCTGCATCAGTGAAGGGTATTTCTGCACATCTGGGCCCCTGACAATGGTCTGACCCAGAAAGCAACACTTCCTGACCTCATCACGACCCCCGAATTCTTAGCAGATTCATCAGCATGTCCATCGCTGACGGTACAGTGCCCAGGGGCCTGCGCTTCCTATGGAAGCGGACCCTATTTTTGCAACTTATTTATTCTTTATAAAACTCTATCCCAAGTCAACGCTAACTTTCCTTCCTGTGCATCCTAGCTCACTGACATTAAAAATGGCGCAAGCAGGGGTCTGCACAGAGAGAAGCCCGCACGGGCTTGAGTGTGGGTCGTGGGGCTACGTCATGCTGCAGGAACAAGAAGCTCTGTAATTTCAGATGCTCACAACACCAGAAGGCCACTTCTCACTCACACCACACGCCCCATGCGGGCTGGCTGGGTCTCTGATTATCACTGCCTCTTGAGGGTCAGGCGGAAAGAGCGGTTATGTGTTAAGGCCCCCAGGTCCCTCGCCAGTAATCCAATGCTCTGGCCCAGGACGTGTCACTTCTTTTCACAGCTCTTGGGTCAGGGCCAGACACGGGGACCTGCCCAAGGTCGAGAGAAATACTGGCCAAAGGTACCAGTGGCATTCACGCCTTGTTACAGGGAGTTGATTGTTCAAACACGCATCACGCATAAAGACGCGGCCCCAACTTCCTGGAGCTCTGTGTCCCGAGCTGTCTCTAGGCTCCCAGCTCCATCGGCCCCCGTGGAGCCCAGGCCTGTCCCAGAGAGTGACTCTGGTCCCCGCCGGGGTCTCTCTGCCCGCCAGCATCCCGGGAAGCGGCTCAGCACCTGGACTTTGGCCCCCAGACCTCAGAGCAGGCTCAGCGCCGCCCATTTCACACCCTCCTCTTCCCTGGAGACTCTCAACGAGAGGGCGGCTTCTGTCTATTCTGCCGAAGGTCGGGCATCCTTGAGGTGGGAGAGCAGACAGGTGGACCGAAGGTTTCAGGACCACCGCCCAGCTCCTCGGCAGAGAGGAGCAGCCAGCCCAAGGCACCTGCCCGCGGCCGTGAGCGGCAGCTCCCAGCCAGGCGGCCTGCGTCTGGCTCGGTGCCCCCACTCACTGGCGTTGGGGGCGGCCCCTTACCCCGGGCACTGTGCCGTCAGCGAGGGGTGAGGGCCAGCCCCGCAGCACTGGAGCCACTCATCCTTCTCCCGTCCTCCTCACCGGACCTCTCTTTGGCCACATTTGTTTCAAACGACTCGGTTCCACAAAGAGCAAGTCGCCTCCCTCAGGGATCCTGGGAGCTAAGCATCCCCATTAAACAGGAGAAAGGCCAAGAGGGATCCAGCGTTCGCCTCCACCTGCCCGAGTCTGCCCTGATACCGTGAGGAGCACACACAAGGGTCAGAAAGGTCGATTCCCCGCTCGCACCTGGAACTCTTCAGAGCCGCTCTGCCCAGCTCCACGAAACATCAGGCCACGTCTCCGCCCGCCCCTGCCCCCGAACACACCCTGCGTGCTTGACCCTCTGTCGTCTGCACACACGGCCAGCCAGGCTCCCATCGCAGGGGTTGGTGGGGAATCAGGAAGCAAGGGCTGGGGAAGGGCGGGGAGGTGGCCGTCCGGACCCTGTCCCCTCCCGCACCTCGGGCCCCAGAGGCATCTTCCTTCACGGCTCCACACGCACGCACAGCAGGCCGCTGGAAGGCAAGCTGCGGTCCCGGTCTGGAAACTGTTACCTTCCCACCTGGATGGAGCCACTGAGCTCACCTCTGGCCTCACAGGCGCCAAGGCCCACCCTGCCTGCGCTCGTCTGGAGGCACGGTGCAGTCAGGGCTTCCGCTCTGGAAAGTCCCCAGAGCAGACGCCGGCAAACGCAGCTGATGGGCCCTATGGCGCAACGGCTAGTTTTGCAAATAAAGTTTTATTGGTGCACTCCTCTGTGGACACACCACCTGTGGCTGCTTTATGCTAGGACGGCAGAGCAGTTGCGAGAGAAACCCTTTGGCCCAGAGAGCCGGAGATACTCTCCATCTGGCTCTTACAGAGGGCGTGCTGAGCCGTGGTCGAGGACACACGGCAGGGGAGGGCTGGGGGGATGGAGCGGTGGCCCCACGAGGGTGCTGTCCTGGGCCGTGACCGCCACACGCGGACCCGGGGGGCCCAGCGCGCGGCTCCCTTTACCAAGCACCTTCGTGTGTGCTGGGGGCTGGGGCATGATGATGGCGAGGCGAACGCCCCGTGGGGCTTTAAAGCTGTGTGTCGGGATAAAGATGGCGCAGAAGGGGGAGAGGCGTAGAGAGACGTGAAAAATCCATCAGGGGCCAAAGAGCCGTGGGCCAGCAGCGAAGAGAGGGAGTTCCGCCTGCCGAGGCCAGCACAGAAGCCCCGGGGCACGCGCCGGGGAAAACAAACACGTCGAGGACAGGTGCGCGACCCTGACCTAGACGTTCAAAACATGCGAGCTAGCGGATGGGTCGTCTACAGGCCCTGCAGACACAGCGGGTGTGTAAGGAAGAGCAAGGAAAGGGGAAAGGAAAAAGCCAGGCTCGCAGAGACCGAGGGAGGGGAGGGGGGCGGGGGGGGATGGGGAAGGGGGGCGGGGGGGAGGGGGAGGGGAGAGGGGGACAGGTGGGGAGGGGGGGCGGGGGGAGGGGGCGGGGAGGGGCACAGGTGGGGAGGGGGACGTAGGGGGAGGGAATGGTGGGGGAGGGGAACAGGCGGGGAGGGGGGGCACAGTGGCTGGTGTGGGGGCGCACAGGGGACCCACGGGGATGCCGAAGGACAGTTGGGTTCCTCCACTGGGCGTCGCGTTGGGATCCTTCATGTCTGACTTCTTATATTTGTCCCTATTCACTGTCTAATCAAAGTGAAGTTTGAAGGCAGTCACTGTGACGAGTGAGGAGGCCCCCAGCTCAGAAGGGCTGGCTGGGGTGCGGTGGGGCCAGGAGAAAAACCACTTGGAAAAACGGCACACTTGTCATTTGAGGACCTGAGCAATTTTCACCCAGAGAAAACATCAGGGGAGAGTGTTCCAGCAAAGAGCGCCATGCAGAATCCAGGTGCCACAAAGGCAAAGCTTCTGAGGGCCTGAACGAGCAGGGGAGGGGGCAGTGGGAAAGCGGGGCTGGAAGGTCCCACGGCCGCCCTGAGAGGCAGCGGGAGCTTTTGAAAGACTGAAGCCGTCGGGTAAATAGGCACGGTCAGTCATTTTCCAAAAAAGACTCTTCTGGGCAACATGAGTTTATCCTGCTGTGCGGACATGCCCCTCGGGGCCCTGCAGGGGCAGTGCCGGTCCCTGTCTGTCCCCGACACGCACCAGCAGTTCCACAAACACCACCAAGGTGTCAGGCCGCAACCGCAAGGCCCTTTGCTCCCGCAGCTGATGGGTATTGCCTATGGACTGTTACGAGCAGGAACACAACCAGTTTGTGCAAACCAATGTTTTTTTGCACACCGACTTAAAGATCAGTGCACTGGGAGAGATTACATTTATAAAGACATTCCAATGGCGAATCTTTGCAAAGCAGATGCTCCTTCTCTAAAACAATCTCTTACCACAAACCGACTTTACAATGAAAGGCTTTAATCCATCAGAACCGTTTTAAACAAGCATTCCATCTAAATGCGTCTTTGTTCTTTGGAAGTATAGACAAGGGAAACCTATGACTGCTGTAAACATTTTAAAATCATATCAGTAGGAAAATCAGTTCAAAAGCACATTTCTCTAGGGGCAGGAAGAAGCATGCATATAATAATAATTATTATTATATAAAAAGGTACAAACCCCCCACAAAAACAGCACTGCCTCTGGTTTCATCATCACATCACCTAGTTCAAACTTGCAATTTGATTACAAAATAATGACTGTATTTTTTGCCTCCTATTCATTCTATTTGAAAAAAAGTCAACATTAACTCTTATTCTGCTCTAGAAAGTTAGATCAGATCGTCTCCAAAGAAAACAGTGACTATTTGGTCCTAGAGATGATGGATGAAACCCAGTGTGATGACATCGGAGATGATGATGAAGACGCTGATGATATCTAAAGCGAACTCAGCCTTGCACATCCCAGTTTTCTCTGAAGATTGTTCACCAGTTTGAATGTTCAACTGTGACTCATTAAAATAAAAGTTTATTAGCAGCACACACCCACACCAAGTCCTCGAAACTCTATGGCCCAGCAACTCCTCCTCAGAGCATGTGGCCTAAAGGAGCCGGAAGCAGGGCCTTGGACGGGCCGCTGTGCTCACCCATCCACAGCAGCGTTGCCCACAGCCGTCCAGAAGAGGAAGCCCCCTGAGTGACCTCGCCCACAGGCTGGAACACAACTCAGCCTCAAAGAGGAAGGGGACTCTGACCCAGGTCACAGCGTGGTTGGACCCTGGCAACACTCCGCTCAGTGGACAGAGCCCCGAAAGACAAGTCCTTGGTGATCCCACTTACATAAGGCCCCCAGAGTCATCGGACTCGTAGAGGCAGGAGGGAGAATGTGGGTGTGAGGGTCTGGGAGGAGGGCACGTGCAGCTGTGGTTTACTGGGGAGAGTTTCAGTTCTGCAAGACGAAAAACATTCCAAGATGGATGGTGGTAACGCTGACCACACGAGCATGCTGAACGCCACCGAGTCGCACTCCAGCCCATTTAGAAGGGCTGAAAGGTCTCCGTCACGCACCCGTGTGTGCGTGCTAAGTCGCTTCAGTCATGTCCAGCTGTCTGCAACCCCATGGACTGTAGCCCACCAGGCTCCTTTGTCAGTAGGATTCTCCAGGCATGGACACTGGCGTGGGGAGCCATTCCCTTCTCCAGGGATAGAACCCAGGTCTCTTACGTCTGCTGCACTGGCAGGAGGGTTCTTTACCACCAGTGCCTCCTGGGAAGCCCCTAACATTATGCATATTTTACCCAATAAAACACAAAGGTCCCAAACCTAGACATCTTAATCGAAAGGCACATCGGGTGATTTGTTATAGACGGACTCACCTTATCCCGGGATGTCCTCTGAGGTCACAGCACTGACCAGAGATGAGGACATCCACATCCTCCCCGCTGGGAACAAACACAGGTCCCTGCTACTGGCCCCCAGACGCCACCCCCATCCTCACAGCAAACCACCCTGAGAGTCGTCCGCCACCAGGACGGAGACGCGTGTGTCAGCTGCCTGTCAGCAGGGCAGATCCCGTCTCCGAGTGCTTCTCAGCTCACCTTTTCCAAGAACACCCGCAGAATGATCCATTAGGCACTAAGACCCCTCGACAAGCGCCTCGGCTCTGAACTCAAGCGGGACGCTGCCAAACGAGACGCAGTGCACCCGAAACAACGCAACTCTCCATCTCCCATTTAAACACCTCAGCCCCGCCGGACACGAGAGCAGGTCTCAGAGGGCTTCAAAACGGCATCTTTACACGCTCCTCCCACGTCTTTCATTACCTGCAAATGTATTACACGACCTGGCTTGCCATTAACACACCAGTGATGCTGCCCCGGCTTGGAAAGCCCCCTCCCCCAGAGTTTAGAAACGGACCAGAGGGAAGACAAGAGGGGGGCAAGAAGGGATGCTTGGGGATGTGGCCCTGAGGGCGCCTTGCAGGAAGGCAGACAGGCCTCAGCGCTGGACAGAGAGGAAAAAAGGAAACTCGCTTGCTGCAGAGATCACAGACGAAGCCCCAGCCGTGCACTTGGGCAGGGGCACCGTCTTCCTAACGAGTCCGCTTGTTGGTCAAGTCAGGGGAGGGGCTCTGAATAAAGCGGCCACGGGAGGGGGTTCCCCGCTCTTCTGAGACAGCCTTGTTCTTGGTGCCTAGAAGAGACTGGCACCGCTGGCCACAGCTGCTCTGCGGGCCCTGCTCCCCGTGGGCCAGGCCACACCATGCTGGAGACAGCCCGGCGCCCAGAGCCAGCGCTTTCATCCTGCAGATGGAAAAAGTGGGTCCTTATAATCCAGCAATCCCACTTTTGAGTACACACCCCCAAAGAACTGGAAGGTCTCACCCCTGCTCCCTTCATCAGCCAGAAGGTGGCCACAACCCAGGTGTTCAGAGGCGGAAGGACAGATGAGGTGCACACAGTGTAGACAGCCACGGGAGGCCTGCTGCTGCTGCTGCTGAGTCGCTTCAGTCGTGTCCGATTCTGTGCGACCCCATAGACGGCAGCCCACCAGGCTCCACCGTCCCTGGGATTCTCCAGGCAAGAACACTGGAGGGGGTTGCCATTGCCTTCTCCTACTCAAGCTTAAAACAGAAATCTGGACACATTTCACAACACGGATGAACCTTAAAGACTGCATGATACGTCAAATAAACCAGCACAAAAGGATAAATACGGCATGATGCCACGGGCGTGAGGCCCCCAGGGACTCACGCAGACAGAAAGCGGAATGTAGGTGTGGGGGCTGGCGAGGGGGAGGGGAGGGCCGTGTGTCACGGGCACAGTTTCAGAGGGAGACGGATGGCGCTGCACGACAAAGTGAAGGCGGTGAACGCGGCGCAGCCGCGCAGAAAGGGCGACGACGGAGGCTCCCTGTCAGAGCTTCATGCCTCGATCAAACAACGCTTGAAAAGTGCACGCAGAGAATCAGGGTGTAGTGAGAGAAATAAGCCGGTGAATTCTGTGTGAGCAGCCAGGGAAGCCTCTCTGAGGAGGGCCAGAAGGTGGAGGGCAAGATAAACTCGAGACTGAGCTCACGGGCATCTTTCGTCCGCCATCCCCAGATCATCGGTCAGTCGTGGCCGCAGAGGGGTGAGCGATCAGTTCTGAATCTAGCCGATTCTCTCGGCATCTGGTCCGAATCTGTCTAATCCATGAAGCTTTCATGAGAAATCTCAGCTACTTGCTGCTACCATTCATAGCCACCTACGTGACACCATCACGTCCCCTTCCCCCTCATCCTTCATGGATGAGAAATGGACCAAGAGAACTCCAGCCTTTCCGCTCCACACACATACTTCTCCTCCGACGGTACCATGAATGCCTTCAGCACCAACTCATATTCAGACACCCTTTCTGTGCCAGGTACAGCCCTGGGAACCAGAGATACAGGGGGAAGGGAGGGAGAGAGGCCCTGCTCCGGGGAGTTTACTCCAGAGCAGGGGGGCACTGGTGGAGACGCAGACAAATCAGTGTATCTCCAGGGAGCGGTGGGTGCTGGGAAACAGGCAGACAGTCCTAAAGGAGCCATTTGGGTGCTGGCCACCGACGTGCTGTGAGCAGGAACACAGTGACAAGACGTGGCCCAGCCTGCGGAGGGCCAGGACGCAGCACTTCAGGCAGAGGGCAGGCCAGTACGGATGACCTAAGGAAGCAGCGAGAGCCCGGCACACAGAGAAGGGAAAGGTCCATTTGCTGGAAAACAGCGAGGTCAGCGGGAGGGGAGGCCTCACGGGACCTCACAGGCCGCGGCGAGGAGCTCGGGCTGCTCCATGAAAGCCGCTGGAGGGGGAGGCAAAGACGGCGGGCCACTGCCCACACCCCCTGCCCCGTGTCCTGCGGGCCTGTGGACGCTCAGGATGGAGCACTGTCAGGACACTCTGCAGGGGAGGCAAGAGGCGGTGCCTTCAGCCTCCGAGAGGCGGCCTTCAAGGGGGAGCATCCCGCCTCCTCGCTCCCGCCGCTGTGCCGGCCAGGATGTGGACGCACCGCAGCATCAGCAGACAGGGAGCGTCCAGGCCCCAGAGTCAGGAGACTGGCCACACCAGCCCTGGAGGACTCCAGTGACGACGGACACGAACAGCTACTCTGCTTAGACCCCTGTCGTCTCGGGTTTCCCCTGCTTTCATAGCGAAGCCGCTGCTGACGAGCCCAGAGGGTCTGGAAGCGGATGGGTACAAGTTCTGGTTCACGCTGTATAAATACTGCCCTGGTTGTAAGAGAAGACTCCGTTGCGTGGCTTGATCAGGAAGATGGCTCAGGAAGCTGATGTGGTTATTCGGGCAAGAAATGGAAAGGCTTTGCCACAGGGGCTGCAGCCGGGCAGGTGATCTGTAGGACTTGATGATCAAGAAGATGGTGACTCAGACCCGGCTGGAGCCCCGCTGCGGATGGTGGTTCTCAACAGGCTGGAAGGATAGCGGGTGAGGCCGTGAGGCCGGCAGGGTGATGAGGGGCTCTGTTTCAGCCACACGACACCTGAAAGGCCTCCAACAGCCAAGCTGAATACCCTCCAGGCAGCGGGGTGGAGGGGCTGGAACTCAGTAGGGAAGTAAGAGCTGGTGAAATAACTCAGCCCCAGATGATTTAATGCCGCGTTTCCAGCAGCGCGGGCGTCCCAGGCGGCTCAGTGGTAAAGAACCCGCCTGCCAATGGCACCGTGGGTCGGGAAGATCCCCTGGAGAAGGAAATGCTACTCACTCCAGTATTCTTGCCTGGGAAATCCCATGGACAGAGGAGCATGGCAGGCTTCAGTTTATGGGGTTGCAAAGAGTCAGACAGGACTGTGTGACTAAACGACGTGTTGTGGTTCAAGCAGCGCTGACAACACAGACTTCAATTCATTAAACTTCATTAAAGCCACAGCCACGCGGCCCTGCTCAACGGCCCTGCGCCGCCGCCGAAGCCCCGGGCGGCGCAGACGGCACTCAGCACAGCCAGAGGCCTCTGCGGCCGCTCCGGTCTCCACCTCTTTAGAGACAGTTTATTATGATGGATTTGCTTTGTCTCACAAGCCGAGGTGTAAGAGAGATCTGGAAAGAAAATCATTTTCCATTTTACTTCTTCTTCCGTAATGTGGACCCCAAACCACCAGTGTTCTCACGCCCTCGCCCCAACGCGTCGCGTTCATGTCTATACACTGTCACAGCAATTCCCAGTATTCAGAGGGCAGAGGCCTGCATGACCTGCAGAAGGTAACTAGCCTGAGGTCTCAGCTGTCCTTTTACAGGGGGCTGCCTTCTCAGCCCTGAGGAAGGATGGGCGCCTAAGAGACGCCCTTGCGTCAGCTGAAGGCAGACGCCTCCCGCGCCCTCGCCCCAGCCCCACGCGGACGCCGAGCAGCGGTGAAGCGACAGAAAGGCCAGCTGCGCAAACGTTCGCTTCTACGGTCACAAGGCGGACAGGAAATCGCCAGACAGGAGAGCCTGGAAAAGCACCAAAAGAGCAATCATCCCCTGAAGAGAACATGAAATAAGACCCTACCGTGACCCCACGAAGAGGCAGAAAATAAACACCCCCCCACAGACGAGCAGGTCGGAGATCAGCACCGGGTTTCCAGGTGACGCTCATAAAGGAAGAACAAGGTCTGGGCTCCGTGGTACTCCCTCCGGGCATCCCGCGAACCCCGCCTCCACTGGGTGGCGTGCTCCAGGTCAGTTGCTGTTCAGTCGCTCAGTCGTATCCAACTTTTTGAGACCCCATGGACTGTAGCCTGCCAGGCTCCTCTGTCCAGAATTCTCCAGGCAAGAATTCTGGAGTGGGTTGCCATGCCCTTCTCCAGGGGATCTTCCCAACCCAGGGACTGAACCCACATCTCCCGCACTGGCAGGCAGATTCTTTACCACTGAGCCACCCAGGAAGCAAGTGATTCAATTTCAGTCTCTTAAAGGACAAGACTCGAGTACCCTGGAGCAAGCTGATATCCAACAGCTCCAGGCTGACATCCCAGTTCCAGCAACATCCCCCGGCCTCCATGAGCCCCGGAAACACCCGGACAGCGCCGAAGGGTGACCCCGGGGGAGACCCTCTTGTCTGTGAGAAGACTACCAAGAGAAGGAAGGCTGGGTGAACATCACCCTGGAGGACCAGAGATCTGAATCACTCGTTCCCCACTGAACCCCTTCCAGGGACGCCTTCTGTGACAGAGGACAGTTTGGTTCAAACCGGTTACAACCAGGGAGAACTAGAACAGCACAGTCACCACGGGATGGGAGGGCAGGACCCCCAGCACCGCCTCCCGAAACACAGAATGTAGCAAATGCTTTCTCACAGAGGCGGCAATGGCCGTCCTCGGCTGGCAGAGCGAAGCCCAGACACCTCGCCCGGCACCCACGCCCGGGGAGGCCCCAGCCCTTTGGGGAAACCTTCTCCCTCCCCATGGAGACTCCCTGGGGAGTTACACCTGCTGGTCAGGCTCCTGGGCGAGAGGGAGGAACATTGTGACATTGTGAGAAGGCGCCTGGTCCTCGGCTGGATGAGGCCAGAGAGGAAGCGGACCCTGGAAAGGGAGGGGGGGTCGAGGCAGGAGAAGCCAAGCCATCAACCTGGGGACGGGGGTGGGGGGAGCTGAGGGTGGCGGGAATGGGGACAGGGAGAGGGCCCCGCGGTGGGGCTGGACTCCGGACTTTAGAACACGGTTCTGAGCTGGGGAGAGGCCTGCGGCCACCTGCGGACACGTTCCAAGCAGTCTGCAGAAACCCATACATTATGTCCTCATGTCAGTGAAAACTCATCTATTGATATGTTAACGTAAGCGTCACTCTGAGTGTCTGGGTGAGCAGCCAGGAACCCAGAGGGGAGCTAGGGCTTCAGGCCTACGTCTGTGTCTGAATTTATACTCACAAAGGCCAAAGGTCACCCTGACTGGCGGCACAGATGCAGGCTTAACAGTGGTTTGAACACAACAGCAGAAGAATGGAGTCTCCACATGTATAGACAGCAGTCCAGGGCGTGGCCAGGCTGAAGCCGGCTATGAAAGGCCACCAGAGCACCAGAAACTGTGGGTTTGGTAGGGTGGGAAGGGTAGGTGTTTGCTGTTTGCACTGGATGCTCAGAGGCAAGAGGAGCTTAGTGCATTCTGGGTCCTGTTGGTGATGAGGGACCAGCGTGAGCCTAGTGCATCCTGGGTAATGTGAGTGGTCAGGGGAGCCTACAGCATCCTGGGTAAAGTGCTTAGGGACCAGCTGGAGCCTGGAGCATCCTGGGTAATGAGAGTGGTTAGGACCCAGCTGTAGCCTAGAGCATCCTGGGTAATGAGAGTGGCTGGGGGCTGGGTCCAGACCAGAATCCTGAGGAGGGAAGCCTGGGAAAGAGGCTAGGACACTGCACAGAGGTTCTGTCCTCCATGACCGTGGGGCGGGCCAGGCTGCTGTAGGTCTTAAAGAAGAAAGGTGGAGTTTTAGATGCACGTTGCAGGGGGCTGCTCGGCTGGGGCAGTGGAGAGAACAGGCCAAGCTGAGAGCTGCAGGCCGCTGTGGCATCCGGTTGAGGAAGGAAAGCCTGTGTGAAGGCCGTGGCCACGGGAAGGAGAGACTTTGAGGAGGTGGGACGGGTCCTAGGTGACTGAGAGCGGATGAGGGAGGGGGCAGGACCCGGCGACCAGCTGGGGCACCTGGACCGGGAGGCAGCCCAGGATTCCAATTCCAGCCCTATAGATTTTGAAGCCACTGGCCTCTTCCTCCTCCGGCAGGGTTGCTGGGGGCGATGACAGACAGCCTCACGTTCAGATACGACGAGTGGGTGGGTGCCTTAGGGGTACCCCAGGGGTTGACCTAGCAGGCAATCGTCTGTCCAGAAGTTCAGGGGCAGTCACAGGCTCCCGAAGAGCTGAGTGTGCCAAGAACCCAAGTGACAGGAGAAGTAGGTGGGTGGAGGGAGGCGGGAAGCGGTAGCCTGAGAAACCAGTGGGAAGTCAGCACAGCCTGATAACCAGGGTGCCAAGAGAGGGCCAGTGAGAGAGGCCAGCAACGCAGGCCGAGGGTTGAGAAACGCAGGCCACGGATGGAGCAATGGTCGCCCAGCAGGTCAGGAGGTAACTGGGGCAAAAGCAACCTCCATACAGTGATCAATGTGATATGAATCGTTTCAAGCATAGCTTTTAATTCCTGTGTTCCCCAGAAAAATACCACCTTGTCTTCATGTCAAGTATTTTGGGAAGGAAATAGCTTTTAGAAAAACATTTGGTGAACTGCATATAACACAAAATCTGCCATCGCCACCGTTTTTAAGTGTGTAAGTTAGGGGCTTAAGGACGTCTGCACTGTTGCGCAAGAAAATAACAATGGTAAGTGCTCCTTATCATTGGACAAAAAAACGAGTTAGAAGGCAAGACGGTAATGAGATTTTTTTCTTGAGGTCGCCTAAAACAGCACATTATCTGGGCTCGATCGCTGGGAATTCAGAACTGCAGTAGAGCTGCAGAGGCAGCTGGGTCCTTCGAGGGATGTTACGTTGCTCACACTGAAGGCGGGGGTGTGTGTGTGTGTGTGTGCATGCACTCCTGTGCGTGTCTGTGTGCACGTGTGTGGCGTGGTGCCGAGCTGTGTTTTGATGTTAAGGAGTAAAAGGAGAGACTGAGGAGGACGTGATGATAGGTTTTTAAGCGTGTAGCTGATTTGCTGTGCTGTTTTCGTTTCAGGTGTACAGCAAAGCGATTCAGTTATATATAATACTTTTTTTCACTTTTTTTTCCACTCTAGGATGTTACGAGATGCTGGCTCTAGCTCTCTGTGCCATATAGTAGGGCCTTGTTTGCTTGATATACAGCAGAATGCATCTGTTGGTCCCAGCCTCCTAGTCTACCCCCTTTCTTTTCTCCCTCTTGCACGCACAGTTTGTTTCCTAAGTCTGAGTCTGTTTCTGTTTTGTAAATAAACTCCTTGTATCATCTTTTAGATTCCACCTGGAAGTGACATCATGATGTCTGTCTCGTCTGACTGGCTTCACCATAGCCGGTCCGTCCATGTTGCCGCAAACGGCATTGCTTCACTCTTTTTAAGGCCGAGTAATCCTCCACTGTGCACACACTCCGCGTCTTCTGAAACCAGTCATCTGTCAATGGGCAGAAAAGCATGCCCTCCTGCCCATCTGTCGATGGACAGAAAAGCATGCCCTTGCATGCTCGACCCCTACCAGGGCACAGCAAGCACTCAAGTGCCTCCTGGCCCCCCGGTACCCAGGAAGCGCTCCCACTTGCTGAGTGAGGAAGAGAGCCGTCCTGCTTTCACAAGACGCCCCAAGCGAAACCGAGGCTCTCTGAAGCCCAGCTGCTCTGGCGTGACGCAGTCACACCGGAGCCGACAGCAAGCGTCCATGGCTCCTCACCCCGGGAGTCACATTTCTCTGTGGTCTCAGAGCCAAAGCTGTGTTTCGTTTCATTTTGGCCAATAGGAGTCTCAGCAAACCACTCACGATGACTTCACCTCCTACCAGATCTATTTGGATGTGGATGTCTTTGAAGAAGCCTGGTCTTCACCTGCTCCCAAGGTGATGCGTATTTATTTCCTCTCTCTTCTGCTTCAAGAGTGAAAAACAGTCAGCCTCGTGCCACTCTCACTTCTCCTCAGCCCGGCTTCCAGCCCCGTGTCCCTTCTTGTCTTTCCAGACGAGAAAAGAAACTCCCGCAGTGTCTAACGGGATTCCCAGAACAGACCTGTGAGCCCACCTGGCAAGCGTGCGGCAAGGCAGGAGGGTGCGGAGAGCCAGGCGGGCTTCCCCAGAGGGTCGGGGTGCTGGGACGGCGCTGTGGCGGGAGGGCAGGGCCTGGCCCACGGGGGCCGGGAAGCCGGGACCGTTAATCCAGCCGCTCGCTCATCTCCTCCCACCTCATCACCTTGGACTCCAGACCCCACGCGTGGCAGCCTCTGGAAGGGAGTGACCCCGGCTGCCCACCCAGGCTGGAGGGGGATGCCGCTCGAGCCCAGCACCCCTGGTTCCCAGTCGTCTCCGCCCCCCGGGGCTAGGACCCACCCAACCTGTAGGAGGCTCCTGGGTGAGCCTAGAATTCCAAAGTGAGAAGGCAGCGGGCCTTCCCCCTGGTTCTGCTCTTTTCTTATTTGGACTGAGGTAGTCAGTGTCCACGCCTGGAGTCCATTCATGTCTGTCTGCTCATTTTCTCCACCGATGGTTCCAGAAGTGGCTCCATAGTTCCGTGGTTCCACGGGACACACTGAGCACCTGTGCCCTGACTTTAGAAAGATGGAGACAGAGGCGCAGAGCTCTCACTACACCTGGGTCTCCAGATTTCCAGATCGCCCTGCTTCCCTCTTGCTGGGTGAACACCTTGTTTCAAATGAAGCTCTCAGCCACCACTACCATCCCACCGCTAAAATCACTGTGTGCCTGGAAATGCCTAGTCCTTAACAACAGACATGGTGTTAATATTAGTATTATCCTCCACTGCTGAAAAAAGGGGGGCTTCCCTGGAGGTTCTGTGGTATAGAATCTACCTGCCGGGCAGGAGACAAGGCTTCTATCCCTGGGCCAGGAAGATCCCCCTAGAGAAGCAAATGGCTACCCACTCCAGTATTCTTGTCTGGGAAATCCAATGGACAGGGGAGCCTGGTGGGCTACAGTCCCTGGGGTCACAAGGGAGTCGGACACGACTGAGTGACTCAGCACACACGCATGTTGGAAAAGGCATCCAGATACTGTAATTTCAGAATGCTAGATAGCTAAATATTTTCTCTTCTTTCCTGCCAGTCTTGAGACAGACTATCTTCACCAAATTCAAAACACCCAAAGAAATATGCACTCAAGCCCACACACACACAGGCTGCCCTAACTTCCGGCAGAAGACGGGCGCTGGCGCTGGGGCTCCGGGAGGTGGCCGGCAGGCGGGCGAGGGCACAGAGGCCTTGTCACCTTCCTCTTCTGTATCTGCTCCACACTCGTCACGGTCTGTCTGCCGGGCGAGCACAGTGTCTCCAGAGAAGGAAAGGACGGATGAGAACCCAAGTCCATTCTGATTTCCCAACCGTATTATTTGGAACCTGCATCACACAAACTCTTCTGAAATTAAAAAAATAATAATAATGCTTGCCAAAGGCTTTGGGTAAACTCTGACTCACAGCCTTGGCTGACAAAGCCTGTTGGCAGGTCCGGTCCCACCAGAAGTGCAGGGCTGGGGCTCCCAGGGCGGCTGCTGAGAAGGCGGGGCGGCTGAAGACGGGGGGTGGGGATGAGGCGCAAACAGGCAATGGGTCACGGTGGCCGAGAGCACATTCCCGAGAAACTGTCCCTTTACCCAAATGTGATGCACATATTCGCGCCCTAGCCCAGCTGAAGTCACTACACATGGCCCCACAGCCCAACCGTGCCCGCCACCTGGAGGCATGGTTCAGAGGATTGTTTTCTTATAAGCACGGCAGCTCTGATGCTCAAAAATCCTGGTGACTAGAGTCCATCCCAAAGAGTGTTCAGAAAAGCATCAGACTGCAGAAGTACACGCAGAACCTCCCCGGTGGATAAGAACCTGCCTGCCAATCTCTGCCAGTCAGAACGGCAGACACCAGTTCCACCCCTGGTTTGGGAAGAGTCCACGCAGCACAGGGCAGCTAGAGCTCCTGAGCCACAACTGCTGAGTCCGCGTGCCTGGAGCCCGCACTCCGTGCAAGAGAAGAGCCAGAGGAGGAGCGTGAGCGCCGCGACAGGCGCGGTCCCTGCTCCCCCAGCTAGAGAAAGGCTTCGCAAAAGCACTGAAGATCCGGAGCAGTCAAAAATAAATAAAAGAAAGAAACTGTATTAAAAAAAAAGATAACCCTGGAGCACCAAAGTCCCAGATTTGAACAAAAAAGAAAGACACATAACAGCAAGGAGGAGCATGGGCCAGCACACTGGAAATGACTCAGCCGGAGGCCAGACCCATCACCTCGTGAGCCACATCACCCCACCCAGAGCAAACTCAGGCTCCTCTGAGATTATTTACCAGTTAAGACTCGGCTTCTCAGTTTGCAAAGTAATCAGTAACTCAGTCACCTGTGAAATCACTCCTTGATTACGTGTAAAATTCGTCCAATTATTTAAGCTCTCTGGGTTTGAGGAGGGTTATTATAATGAGAATGTGAAGCTTTGAGAGAATTTTTCAAGGAAATGGCTCACTGCTGTTAGGCCAAAAACCAAAAGCAAGGAGTGTTCATTCACCCACCATCACTAAGGTATGGTCTCTGCCATCAAGAGGCAGGCTTCATGACTTCCACTTGGGGCGGGGGGGAGGTTGCTCAAAGTGGGGAGACGGAGACAGAGATCAAACGAGGACAGATTCATAAAATGTGTGAGAAAACCATTCCTCTCCCCCAGGACTTAGGCCATGGAGCAAGCCAGCTCCAAGAGCTATTTTCTCTCTGCACTTCTTTTCCACAAGGACACATCCTAGCAAAAGCTGCATCACCTTGTCTGTGAGGTGAACCATCCCTGGAAAAAGAAATCACACGGCAAGTCGTGGCTGCCCACATTGAGAAGCACATGGGCAGGACTTTCATCTCTGGCGAGTCCTTATTTTCATAAACAGATAAGGAAACAGGAGGCTCGCCTCTTTCCTTGGTCTGTGGTTCCCTGCCCCTGGCCTGGCTAGGTCAAGACTTTCTATTTTTTCTTCTTTGGTCAGAGCTAAAGAGATACAAGGAGGCCACCACGGCGGCCCAGGAGGGTTAAATGACTTGAGTGTCTCGCGCAGCCTCAGAGGCGGCAGGACCCCGCCTGCAGCCACCTCTCACAGCTCAGCATCGGTCCGTCTCTGCTTCCGCCAACGGGCTTCCAGGTACAGGCTCCTGGGGAAGATGCCAGCGGTCTCTGCTTTATATCCTAATTACGCAACCTCGTCTCCCTTTGGTGAATTTAAGGAAACTACAGTTTAAAGGAGGGAGTCTTTAGCTGGAATGTACCATAGAAAAATTCCAAAGCAGAAAAAGGCTTAAGCAACCCTGCACATAAAAGCAGTTTCCCACATCAGCAGCACATCTCAAGACAGAGTCCACCTTCACAACGAGCCACGAGATCCGGCAAAACCGTGGCTCTCCCCACTTACAGTGTCAGGCACCAGCGAGACGGAAAGGAGAACCACGTCCTGTCTCTTCTGAGAAAGTTCAGACCTTTCTAGCAGATGCACGAAGTGAGATAAAAACCTGCCAGTGGGGGGGATAAAACATCAGGGCCGTTTAAAATCTACCTCCCAAATCATTAACGCCTCTGGTGTGAAAGCTTCGATCAAGAAATACTTTGACCCTGTGACTAGGGTTAGCACGAAACTCCTTTGAGTGAAACGAATGGCCATGCATTCGCTAAGCATGGTGCTCCTCGTGGACGGAGCGTGCACACTGGCTGGGGAGCTCAGAGTCGCCAGCCCCGAGGACTGAGGGCTGGGATCTGCAGCGCCGATCAGATCACCAGCCTCGGTTTCCTCCAAGACCGCCAGAGGGGGGCTGCCCCCACCCAGCACACAGCTCGCCCTCCCGATGCCGTCCACTGAGAACTTGCTTTGCTTTTCTGAGCCTCTCTTTCCAAACTTAGTTCTCCTGCCGTCTCTCAGTCAACCCCCTGATTCACGCTGTTCGAATATTATCTCAGTGAGCTCCAGACGATCAATTACATCCTTCTGCTCTATGTTGATTTTGCTCTGCCACATATCATATCAGCTTGATAGTGGGCCACTGGGGCCCACAGTGGTGATCTGCCGTGACGTCTGGTTTATAATTCCAGTCTAAGAAAATGTAACTCTTTATTTATGCCCTGTTTCATTTCAGAGAAAAGACTGCTCACACAAATCCATACAAGAAAATAATACTGAACTTATGGCGATATGAAAATGGGACAAAGGAAAAATGAAAGCAGAAAATTTCAAATAAAACTAGGAATGGGGCCAGCATTTAAAGCTCAGCTGGCCGAGCCCACACACATGCTAGATAAGATTCAAAGTTTTCCAAGCTCCCCAGCAGTCAGCGGAAAGAGAATCACTTATGGGTGGAAAACTACGACAGCCCGCTGGTCAGATCAGCCACCATCTGTTTCTGTAAACAAGGGCTTACTGGGACACAACCACACCCAATCATTTACATCTCATTTATTGCTTAGTCCCTTGGACAGCAAGATGAAACCATTCGTCAGTCCTAAAGGAAATCTACCCTGAATATTCACTGGAAGGACTGATGCTGAAGCTGAAGCTCCAATACTTTGGCCACTTGATGTAAAGAGCCGACTCATTGGGAAAGACCCTGATGCTGGGGAAGATTGAAGGCAGGAGGAGAAGGGGGCGACAGAGGATGAGATGGTTGGGTGGTATCATCAACTCAATGGACATGCGTTTGAGCAAGCTCCAGGAGATGGTGAAGGACAGGGAAGCCTGGTGTGCTGCAGTCCATGGGGTCACAAAGAGTCACACAAGACTCAGTGACTGAACAACGATAGGATATCACGGCAGAGCTGAGTACGTGCCATGGAATAAAACACTTACTTCCTGGCTCTCTAGAGGAGAAAGCCTGCAGACACCTGTGTTACTTGGTTCTACACTCGTCAGGTAACAGCAAAGCTTTCCTGGGATAACCACACTCCCTGTATGGTTCTGAAGTACAGAGAACCGTCTACTGTCAAGAGCTCACTGTGTAATCTCTTGAAAAACATCCTTAGCTTCATTTTTCACGGTCACAGGCTCTACAGGGCCAACAGCGATTCTAAGTGAGGCTGAAAGGGTGCCGTGTTGGG